>CM031234.1:1033107620-1033230488 GCA_018340775.1 Taxus wallichiana var. yunnanensis
TTGTGAGTGGATAATGTACAACATAAACTAGTATTTTTAGGACCTCTATAATTGACTTTGTTGGGTGAACGCACTATAGAACGAGAAAATATAGAGCTTCAACAACACAATATTAGTTGTGTGTCATGTGAGGCATTAATTATTTGGATAATGCATTTTCTTTCTGTTTGGAAAAGAAAATAATTTTTTTAACGTGCAAAACATTTTCCTACGAAAGGAGCTTTTCTAAATCAATAAAGTCTTGAGGACTTCGCTTAATAGATAAGTGAGCTTTACATGATTTTCATAATTTTCTCAATAGAAAACAACATTTATAGTACATAAACTTGCAACGCAGATAGCTTCGTATCTAATAAATTTCACCCTCAACAGATAACAACATTTATAGTAAATAACTTGTAGCAAATAGCTTCGTACCCAAAAATGTTTCACCCTCATCGAAGGAGTAATTGTTCGCTACCATGCAATGTTAGTCATTGCTACTCGCCCCTTCAGAAAGTGCAGACGTTTTGATCGATTTCAACCATTCATCCACATAAGAAACCATTCTCACAAACAATACAATTTATCCTTATCCTTATGGAGACCCAATTGACGATCTCAACAGCAAAATAATAAAATTCATCATTGAAAATGAGAAAATTTGTACTGTTGTCTATTTGTTTTATAAGTCGTTGCTTTTCAGGCATTCCCATATTCCCAACATAAGGCATAATGGATGAACAATACTAGCCAATGTTTTCAGGCTTCTAAAATGCTCAGGTCTAAATGTTGAGGGGCTACTAATGCCCGGTCTAGAGGCCTACAAGTGCAGTCTGGCTACTAATGCTTAGGCTAGGGCACTAGTGGTGGTTGTAGATTGGTTACTTCACAACGTAGTAAATGCATATGACATCATGTTCTTCGATTTTATTATTGAGATTATTTTATTATGTTATTTGATTATGCATTGACAATTGATATAGGTGTTAAAATTTAGAAATAAATATGCATGCATAATATTTTTCTTTTATTTGATCAATATTGTTAATTATGTTCCAGCTTTCACCGATCTGCTCTACGCGATGTTTTCCTTTCTTTTCATGTTTTTGTTTACATATTTTTGCTTTGACTTTGGCTATTTGGTACTTTGCTTTAGAAGATTAGATGTGTGATTTGGAGAGTGATAGGATTTGTGTATTATGTGGTTGTTGGATGGTAGAGTTTCACATTGTTTCCCCATTCCACTTTCCCTACCCTTACAGTTCTCTACCCTAAAACTCCTTTTTCACCCCTCTTCCTCTTCCATTGTTTCCCTCCCTCCAATTTAATTTATTCAATGGATCCCCTTCGTTTACATTGTATATTTCATGTACGATTGCTAGTTACTATCATTAAAATTATATAAGTGATAAATTATTCCCAATCAAAAAATATATAACATAATCTATTATTTCCAAAAATAAAATACTAATAATAAAATATATTTATTTAATTATAACTATTTTAAATTATAATTTTGCATAACTCAAAAGCATCACTTTTTACTATTTTTCTGGAGCAATTTTAAACGAACGAAAAAACGGTTTTTTTCTAAAAACCACTGTATTTGGTAACTACGAAATAAAATAATTGAAACATTCTGATACATGAAACACATCCTCCATGCATATCAATCCAAAATGAAATTGGGTAATGCATATGGACATTGTGGAGATACTACCCTCAAGTATATAGATCAATGGCTCTATATAATCCATCATCAAAAACCCTTGAATAGTCTAGAAGAGCTTCAGCTAACATTTGAAACTTCGTTGGCTTTAAATTCCTATCAAGAATGACCTCATCTAAATAACAATCTATAAGTTTACCAACCATCAACATTGGTGCCAACAAGGGCAATACCATAAAACTACCATCTTCATATCCATGTGGATAAGCCACAGTAGATTCAACATCTTGTTGATGAGATAACAGATGCTGCAAAATCCTTTGTACACAATAATTCCGAGCACCTGTGCCACCTACACTGTAACATTTGTATTACGATTGCTTCTGCTTCTATACCTATGCCACGCACAGTGTAACCTTTACAACATGATTCTCGAGGTAACCATGAACGTTGGATTTCAATGCATTCTCTCCACCAACCACATCCATCGGATTTCTGACTGATAGAATCAGCCGGAGGAAACCTAACTTTGGTATGCCTTTCGGCATAAAGATAGAAACATAATAATGCATAAATACGTCAATCATCTTTAATATGCCATGGATAAATTTTTATTTGTATGAGTTTTCCCATGTTAAAACATTCATCTATTCTTAAAACAAACTTTCCAAATTTCAATTGTTTTTGAAAATATTATGTAAAATTCCTACACTTAGTGATTCTTAAAACTTTCTTTCAAAATTTAATTTTTTTATAAAATATTATGTAAATTTATTACATTTCAGCTTCAAATTAAATATTAAGTCTTTACACATGTCAAATCTCACTCCTATGTTCGCCATGGATTCACCGCATTACAAATGATCCAACGATGGAGACAATATTAGTAGTAATTTTTTTAACGTCACATAAACCTTATACTCTTTATGAACATATTCTTTTGATTATGAATTGCCTAATAAAATGGGTCTATACTAAAAATAAAAATAGTCTTATAACTAGTAATCGCATGTGTACAATGCAATGTGAACGTCGAATGATATATGTTATTTGATTTAGAGGATATTTATTACTTTTGTAGTTGATGTTGATAAGAGGTGTGATTGATTTTGTAAGTGGAGGAGTATAGATGAAACATTACATTTAAAGTTCTAACTCTACATTTCAAATTTGTTACAAATTAGTACATATACATTTGCAAATCTTATATCCAAAGACTCTTGATCAAAGATGAAATCGTATAATTTTATTTGAACTAAACATGAATACATTACACGACTCTGATCAAAGATGAAACTATATAATTTTATCCAAAGATTGTTTAACTATAAGGAAGAGATTCTCATTTTCTCAATCTAGGCACTGGGAGAGTCTTGAGTTTAAATTTTATGAATAATGTAATGACTTACTACACTATGAACTAGGATTATCAACCAATGTAGGTGAGTGAAAGGTCATAGAATAAATGACTACTACTTGAAAATAGCCACTAAAGAAAAGACTTAAATAATCCAACAAAGTGCAATATCTAAATAAAGATTAATCACTCCCTTCGTAAAATCACTTATGAGGAAATTGAACGACATCCATCGCAAAACTAGGAATTGCTTGCGACCGTTTGGTTTCATAATACTATTGTGCATAATTATAGCTTTGTACCATTCAAATAATTTATTTTTTACATTTAGGTTCTCCATGGTTGGCTAATGTTCCAAATTAAGAAGAAAATAAAACAAAGAGCAAGTGCCATCTATGCAAAATATTGAATCGGATCTCCTCCTCAATGAAGTGATGGCCAATAAATTAAAGAGGTTGATACCCCAACCGGTGTAGGGGGCTCAAAGAAGTGTTGTGGTAGGAATACATATTCTTTATGCAATTACCATAGCATATGAGGCCATATAACAAAGACCTAGAACATTTGGTAGGCCCAAGAAGATGAAAAGTTCACCGAAGTTCAATTTTTCAAAAAGGTTCCTAAAGGTTCAAATCTGTATATACAAAATTATACACAAACACAAAAATATAATATGTATTGATATGGCATAGAAGTTTCCCAATACCATTTCTCTCAAAGCACAATTGTGATGCTCGATGGAATTGAATTAGAGCTTTCAAGTGACTTTGAGGTATATCCAATCAGCTATATAGGGGCTTATAGGGTAAATTAACTAAATGTTTGGTGAACAATCATCGGCTTTTGTTAACGTATGATGAGAGAAATGTTGATAGTAAAATTAGAGTGGGGGTATCATAACGTGTGAATCAATTGGCTTCATATCTAATAGTACTCTTGTAAGTGATTTTTCCTTCTATTTTGTTAATGAGAAGAAATGAACAACTATATTCGTGCATACTCCAATGAATTTCCTACATTCAAATGCCGAGACTAAAAGGCTCCCATGATGGTCTACATATTAAATAACATACACATAATTTTGGAATTATGTTACCCAAAGAAATCAAAGCTTTCAAGTGACTTTGAGGTATATCCAATCAACTATATAGGGGCTTATAGCATAAATTAACTGAAAGTTTGGTGAACAATCATCCGGCTTTTGTTAACGTAGGATGAGAGCAATGTTGTAGTAAAATTAGAGTGGGGGTATCATAATGTGTGAATCAACCTGCTCCATATCTAATAGTACTCGTGTAAGTGATTTTTCCTTCTATTTTTTTAATGAGAAGAAATGAACAACTATATTTGTGCATACTCCAATGAATTGCCTACATTCAAATGTCGAGACTAAGAGGTTCCCATGATGGTCTACATATTAAATAACATACACATAATTTTGGAATTATGTTACCCAACAATCGACACCTCTGTGTTGAGTGGTGCTTAATTGTCCTGAAGACTATCAAATGCTTAATGCTCTTTGTTCAAAATGATGTGATTGTGTCTTCATGGCAATAATTGTCATATTGTTTATAATTATTACTAGGGGAAAGTTGGTCTGCATTGAATAATAGGAACTTGCTTAGGAGTAGGCATTGGAAACATCGACTTTAGAACTCGGAAACTTCATGCATGGTGGATCGATCATATTCCGTTCGGTTACGATCCAACCCTCACCTGGTTCCGATTTTTAAAATATTGCTTAAGATTAGTGTTCTCAAAAATTCATTCTCAAAGCTATGGATGATTTCAGGGGCCAATATTTGTCAATGGACTATTTTAGTCATTTTCCTCCCAAAAAATATTTGTAAATTGACAATATTTGGAAAAACGTATTCGTCCCATTGTCCACGAAACCAATTCTTTTTCTTTGATAATTAGTCGGGTTTGTATATAAAATATATGGAATATTAAGGAAATAGAAGAATATTATTAGATTAATACTAATTTAGGAATTCAATATTGATAAAGATTCACCATGATTTATTTACTTCAAAAAGTGTAGGTCTCCCAAAAATTATCCCTTCAGACTCAAAGGCATTTCAGATTTTCTTTTGATGCTAGATCAGCAACATGTCTTTGTGAAATTAATTGTTTTAGTATTGCAAACAATAAGCATAAAATTATTAAAAATACAAGTAAAAATATAAATGTTAGATTTTTCAGGTTTCTTTAGGTGGATATCATTGTGTAATATAAGGAAAGGGCACAATGATATTCAGAAAAAGAAAACAATACATAAATGTTAGATTTTAAATTTTCACAAAGGCGGACTTTTTCCTTCCAAGTTCTTATTTTATAGTGTGTTTTTGCCAACCACATTTATTGCCTATAAAAGCAATTCACTCATTTGTTATTTGACAAGCAATTGCATTCATTCATATAGCATTGTAATATGTCCATGTCCATTCATTGCAATGTTCATTTCTTTTTTGTGAACATATCCAACAAGAAACTTGTATGAGAATATTTCATATCATTAATTTTTTTGGGAAATAGAGGAGTAATCAAAATCTAATGGGACAATATTAACTTGCATCAGAAATTGAAATGTGAACACATACGGTTTGCCATATTGTTGCTTACAACTATGTAGATTAGGAAGTTAAATTTAATATGTTGGCTTATATTTGTAGATTAGTAGCCTCTGACCAAATCAACCTGCCCACATTGCACCCATTCGCTATCAGCTCACTAAATCTGGAATCTTTTGATGATTCTATACGAACACTTGTTAGATTCTCCAACAATCCTTTTTAATTAAGGTTAGAGATTGATTGGATTCTTCTATTTCCACCATGAATTCATTGTACTACAAATACTCCGAAGACGGAGACAATTTTGATGATCTTAAATGAAAATAAAAATTAAAAAAACACTTTTTAGATTCTCCAACAATCCATTTTAATTAGAAGGTTAGAGATTTCCGGGATAGATTCACTGTACTACAAATTCTCCAAAGACAGAGACAATATTAGTAGTAATTTTTTTAATACCACATACAACTTGTATTACAAATGCTCCAAAGACGGAGACAATACTGGTAGTAATTTTTTAATACCACATATACCTTACACTCTTTACGAACATATTCCTTTGATTCTAAATTGCCTAATAAAAGTGGTCTAAACTAAAAATTAAAATAGTCTTATAAACATAATAACAAATTTGAACATATTCTGCGAACTAAAGATTTAATACATTTCAAAACGAACATAACCCATCTATCTATATAATATTATATTTTTGGGCTGCTCCTACTGCGCTTAACATGGAATAAAAGTGAACCACCACAAAACGCGTCTAACATTGAGCTGATTTCTTTGGGCCATGCAACAACATTATTCATTTATTTGGATGGTGGCTTAGGCTACATCCCACAATTATTCTTTTACATCAGTGGGTCATGTATCTTCTATGTGGTCCATTACCACGCATTCAACACTTCACATTCAGTGGATATTCTTTTAAAAATATATTCATGGACGAATTTAATAGTTACAAAATAATCATACGGCATTTTAAAAATATCCCCTACTACATGTTCAGTAATAAATAATAACATTGTATTTGATCGCTTAAAAATTACGCTTTATTACTCTATCTAATAAAAATATATGTTATATTTTATTAGTACTGCCGAAGGCATGTAACTACAAGGCCATGGAATGGTATATCCTCCCGAAGAGATTGTGGAAGCAGATAGCTGGAATGAACTAAACCATGATTTTAATAATTAGTTTATTTATTAATTTTGACTATCAATTCTAAAACAGTTATGAAACTAATTAATGATATTGAAATATAATATATTATATAGCTTATAATGTAACCAATGAAAAGTCAAATATACTTCAAAAGTGTAGGATTATATAAATGACTTATCTACAATTAATCACATGAACGATAAAATGCCAATCGTAGGTTTGAAGACAAAATTTCATAGAAGTTTCAAGCAAACCGGTAGGTAGTTGTAGCTCAAGTAACAAATGTAGCTAATGTGGGTTGGGAATTCAAATTGTCCTAACATTTGCTAAACAAATCCCAGAAAGAATGAGAATATTGTTTACAAGTTTGTTGTTAATTGTAACAATGTCATATAACTTTGACAAGGACGTAATGCTCACTTTAAATACTTTAGCACAAAAATAGTTACTAATTATTTTAGAATAGAAGTTATGCTAAAATCCATAGCAAGAGATAAATATCCAATGTAATGAATGACCTGATGATATTAAGTGTTGATGAAAATTCTAAATTGAGTTTACAGTGATTAGTAAGTAAATAGAAAAAATTAGAACATGTTTTATTGGTTAAAAGGTTTGTTATTTATTACATGTGGTTAGATTGTAGAGGTTAGATACAAAAATTTATTGTCAAAGTTTATAAAAACTCTTATAGCCACAATTTTTTTTTTCAAAATTTAAGTGTGATTGTACATTGATTTATAAGAAGTTAAACAAAGTGAGAACAACTTGTGATTTCTATATCATGTTGCATAAATTGTAGTTAGACTACAAGTGAACTATGTCTAAAAAGGCATGGGCATGAGTTGTTTCAGAAGAGGCGAGTTTGGCATGGTGTTGTCAATGGGTTTGGTAATGTATCTACATAGACAAGAAAAAAATGTCCAGATTTAGTAGTGTATAGGTTTTGTGAATGTATTATGTAGATGAAAATAATATTGAGTGTTTATATGTAGATGGTTATGTATCTTATTGGTAGATGATAATGTCGCCAACAAGAATGGTGCTACTTTGATTGAATGCAAAGGTGCATAGCACTATGAAGGTAAAAAGGGGATATACGGTGGAGATTTTTTGTAGGTATTTTCCATGAATTGTTTATGTGAGTGCGGGAAACAATATGGCCAATGAAGGACCAAAAATAAAGTATTTGACATTTGTGCCTACTATAGTTGTGATATTTCAGAGTAATTGGTGTGCATGACATAATTCACTTTCTTTGTTGCATTTTCAACATGTTATTGTTGTTTGTTGTGGTGCAAAAAGGTCCTTGACAGTGAAGTTATTTTTAGCAAACAAGTTCGAATGGCTTGGAGTAGACATTAGAGGCAATCAATGTACCTTGTACCTGAAGAACAATGATAAGAAATTAATTAGTGTCATATATTAGAATTTGGTACATGTGTAATGTGAAGAGGGAACTAAACTTAAAAAGTGAAACGGTCAATGTGAAAAAATTAGTATAAAAGACATTGAATTCAAGGACAAAGTGCTACAACTCACACTTTTCTTACCTCCATTTTTGCATTCAACAGTGCTTACAGATCTTCAAATGTTGTTTTGTCTTGAGTGAGGTGATAAATGTTTATTGAAAAGTCACTAAGGCCTTGTTGGGGTTGTTTCTCTTGACTATGTTAATGGGTGAGATTTAGGAAGGTTTGCGGGGATCATTATAATGGTTTACTGTGAAATTTATTTGGAGAAGATTCCTTCCTAAGGGAGATCTCAAAGATACAAAGGCTTCTGCCATTTTCGCAAGCTGACAATATGCACAGTTTTAATCAAGAGACGACCAAAATTCATTGGTATCCTAACCCCAAAAGTAAGGAGGAGGAGACAGAAGGGGTGAAGGGGGAGGAGGAGGAGACGGAAGGAGTGGAGGAGGAGGAAGGGATGGAGGTGGAGGAAAAGGAAGAAGAGAAAGAAAGAGCTGAAAGGGATAGGAAGATGAACAAGAGGAGAAGGATAACAATGTGAGTATTGTCGAGTTGGATACGATAAGTTCAAGTACTTTGCGAACAGTGGATAAGGAAGGATGTGGTTGATTACAACGAAGCTGAATTCAGAGACCATTTGGATGCCTTTGGGTTAAGAATTGTGAACATAAAAGGAGATGGAAACTGTATGTTCAGAGCTCTGGCAGAACAGAAAGACTCGTTTACCACACTTGTAATCTAATCCAATATAAAGATTGGTATGAATGCAACTGAAAATTTGGAAATGTCTACAAGGCTACATCTCTAATTTAATTCTCTCAGCATCACACTGTATACAAAACGTTTTACACTCAACATATCAATGATCTTATCTGAGAGTGCAAAGACTAACCTAATTTTGCTGGATCTAAATTCTGCATGACCTCTGAGTCTCTTGGTCACTTCCTAGACTTCTAAGGAGATTGCAAACACATGTTAAGTGGTTAGATATATACGTATGTACCTTTATCTCTGCCCACTACACTCCAGAAATGTAATAACCTTTTTTCCACATTTCAGTCAGGAATAATATCAGATCCGAATTCATCATGCATTTCTGACTTATCCACATTTATCTTTATGGCATTTTCTTGCAGCACTGGAATGCCCATCTTGGAGGTAGGAAAAGGTTAATAACTCAAAAAAAATTGAGATCATCCTTTTTTTTACCACTGAATAATGAGCAAATACATGAGCAAGCAAAGGCTTCAAAATAGGAAGTGGAATCTAAACCGCATTCTATGGAGGAATGGAATGAGTTTCCATGTTTGTCATAATGATTGAAGCGACATTTCTACCAAAAAAATGTATAAACAAAATCTACTTGAAGCATTATCCATGGATGCTAGTGAAGAGCCATTTTTGAGCATTGTGCTAATTTGGTTGGAAGAATTGATGTTAGTGAAGAGCTCAAAAATAAGAATTGATGTTATGTGCTCTACATGCACCAAGCAAACATATCCACACAACCACTACAGGTTTAATTGGCACGTTAATGGTAAAGTTTAGAGTTTCCTCAAGACAACCAACATGACCAAGAGTGCCCACTACTAATAAAAAAATTAAGCATACATGGTCAGGATATGTTCAAAAGTGCTTCATTACTTCAAAGAGTTTGATAGGATCCTTGAAAAATTTATTTTGTGCATAACCCACAACCAAAGCATTACATGAAACCGCATCTTTTAGATGCATTTTGTTAAATAGTTGAAATGCATTTTGCATACATGTCTATTAGGGCACTTGCAACTACATTTGACAAAAAAATTGTCTATTATGCTTTGATGTTTGTCCATGCCCTACTCTAAAGCTTCCATTTTGATTGTTTGGGAGGATGCTGACAAAGGTAGTGGAGTCTGGCTTTACACCTACCAATTGTAATTTCTTGAAAGTTTCCAAGGCCTTTACAACAAACCCATTATGTGCATATCCTGCAATCATTGCAATCTATGAGACCACATTTCTTTCAGCCATTTTGTTGACTAGTTCACATGTCTTGTGCAAGCATCCACATTCTGTGTGCATTGTGCATACATGTTTACTACTAGTGCATTCACAACTAAAACATCTTACAAAAGTCCTTTTTCCGTAATGTTTTGGTGGATGTCCATACCCTGTTTCAAAGCTCCTTTTATAATTCAAAGGAAAAACAAGAATTATTAACCCCACTACATGCCATCACCCCCAATTTTTTGAGTGTGAATGCCTACTGCCCTCAATTTTCTAAGAAATATTTTGTGTTTCTTCCCTTAGTATTGAAATATTGTTTCCCCAAAAGAGAAAATTGTAAAAAATCCTTGCAATTTACCAGAAAATGAAAAGCATACCAATTGGCCCTAGAAACTCAAGATAATATGAAAGCGCGGTAAAAAATAGAAAAAAATCTCAGCTTACTCAAAAAGTGCACAATTTTTTTTGCGAAAAAATTGAGGTCCAAATAACTTCTAAAAGAAGTAATTGAAGATAAATGGTAAAACTAATCTTGTTTACTAGAAAAAAATAAATCTAGTTGAAAATCAAATAAACTCTACTGCTTCAATTCCAGATTATAACTGGTAGAAAATGATGACTGAAGGTTAATTAATAAATGAGGCAAGAAGTTGGTTGGAAAAGGCATGTAAGAAATGTTTCACCGGATTCTTAACAAATTAATGAAACAGATAAGGGTAGTAGGCCAAGGAGGAATACCTGTTTGTAATGTCGGTTGAAGGTTGTGCACGCATTCTGATTTCCTAATCCAAGTTGATTGCAAGAGCTCCCTTTTGGCTAGGAGGAACTACCTGTAAATGCAAAACAATACCACCAGATAGAGTTAAACAAAATAATGAGTGGACTGCCTAGCGGAAGCTAGATCCGGGAAGCATGATGCTTCTGAACATCAATCCACTTTTATATAACAATATTAATTCTATTTAAAATATACATGAAATAACAATCCTATTGGAATTGAAACAATTTAGGTATCTCGTACAAAACAATAAGAAAGGTCAGGTAAAAGGTGATTGAGGTCAAAATGGGTCAGGTGATTGGTTGGTGTTGAGTTGCAGTCCAGTGCAGGCTGCGGGCAAGGTCAGTAAAGATTAGAAATAGTTCCGGTTGTTGGGAAGTGGTATTAGCTCGCTGGTATGAGCTATATTGCTAGACATAGTAACCGATGTCGGTTGGATGACCGATGTTGGTTAGGTAGAATGACCGATGTCGGTTGGCTAACCGGCATCGGTAGGGGCAATTATCATAAAGTTCTTGGAATTGGTTTTTCAGACTCTCTGTGATTGCACAAAGGTTGGAAATGGTGAGGGTGAGGTCGTAAAATGGTCTTGAAGACTCAGAGATGGTTAGAAGAGGGTGAAAATAGGTGAAAGGGCTAGGTATGGTAAGGTGATAGGTTGGTGGGAGGAAGGAAGTATACGGGTGTGGAGAAAGATAAACTACTGAGATGAATAATAAATCTTATTGAAAGAAAATAGAGGTAAATGAAGAGGTGTTAGGTACTTACTGAACAATAGATTTAGAGAACATGGGTGATGAAGACAGTGAGGGTAGAGATCTAGAGAGAAGAGTCGTATTCGTGTCGCGATGAACCTTCGTGCTTCTCTGTGTGAATTTGTGATCGTGAAGAAGATGATGAATGCCAAAATGGTTGTTGGTAGTGCTCCCGTGTTTTCTTTTGCCTGAGTGCTTAAGAAATTTGAGTGCTCCAAGTCTCTATTCGTATGAGATCCTAAATCGAATGACCAACCTAGGCAAAGGATTTTGGAAATGTATTTAACCTAACGGCAATGGTTAGGTGACCGGCGTCGGTTGAGATATAACCGACATCGGTCAAGGCAAGAATATCTAGGTTGGCCAAAAATAGCCTAATTGTTGCTATTTTTGGCGTGATCTCCAACCTTCTTCCAGTCTTGAGTGATAGATGGCGGAAATATAAGTAGGAGACTTTTTAGATTTGTTAATAAGAGTTAAGTCTAGGTTTAGACTAAGTCCTAGTTGGTTAGGATAGGCTTAGACTTGGTCTTAGGTCATTAATGAGGTTTGAGTGGGTCATTTGAGTGAGGTGGCTAGGTGATTTGGTGGGTGAGGTGGTTAAGTGAGGATATTAATTAATTTAATTAAGATAATTAATTCAATTAACATGTGCACTAGGGGATATGAATGGGTAGGATATGGTTAATTTAATTAATGGGGTTTTAATAGGAGTATGACCCAATTTTGGTGTCTACATTTTGCCCCCTTTTTGTTGCGTAGCTTGTATTTGTAAGTGATGCTAAAAAAATAGGAAGTGGTTGCCCCAAATATAAGTGAGAGTGGTGTTGCCCCAAGTATGGGTGGAGGTGATCCCCTCAAACCAGGAGTTGATGAGGTGTGAGACAGAGTCGGTGAGTGGTTTGATAAATGTGTAGGTGATGAAAGTTAAGGTAGGTGGGTTATGGGTAAGGGTATGGGCACTTTGGGTAATGGGTGATGGTCAAATCGGGTAATAGGTAATGATAATCAAACACGCACACGTATAGACTGTGACACGGTACCAGGTTGAAGAGCTTGCAAACTTTACATCGTCCAAGGTCGATAGGTTTATCCAAACAAGTTTGAAGTGATTCAAGTATCCAGGGTACAGGATATGGTCCGAAACACAACGTAGGTTAGGTGCAGGAATGTTTAGGTATGATCCGGTACACCAAAGGTTTGGTCGAGATAAACAACACGATAATAGGCAAGGTAAGGTCATTAGGCCAAAACAACACGGGTAATAACATCACAAGGTATAGTGAGTACACAAGTTCAAAGGTCACAAAAAGTGGTTCAGGTCAAGGTATATAGGTCATGGCACGGGTAAGGCCGAGGTATAGGTAAATAACATGTCCCTAAATGCAATTAAGGAAATGTATAGGTAGTTTAGGCTAGTGGGTAGGGTGTAATAGGTGTTGGTGAGGTTACGAGGTATTGGGGTAGTAACGTTTGTAGGCCAAAGTGGGAAAAAATGTAGGTGAAATGGTACTTGGTAGGTGACTGATGTCGGTTATAAAGTAACCGACGTCGGTTTGGTATGACCGACACCGGTCATGTCGAGTTAGGGTTAAAAAAGAAAAATCCATGTTTTACGATTCATTTTAACTTGTTGTCATTTGTGAAAACAACAGAGAGGTAGTTCCTTCATGGGAAGTGACAGTACGAGGCTTTGAGCTAAGTTAGCAAGCCATGTAGCAAGTGATTGGTGGGTCCATGAGATCGGTTGGAGACGTGTGATTGGTGGAGAGATTTGAGGTAGATTTTGGCATGGTAGAGGCGGGAGAGGGATCGGTGGACCACCGACGTAGCAGCGACGTGCCACCACATAGGCAATGTCGTGATGAGGTAGGGGGCATTCCCTAATTTGTTATTTGCTAAAAGTTTGGTTAAAAATGAAGAAATTGGGGTGGGGGTTTTCATTGTGAAATATGGGTGAAAAGTGGGTAAAATCAATATGGGGAAGGGAAAATGTAGGATAAATGAGATGATAAATGAATATAAGGTAAATTGGGGTGGATTGGGGTAGGTGTAAGGGTAGATTTTGGTGAATTTTAGGTGAAATGGGTTATGGGGATGGGATTCAGTTTTTGGGTGCCACGGCCGACGAGAGGCACCGATTTAGTCAACGTTAACCGACATCGATTTGGCCTTAGGTGACCGATACCGGTTAAAGGGATCAAATGAAAGTCATAGAAAAAGTGGTGATTAAGTCAAGAAATGCCGACTAGTCTTAAATAAAAATAGGTTAGGGTTAAAGAAAAAAAAGGGTGAGAAGGGTTAAATGAAGGGCGTATGTAGAGGGATGAGGGTAAAATGTGAGTTTGGTCGGATAAGATAGGTAAGTAGGTTAAATAATGTTAAGATGATGGGTCATGATTATAAAGGGTAATAGGCTTGTAGGTGAATTAGGTAAATGGGGTAGGAATGATTGATGTGGTTGGGTATGGTGTAGTGGGTAAGAGGTAATTTTTGGGGTAGGCAAGTCTTGACAATGTTGTGTTTGATGTTGCAGGCTAGGGGATAGCTCAGGATGTAGGACAGAGTACCACCGTTGTTAGTGCAGATGCGGTCTGCGCATATTTGCAGATGAGTGGCAGCATATGACGAATGTTGGCTTTGATTGGGATCTAGCACTATAGGCGTATATCTCAAGATCCTAACTTGATGGTCACACTCATCGATAGATGGGATTCAACGACCAACATGTTTCATTTACCGACGAGTGAGATGACTGTCACCCTAGAGGACGTGTACAGGATCCTACGTGGCTACCGATTGTTGGGGAGCTAGTGTATTCTATTTCATTGGAGGCATCAATGGAGCCAATAGTGGTTGTGTTTGGGGAGGTGATGGGTGAGCTAAGGTATCATAGCACGAGCCTTAGTTATGGAGATATGTATGCATCCCATCCTCAGGAGATGAGGTTGGTTGTATTGATGATGGAGGTGGTATGTTGTTTTGCCTTACTAGATGATGAGGGTGGGATATTCCCACGAGCACTAATGGGAGTGCTCCAAGATATGATGGAGGAGTGGATCTATTTTTCTTGGGCACCAAATTCCTAGTGCAACTATACAGGGAGTTATGGCCTATGGGAGATTACGGCGGTTTAGTTTGTGTTGCACCTTTCTATTACATCTTGAGCATACGAGCATATCGTATGTGTGCGGCCAGTTGGTTTGCCCTGACATGATTGGTTTGGGGGTGGTCAGTCAGAGTTGGATACAGATGGTGGGTACCAGTTAGTGGGTAGCACATAGTGGCTAGGGCCACACATGATGTTTTATATTACAGACGGTTATTGGAGGGGCTTTCAGGGGTTGATATTGTGTGGAGACCCTACATTGGCTATCCCTCATACAGGGGTATGATGGAGGAGTTAGAAAAGCTTCAATGTTGAGGTGGATACATGGGCGACATGTTGGCGAGCCCGAGTTGATTTCTGTAGATAGGGTTAGACGATAGTTTGGGCTGCCACAGGACGTGCCTCCACCTTTTCCATAGTACCAAGAGATGACATGGAGAGACCCATGTCTCCACCACGTCCGAGTGTGCCAACAGGGTAGGAGGAGCAACCAGTGGATAGGTGGATTGATGATGCTAGAGTCATCAATGGTTATAGGTAGTGGTGGGTGGTACAACAATGAGTGGCACCACCGAGACCAAGGTAGCCTGATTAGGCTACCATAATAGTACAGAGAGATGCCTTGTAGGGGCAGGTGGCCACTCTTCAAACACAACTCACATGTGTACAGGGTCAGTTGACAACATCTCATGCATAGTGGCCACCACCGAATCCCGGTGTGACAACTTTACATGCTCAGCTAGTCAGTACAGGCACCCGCACACAGGTGGTGATGGTGTTGGAGTATAGGTTGTCGTCTTACAGAGCACATAAGTAGCGAGGTTTGCAGGTCATCTAGCCACTTCACAAGCATAGGTTGTGGCCTTATAAGCCCATGTTATAGCACATGGACCTCCATAGGCTCGAGGACAGATCCCATATTACAGTGTAGCAGCGGTGAGACATGGTCTCATGGTACAAGGAGGAGGACAAGGCTCACGGGGACAGGGATCTAGGCTAGGGTTAGGAGGGAGAGCTCACAAGCTATTGTGAGACCGATGAATCCATCGTAAATGGTGCTATGGCGAGGTTCCTGGATACCAAACGAGGCCCTAGACTATCAAGATTACCCGATGACTATGGGATAGATGTCCCATCCTATGCTGAGTACATGGCACAACAAGAAGCAAGTGAGAGGACTAGATCCTGCACTCATAGCACTAAGAGCATAGGAGGCCAGCGAGCCTAGAGACATAGTCGGGTGAGGCTATGCATTCATGGAGACCACCCGGTGAGGGTCGGGCGAGATTAGATCGAGACCCATAGAGGGTGGAGAGATGTTGGTAGGCGTCGGGCCCGAAGAAGAGGAGCAAAAGAGATAGAGTATGGATATCAGGTGAGGTGATGATTAGTCACCAGATATGATCTGTGTATTGATTTTTGATATATACCAGCATGCGTGTCGATGATAGTGAGGTTGTACATGAGATTTTGAGAGATTTTGAGTTTTAACACCGCCTCGTGCAAAGATAGTGAGGATGTATTTGAGTGATTGAGATACTTGTATTTATTTATATCTATGTACATATGTATGGATACACAGACTTTCCCAGTTATATTGATGATGAGAGTTATTGGATGGATAATGTATCTATGTTTTAATTTCCATTGTTATTTGTATGTGATGGAAACTAGGTGAATTAGGCATGATTGAGTTGAGGTGAGTTAGGCATGATTGAGTCGAGGTCATGTAGGCATGATGGATTTTAGGTCACTTAGGCATGGTTGAGTTTAGGTCTTTTAGGCATGGTTGAGTCAGGTGTAGGCATGGTGGAGTTTTAGGTCAGTTAGGTATGTTTTGGTCATGTTGTTGGGTTTGATTTAATTTCCATGTTATTGGTAGTATGGAAAATAAATGATGATGTATATTTATGTTATGGTGTAAACTTCCAAATATTTGATATTATGGAAATGTGAAATGATTAATGTATGATATGATGATGTAAGAAATAAGTAGGTAGACATGTTTATATACTTGTATGTTTGTTTAATTTCCAAGTAGTATATAAGATGAAAACTAACTAAGGTAGAGTGTGAATAGAAAAATGGGGGGGGGAATTGGTTAGGGTAAAGAGTGGTGAGCTAACCTCCAAGGGCCCCATGCCCTTAGAGTGCTGCCTACATAGCCCCAACGAAAAGGGGCCTCAGGTTGATGTATTTCTCCCATAAGCTAGGGAAGAATATGATGAGGTAAAGGGACGGGTTGGTAGGTTTTAGGCATGATTGAGTGTAGGTCATGTAGGTATGGTTGAGTTTAGGTCATGTAGGTATGGGTGAGTTTAGGTCATGAAGGCAGGGGTGAATTGAGGTCATTTAGGTGTCGAAGGCTTGGTCCTGTATAGGATAATCAACAAGTAATGAAGAAGGTGATTGGTAAGAGATGACAAACAAGTCACCTAATTGACAATACCATAACAAGTTTACCCTACCAAAGATGGGCTTATGAACGTAAGACCCTAAAGGCATTGCATGATTGACTATTCTAAGGGTGAATAAAGTCACATGATCACGAAGTGTCATATTTGTGGCACGTCCCTTGAGCGGGTAGGAAATTAGGGTAAAAAGGTGATGAGGTGAAAATGGTTGATTTTAGCATAACCTGGTGTGAGACATCATGCCTATGTGGCAAGAGACCCAAGATTAACATAGGCAAGTCCATGATGAAAAATTTACTTTTTTCTTTTCGTTTTTTTTTTTTGTTTTTTTATAGGATGAGATTGATGCAAGAAGCTTTTGAATATTCAATTTTATTGTTTTTCAAGAATAATCTTCTTATTATGATAGACTATGTATAATATGGCTAGCTTGGTATAGCTGTCCTTCAAGGGAGCAGTCTATTTATAGAGTGAGATAGAAAGCATAGATGTCCTTTTTGAGGGAGTCATCTTTTTTTTTGGAAGTTTGACTCAAGGAGTTGAATCCCATTTTACTTTTGAAATTGTTTTGCTTTTGGACTTTTAAGTCATGGACAAGACTATAAAGAAAGATAAGCTCTTGTTTCGAAGACAAAACTATAGCACACAGAGGTTAACTATGAACGACCATGGGATTCCATCTTGAAAAAAGATGAAAAGTATCCATGAGAATCATGCCATGAGTAGAGTCGTGATACTCATATTGAAGACAAGGTTGAAAGGTAACGGGTAATCACATGATCTTGGTTTAATCATTGATCCTTAGAATAGGTAAAATGGAAGGTGAATGGTGCTCAAGGGATGAGCGTTAAATAGAAAGAAGGTGATATAGGACTTGATTCAATAATAGAATGGTCAAAGATGCAAATCATTGAGGGGTTTAGGTTCGGGTTTACCTTTGAGTGAAGACAAATGATAAGCACCTGATCCATAGGTATGCGTAACAATATACAGTCCAAGCCAATTAGGAGAAAATTTGCCCCGTTTACTTTTCTCCTCTTTTGTTACATGTTGATTTTCCTTCAGGTCGCGGTCCGCCAACCTAGAAGGTTCGGTTTTGGACATGTTTTTCATAGGCACATTTGATATGTTTTTGGTAGATTTGAAGGTGATCAAGAGCATTAAGACAAAGTTCATCTAATAACTCGATTTGTGCCAAACAGTCATGGCAAAAGTCATCGTCATTGAACATCTCCTTGAGTGAGATACGAAGAGATGGGATCTGAACTTCAAGAGGTAGGACAGCCTCTGTACCATAGACTAGAGAGAAAGGTGTGGCAAAGTAGTTGAGGTACAAATACTAGTACGATAAGCCCATAAGGCAAAAGGAATGTGCGTATGCCAATCCTTTCTGTATCATAAAAAAATTCATAAGAATTTTGTTTAAGGTTTTTTGGTTGATTAACTTGGCCATTTGTTTGAGGGTAGTAAGGTGAAGAAAAACTAAGTTGAATGCCAAAGGTGTCATAAATTTTCCATAGGGTTTTATTTTTGGATTGTTTCCCATTATCAGTGATGATACAGATGAGGAATGCCAAAGCAACAAATAATGTGATGGTTGATGAATTCACATATTTTCTCGGCTTTTGTAGAAATAAGAGGTATGGCTTCTACCCATTTAGTGTAGTATTCAGTAGCGGTAATAATCCATTGATGACATTGGGAAGAATGAGGATTGATCTCTCCGACAAGATCCAAACCCCATTGAGAGAAAGGCCAAAGGTATCATGTGACCTATAAGGCGTGACTAGGCATGTGATGAATATTAGCATGTTGTTGGCACTTCACACAATGTTTGACATAATCACAATAGTCACGGTTTAGGGTTGGCCAATAATAGCCCAGGTGGAGAATGCATTTAGCAAAAGCTAAACCACTAAAGTGACCTCCAAAAATTCCATTGTGAACTTCCTTGATGGTGTAGGAAATTTCAGAACTTGTAAGGCATTGTAGGAGGATACCATCAAATCCACGTTTATAAGGAAGGCCTTCCATGATAACATAATGAGAAAAACCTTTGACAAAGGCGCGTTATCCATTCATTGTAAGATCGGAGATAGAATTGAAAGGGAAAGGTAGTTCGCAAAACTACTTATACCAAAGGTCACATGGGTTAGGTTGAATGGTTCCGACAAGGTTGACATCTCAAAATAGATAAGAAGGTGATTGCAACCTTTGTACTATGACAAATATTTATGAGTCGGAAGGAAAAGTGTGTGTATCGAGAAGCAAGGCAGGCCACGGTATCTGTAAATTTGTTAGTGGAATGTGGAGTGGTTTGAAGTTTATAATGGTCAAAGGTAGTCAAAAGTATGTCTACATGATGCTTATACTTTTGAAGTATCTTATTACGACACTTGTATATACCATTAACTTGGTTTAAAACTAGTTGGGAATCAAGAAAGATATTAATCAACTTAACGTCTAAGGCAATGGCCATTTGAATGCCTAATACGAGTGCTTCATATTCGGTGATATTGTTAGTACAATCAAAATCTAGTTTTAAAGATAATGACATAGGTTCACTGTCAAGAGGAATGACGATAATGTCGACACCACCCCCATGCTAACATTTGGAACCATTGAAGAATAAGGTCATTTGGTAAATGGTATCGTCCAAAGAGAGGGTAGTGATGGATTCGTTTGGGAAATCAAAGTTAGAGGGCTGATCTCCGGAGAGAGGTGTACGTCTGCAAGTTGGTCAGCGATAGTTTGGCCTTTGATATATTTTTGATGAGTGAATTTGAGGTCTAGGTCTGCAAGAAGCATGATCCAATGTGCAACACGTTGATGTTGGTAGGGTTTGGCATACATGTAATGTAAGGGGTTTGTATTGGTGATAACAAAGGTTTTGTGGTTAAGTAGGTAATGATGAAGTTTAGTGGCAACAAAAACTAAGGCTAAGCATATTTTTTTGGCGTGGGTGTATCGGGTTTCATAGTCCAAAAGTGTATGACTTATATAATAAACGCTTGTTCCCTGTGTTGCTCATCGCGATGAGCAAGCATGGCACCCAAGGAATGATCAGTAGTAGAAATGTAAAGATAAAATGGTTGGTCATAATTAAGAGGAATGAGCATAGGTGGTTGGAGAAGGTATTGTTTTTAAGGCCTCAAAGGCTTTGTGGCATTCATCATCCCATTTTAAGGAGACATCCTTTTGAGGAGATGATGAAATGGGTGGCAGCGGTCGGAAAGCTACAAAATAAAACAATGAATAGATTGCAACTTTCCTTGCAAACTATGTAGTTGATGAAGGTTAGTAGGTGGAGGAATTTCAAGAATAGCCTTGATTTTAGCGGGATCGACTTCTATGCCATGCAAAGAAATGATAAAACCAAGGATTTTTCCTGAGAGGACAGTGAAGACACACTTCTTAGGTTAAAGGCAAACACAATACTTGATGAGACGGTCAAAGATGACCTTAAGGACTATAAGGTGTTTGGCTCGATGTTTAGATTTTACAAGAAGGTCATCTATGTAATCTTCTAATAAACGATGCATGATGTCATGAAATATATAAGTCATATCCTCGTTGATATGCAGTGCTAGTGTTTTTAAGGCCAAAGGGCATGACACGATAGTAGAAGGTCCCCCAAGGAGTGATGAAGGCATTTTTGTGTTGATCTTTCGGACAAGTAATATTTGGTTATAACCCAAAAACCATCCATGATTAATAACATTTCATGGCTGATGGTAAGATCAACTAGTTGGTTAATACTTGGTAGAGGAAAGTCATCTTTGGGACAAACTAAGTTAAGGTCATGGAAATCCATGCATATGCGAGTCCCCTGTCGCTTTTTTTTTAATAGGAACGATGTTAGAGATCCATCGGGGATAATCAATGGGTAGGATGAAGGAAACCAAGAGAAGGCGTTGAAGTTCTTCTTTGACAAGAAGGGCTATGCGAGGATGTATTTTTCGCAGCTTATTTTTATGGATTTGGCTTCAAGAATAGTTATGATATTGTGGACCACAATGTTTGGGGCAATACTGGGCATATTAGCATAGGACAAAGAAAAAGCATTGCTATGATCTCGGATGCATGAGGTAAAATATTCTTATTCAACAACATCTAAAGAGTGGCTTATGTTTAGAATGTGCGGGTCATCTTGAGTGTTAATATTATTTCGATGGTTGATTTATTTAACATGGTTTGTGTCTCAGAAGGTAACGACCAGTGAATATAAGAATCCTTTGCACCAAGGTAGGTGAGAATAGACTTATTCCTTACATTGAACAATGTTAATGGATGGTGTATTGTCCTCGATCATGTTAGGATACAGGAAGGGAAGAGAATATGGAGCCTCACCATCTCGTTGATAAGTCTGAGGTCCCAAGGAAATGGTGTTCAGGAAAAAAAAAAAAGTTAGGAGGAATGGATTTTGGATCCATAGATTTCGTAGGTGAAGGTGGTGAAGTTGGTAGATGGGGTGAGGAAAGTTTGTCATCCTCAATGAGCTCGACATGAAATTTGTTGGAAGATGTTTCAAAAAAATCCAATACCACTGTGGTCGCTTGTGTTTACATGTGGTGCACAGGATGACATATGGTGGCCCTATTCGTAGAAGCCAAATCTAAAGCCCTTACATACATAGCGATGGAGGAAAGTGTGGGCGAAGCGGCGGTTGGTGAGAGATTGAAGGTCAGAAGAAAATGGTCACATTTGGGAAGGTGGCTCGGGTGAGTAGGTAGAAGTATCAAGTCCCCCATATGTTAAGTTGGTACGAAGGTGAGGAGGACCATAAGGGAAAACCTTGCCTATGCGGTGATCATAGCGAGGATGTTGGCAAGGTTACCATACTCTTGAGGAGTAAGGAATGTGTCAATGTTGTATAGGTGATACTCCCCCAGAGTGAGACATTGAAAAACACCTTCTAAGGGATCGGTAGTTGGTATATGGGTAGCGGAATAAATGAATCACTAGGTGATTGGGAAGAAGAAACATTGGTTGGTTGAGAAGTAGATGGGTTAACGGATGGGTTGGGCGTGAGAGGCTACAACGGCGGTGGGAATAGAGAGGTTAGGTGTAGGATATGTGGTGGCATCATTGGTGGATGGGGTTGTGGGCAAGCTTGGATTTTTAAGGCATTTAGACATTTTTAGTCATTTTATATGTCAAAATACAATGACTTTTAAATTATGACCGTCATGCTTGACAGAAAAATTATAATGTAAACGTCAAAATGATATGTACATTACAAATTTAATCAATAATATATATATATATATATATATATATATATATATATATATATATATATATATATATATAGTAAATTACTTATTATATTATATATATTTTGAAATTCATCAAAAATCTAATATAAAAAAATCAAAATTTAAAAATATTTAGAAAATAAAAAGAAAAAATCTTACAGTTGCTATCTTTTTCATGAGTATGAAATAGAATTAGAAACTGCAGATTATTAAATATTAACTTAGTAACTATCCAAATAATCCATCCATGAATATGATCCAGATTCCATGGTTAGTGTTACATACTACATTGCTTTTAAGTTTTTTCACTACACTGCAACCACCTTTTGTGTGTATCGTTCAATCTATTGTGTGCGGCGTTGATCGATGAGGGCGTCATTTAATTTTTCATACTTGATATCGGGAATCGGGGATGATTTGATGACCAATACCATTGACACATATCAGTTTTAAACAACAGAAGCTCCATCATAGCATTGATCTGCGCGGGGGATGCTGAAATGACACAAAATAAAAGCGGAATTTGTGGACAACTTCCACCGTAAGCTGGTTCATGTCAGCGGTCGGTGACTTAGTCATGTGGTAGGCTGTAGGTCCGTAAATACAAAAATCCAAGGGGTAATTTCAAACAAAAAAATTAGAATCTATTTTTTAAATTTAGTTTTCCCTCATCTCCAGCCTCCATGATTCCTCTGAAGTTTTGAACTTGGAAGACAGGAATGGGATAAAACCTTAACCAACTGTTGCAATTGCAAAGCTTGGCAGAGTTTTAGTGAAACACACAAATGACTAAAAGGGCATAGCGTGTTGCGTAGCGTTCAAGTTCAACACAAAGAAATAGTTGGCAGCGGAAAATTGGCATAGCGTACTCCTAAAATTGTTGTTATTACGGTAAGATCTTCCCGATTCTGATTCTCTATTAACTGCAGAATTAATCTCCGTAGTTTTATAATTTGTGGTGCATTATTATAAATAAATAAATATTTAAATTGATTTTGCAAGTTTTGTAAAATGTCAGAAAGAAAGAAGAAACAAAGGACAATCAACCAAATGTTTAAATGGTCAATTCCATCTCAAGATCTTCAACGTGAAGGTATTTTTGAATTTCAACCTAATATTGATTTGAATGAAGATTTTAATGAAGATATAGAAATTATGGGAGGTGAGGTTGAAACAAACAATACTGTTGCAAAGAGGTAAAACATAAATTTAAGAGATTTTATAGAGTAGAGTGGGAAAATAAGTATACATGGTTAAAAAAACTATCCATGAGGATAAAACTTCTATGAAGTGTGAATGGTGTGAAACATATGGAGCACCAGGTCCATGGGGAATAGGAGATGGTTGTACCAACATGCGAAAGATGCAATTGTAACCCATGAGAAATCTAATGTTCACAAACTATCACATGCAAAATGGGTATGTGATAAGCAAAAAAAGGTGATATCTATTCCAGAACATATAACACAGATTGATGATTCTAACAAGCATAGAATTATCACAACCATGAAGTTGGCATATTGGGTTGCAAAACATGATTTATCTTTGTCTACATATGACTCTCTTTGTTCACTTTTCATGTCATTAGATACATCATGTATGCCCAAGAATAAAGACTATGCATCATATACAAACCGAAGGCAACCAATCAAATTATTTTTCTATATCTAAATATCTTGAAGAGATACATATCTTGAAGATGAATGAGAGTCCTTATATCTCTTTCATGTTAGATGAAAGCACTGATCGTAGCCTAGATAAACATCTTGTTGTTTATGCAACATTTCTAGATTCACAAGGATTGGGGTTGTCAGTCTCTCAATTCATGAAACTTATTAGTGTTGGTGATGGAAAAGGAAGAACAATTTATGATGCACTATAACGTTTGAGAAATGAATGAAATATTTTGAACAAAAAATTGATAGTTGTTTCTATGGATGGTGCTTCTTCTATGGTGGGAAATGAAAATGGATTTGTGACCTTGTTAAAAAAATATGTGCCAAATTTAATAGTTGTTCATTGTGTTGCTCATTGTGAGGCATTAGTTGTATCAAATGCTTAAAATGATACCAAAGTTAGTGTTTGTTGAGAAAGTGGCAAATAAATTCTATTCATGGGTTCAAAATTCAACAAAAAGAACTAATGATTTTATTGCATTACATGAACTTATGAAACTAGAAACTCTCCAGTGCCTTCAAATTCATGGATTCAAATGGTTATCTAGGGGACAATTATTGAAAGGCTAGTGGCATTGATGCCTGCTATAATGACTTTGTGGAAAAGTGAGAAGAAAGAATCATGGTATGATAAGGCAAGAATATTTTCTGTTCAATATTGTTTGCACATGCTTGTTGATGTTATGTGTGAACTTAACAAGTTAAACAAAGAATTTCAAGTGGAGCACATTGATGTCACTTCTCTTGGAGCTACTATTGATGACACTATTAATACTCTACGAAGAATGTTTCTAAATAATAATTCATTTCCAAATGGTTCTTGCTACTTATCAAAAAATTTGGAGGCATCTCAGTTTGGCTATCTACAAATCACTGATAAAGAGGGAGTAGTTCACAAACATGAATTGTTTTACACATCTATTCCTAATGCACATGGTGATACTCTTAATACACAAAAGCAACAATTCAGTCCTTGTATTGATGGCACATTACAAAGTTGCATACAACTTACAAAAGATTATGTTCAAAGACTAATAGATTGTCTAAATGCAAGGTTTCCTGATCTTTCTATTTTCAATGCAATGAAGTTGTTTAGTCCCTCACACTATTCACATGATGTTTTGGTTAGAGAAAATAATTCAATGTGTTGAATTGAAAAACTTTTCCATCATTTACAGCAGATTGTTTGTAATGAAGGGATGGACATGCCATCATTTGACATCGAGGCTTGTAAAAAAGAGTTGCATCAATTTATTGATACACTCCACTCAAGGTGTGAGGGATTTTCTATTAGAGAAGCATGAAGGGTTTTTTATATTTCTAAAATTTGGCAAACCAAATTTCCAAACATGTTAAAACTATGACAGAGTACACTTGTGATTCCTGCAAGTACAACAACATGTGAACGAGGGTTTTCAAAGAAAAACCTAATTAAAGATATAAGAAGATCAAAGCTAGAAATCATAACATTGGATGCACTCATGCGAGTATCACTAAATGGACTTGATCCTTCTATAATCGACTAGGAGAAAGTGTATGACATTTGGAGAGGGGAAAAACAAAGAAGGTCACAAAATATTTTGTGAAAGCATGGTTGATCAATGTAAGTTTTAGCTCTTTGATAAACTCATTTTATTTAAATAAAATTTGTAGTGATGTTTTATTTCACATGATGTTTATATTCTACTAAATATCTAGAAATATTATGCATTTAATTTTATATTATTTATTTCAATTTCATTTTAGAAATTTATTTAAAGTTGTTTTTTCAATCTTGTAGATGTAAAATTTTACTCAATTTTTTATTTTTTAATAGTTATTATAAAAATAAATTTGACGTGCATATTATATTTTGAACGTCAAATGACATCCATATAATTTTTTAGACCGTCAAATAAGATTATTGTGACATGTAACATTGAACGTCAAAATCTAACACTGGCTATGAGTGAAGGAGAGGTAGAAGTGTTGGTAGATGCCTTGACCTGGTATAAGGACATCATTAGGCCGATATAGCATGTTACAGGTTTTGAATGGTGATGGGTCAGTTGGAATGGTATAGTTATGTCCTTCATGTTCAAATTTTACACAACGATGTAAGGTTGAAGGAACACAACCCATGACCTAGATCCAAGGTCGACCAAGCAACAAGTTGTACTAGAATTCTCCCACTAAGAAATAGTAAAATTATGGACTTTACGAGGGCCCACACAAACGTGGAGAATGATGGTGCCGAGAGTGGAAGTGATGACATCATTGAATGAACATAGCATAACTAGGTTATTATGCATGCAATTGGTAGGGATGCACATTTGGTTGTACACATGGGAGGAGATGATGTTAATGTTGGCACCATCATTGATCATAACATGTCGAACACATATATTATCAATATAGATGGAAATGAAAAGGGCAGGATCAAGATCATCTGATTGGAGAGGTATAATCTCATCATTAGATAAACTGAGGGCAACTACTTGATGAGTGGTAGGGGGTGTAGAGGAAGGTGATGAATTGGTGAGAGAGGCCAGTGGTGAGGGGTGATAATGGAGGCCACAGGTGTAGGGTCATTAGGTAAAACCTCAATGGATTGCAGAACCTCCATGAGGGCTTGTCGATGAGAACTAGAAGTTTGGACAAGGTTGTAGAAAGGACATTTTTAGAGGGGATTGGTGTAATTTTTTTATCATTATACAATGGGAGACCCGTCGAAATAGGATATGTGGGTCCCCTAATGGTGATTTTGGTGTGGGTGTAGATGGTATGTTGGGCACAGGATTGGCGGATGGGCTAGTTGCTTTCTCCTTTCCTTTGTCTTTCTAGGTGCGAGTGGCAACTTGGATCATGTTAATTTGAGGAAGAGAGGTGGATGGTGAGAGGTGTGTCGAAAAGGTATAATGAAATGATGGATAAAACATGTAGAACCTATTGAGGGATAAGAGCCTTGTGATATGTGTAGGGTTCACTAGCATTTTCATGGGTTTTTTGCTAGCTCTCTTGTATGGACCACATTGATCTCAAATTTTAGAGGTGGATAAAAGGGTTGTGGAGGTGGTGATGCAAGTCACTGAATAGGTAGTGGGTGAAGATGTGTGGTGATAGGTGGAGGTGGAACTGGGCCCTCATCTAGAAGATCATCGTCGCCAAATTTTTGTTCAAGAGGACAAAGTTGGAGAAGAGTGGTCTTTAGAGCCTTACAATTTTCTTTATCATGTCCTGACACACGATGCTATGCGCAAATTTTGGTATTTTCAAACTCTATTAGTTTGGGTTTGATTGGGTCATAAGGTCTAAGTGGCGGTAATGTGATGACAGAGGTCTCTAAAAGGTTGGCTAAAATATTAGCATAAGATCCTGCCTAACGGATCACAATGTGAAGTGAGTGTGGGTTTGGGTTGAAGTGTGGGTAATTTTGGCGTGTGAGGTGCTATAGGTGGTGGAATTGGAGGTGAGATAGGTTTGACCACCGGTTTGGTAGGTGGTATATTTTAGGCTTGGACTATACCTTCTTGGGTAAAGGCGTAGTAGATGAACTAGCGATATAAGGTGTTTTAGTCTTAACTACCTCTTTGGAGGGTAGTGGGTTTTTCAATTTTAGTTGTACCTTCCTAGGTAAAGGTGAAGGAGGAGTACGTGATGTAGAAGGGAAAGCGGATGGTGGCAGAGGATGGGTTAGTGAAGGTGATAACGAAGGTGTCTGAATGTGATCAACTCTACCTAGGCAAGCTATAAGGTATAGGTTGAAGAGAAGGAAATATCATAGCTAGTGATGAGGCTATTGTTGGTGGTGGGGGTATAGGTGGTAAGAAATGATGTGGGTGATTATGCGCACCCAAAATTGCATGTGCTACATTGTCGAAAAATGGTTATAAAAGTCCCCAATGATGATTCATGTCCTTTCAAAAGGTGTTCAAGCTCTAAAACCCATTCGCAATGTATATTTGTAGCCTAGACATCCTTACTTAGCTTTTCCATGCTTTTTCCATCTTCCCACTTCATTATGTGCATGTTTTGGCCTTTAGTATCATGACCACCTCCTAGGCTTGGGTGGTGGTCCTAGGACCTCCTCCTCGTAGGGAGGTGGTCCCAACACTTTCCATAACTCTTCATGCATGTTTTGACACACGATGCTTCACTTAACTCAACTTTTAGGGTGCGTTTGTGAACCAAATTTCCTAAAAATAGTCTTGATGGATTAGTTTTCCTCCCTCTTCTATTTTTAAATAGATTTAATTAGTTTTAACTACCTCTTCTTGACTTGTGCATGAAGGCACCTCCCATCCTCCATTCCTATATATTCCATGCTTGTATTCAAGCAAAAGGGCCTAATAATTTTGTGTATCTTGCATTGTATTGTTGCTACGATCTTGTTAGGAATTACATAGCCAAGCTCTGATCTCTTGTTTTATCCTCTTCTACCATTGCATCCAGATTGCTATTAAGTTTCTATTGCTCAAGCACCATCCTTCCACCGGTGTTCTTGCGTTCCCAATCCTTTGGACTCATATGAACACTCAGAGAAAGAAAGGGACAAAATGAGGGAACAAATTACTACATAGCTAGATTTACCTGTGTTTGTGAATTGGGGTTGGATTTTTTATTTGATTTCCTTCATTCTTACAATTTATCATTGTTATATCATATCAAATAGAGTAGAAATAAATTTCCTTTCATTTACAAGTAATTAGTTAATTTCCAAGAGGGTTTAAATCATTAACAACAATCCACGATGATGGATCCTCTTCTTCCCATCCTTGTGGATCTAAAGGAGAGAATATCTCGAGGAAGTTGTCTACACATCATAGATCATTTGGAAAATTTCTTGTTTTATGTTAGTTTAGTTTCCATACACTCAAGGTGTGGGTGAATAACCACACTAGGTTATTTTTCTTGTTTAGTTTTAGTGTAGAAGTATATTAGGTTATTGAATAGAAGTAAATTGTTGTTTGTGATTGTAATATTTCAGTCTTTTTGACTTGTTAGATTAGTTTCCTTTCAAGAGCAGAGGCATAAATTGTTAATTTCATTCAATTTACATGGGCACTTCAAACTATTTTAGCACTTATATTTAGTTAGGAAAACAAACCATAAGGAATTTACGCTACCCATTCATAGCCTCTAAATCTCCCCTTTGCCAACTCAACTACCAAGACATCACACTACCGATCATAGTCATGGTCCTCCTATTGTTATCCACATACATTTAAAATCGGCTACTCGGCACAACCTTGGGGGTCGAGTGTGGTTGAAGATCACATGTTCATTTTCATCCGTATAATGAGGCGGTGGTAAGAAGGTGTACGTTGTGCAGGTAGATTAGGTGTAATAAAGGATCGTGATGAAGAAGTGGGATCTTTGCATTTTATTTTCCTTGGGTAAGGGGTTGCTTGACCAAGGTAGATGGGTGAGGCCCTAGGATAGATGGAAGGGGTGAAGGTGAAAAGGTGTAGTGGGTGAAATTTGTGTGTGCGGCCTAGAAGTTGGGTCTTCCTTTTAGGTGGAGGAATGGTTTTTGCTGGGTTTGGAAGATGTGGATAAATCCAATTTAATGTGAGGATGAACTAGACTTGATGTCTGCATGAAACCCAATGTGGTAATGGGTCTAGATGTGGGGGAGGTGTAGGTGTAGGTAGGTTCTTAGGCATAGGAACATGTTTAGTTGTTGGTAAAGGTTTGGATGTAGGTGAGGGTGATGAAGAAGAGGTCATTTCAACATGCATGGTCATGGTTGATTGGGTTGCTTGAAATACCTTCGGATAGATCATGGAGGTATCTACATGCAACATTTGCATTTGGGTTGAAAAGGGGAGCCAAAGGCATCCCCAAAGCATGGAATTATCAACGTAATCCAAGCATTTGGTCAAGGTGAAAACGACATTGTTGTAAGAGGAGATGACGTTGGCTTAGTATAAATCCCTATAAAATATGTATGTGAGATAGGGAACTAGTTGGCTTCAGACTCTGTGGGTAAGAGAGCCAAGAGCATATCAACGGGATCCTAGAATGCTAATGGGGAATTGTCACCAATGGGCAGTGGAGCTTCTAAAGGATCCTCAATTAGTAAGGGAGATGACAGGTGGGATGAGGTAGGTTCCTATTTTGGTGGAAAGGGAGGTGAACATGACTCTCCCATGGGTAGGAGAGTTATGTCCACAAGTTGTTCATTAGGTTGTGAGGTAAGTGGTGAAACGACATTGGCGGAAATTGTGGACTCCTTTGTGGGTGAAGGGGGAGATGAAGGGGACTCCTCTATGGGTGAAGGAGTAGATGAAGTAGGCTCCTCTATGGGTAAAGGAGCTCGTGCTAGGATCTCCTCGATGGAGGGAAGAGGAGGAAATTGTGAAAGGGTGGTATGGTGTCAAACACAACATGGACCTCACGAACATTATTGTCATTAGTTGAAGGTTCACCACTTGGTTAGATGACGGGGTATGGTTAGGGAACGAATTCTTGAAGATATGTAAATTCTGATTGGACGGTGTGTTCGGGTTGTCTAATACAAGATCTCCATTGTCTAACATTTCCTGGATGATTTTTTTAAAGGTGATACAATTACCATCGTTATGGCCTTTTACGTGATGATAGTTGCAATAGTCATGTTCCTTGTACCATTCATTCATAGGACGAGCATGGTCAAAACTAGTATGTGGTTTGACAGGGTGGTAGAGTAATTTCTCTAGATCTAAGAATTTTTCTAATAGTGAAGAATAAGGCTCCCGATTGAAGTGTACATTCATTGTTCTTGCCTCGAAATGGAAAATTTGAATGGGAGAAAGGTTGGAAGAAGGTTTTGATTGATTGACAGGGTGAGATGGGCTATATTTTAAAACTACTACGTTGGTAGATCCTTTTGCTTTAGAATAGTTATTTTGTGTTTTTAAGAGGAAGAAGCATAATTGGATTTGAATGTAGAATTTTTGTTACGCAATTGAATTTTCTTTTCTTATATGGCATGGATTTCAAGATTTCTTGCCATGGTGAATGCTTCATCAAAGGTACGAAGGTTTGGACTTGAGAGTTGGTGAGATGTGCCTGACACAAGCTCGAGTGAACAAATCTATAAGCTTGGTTTGAGGTAGCTGGAATGTAAGTTGGTTGATGAGGCTTTGCCAATGAGCGACAAAATCTGTGATAGACTCGTCATCATATTGTCGTGTTGAGTACAAGTCGGTCATGGTGACCTTCTTGACGATATTGATTGAAAAATGGTCCAAGAAGGCTTGAGCCACTTGGTTAAATGAGTAAATGGAATGTCAAGGTAAACCACTATACCAATCTAACGCAGGTCCTATTAAGGACATGGGAATGTCCTGACAAGAGGAGAGTGTCATCATGAGTGATTAGATAACACCCATGTTTGAAAGACCACAAGTGTTGTTGCGGGTCCTCTTTACTATTGAACCGATTGAATTTGGGCATTTCCCAATGTGTAGGGTATGGAAAAATGGGAATAGATAGATGAATGGGATCATTACAGATTTCATCGTAGGTTAAGGAGTTATGAGAGCCAAAAATTGATGCTTCCAATGTTTGCATCTTTTCCATCATCATTTTAATAAGGTCATTGGTAGGTTGTGATGATTGAGCACCCCCTGCAGTATAAGGAGGTTGATGATGAATGTATGATGTGGACAAAATCCTAGTATATGGTGATTCTCGAGTATGATAACTACGCGGGGGAATAGATGCATGCGACAAATATCTTGAATAGGTGATAGACAAGATTGGGGGTTGTTGGTGATATGTGTAAGTAGGTGGGGTAGATGTAGCGATCCTTGTAGTGATTGGAGGTAAAGAATGTGGATGGAGAGGATGATGTTTTGGAATGGGGTATGGGTTTCCGACACCATGGGTGGTTGCGATGCAATAGGTATATACGAGGTGGAAGGTGCAGATAAAGCTATGCTCAAGGTGGCTGATGAAGGAATGGTTGAGACCATAGGAGCAACTAACGTCAAAAGTGTGATTGATGATGTAGGTTCTACAGGGTATTGATGGTGTGGGTCAAGTTGGGATGCTACAGGTGGTAATGCTTTGACGAAGGTAAGGTCGAGTTAGTACTATCTCGACATGGAAGTGGGGGTGAGGGCAAGGGGATGGACATAGGCATGCCATATACCAATTGTCCTAATGAATCCCTAGTAGATGAATGGGCAAGATAATGTTGTAAGGAAGTGGGGTTGTGGTCAAGGAGTCTTGCAAACTCCTCGTCACATTGTTGATGATAATGGGTTGAGTGGGGTCCATAGGTGATAGGATGGAAGGTGGCATATGGGCGAGAGAAGTCAAGGCTTGTGTGGAATATAAGGGCGTTGGTTTGACTACAAGTCAAAACCATGTGAGTCAGCGTATTCTTGGTAATATGATCTATGTAAATGACACGAAAAAAATAGAAGAAATGAAGAAAAATAGGTTATGGGAGGTGAAACTAGTTGTTTTTAATTAGGAATTCAAACCCGAGAACCAATGACGGTTAGGTTAACCGATGATGGTGAGATGGTAACCATGATGGTCAAGGTGACCGATACCGGTTACTATGGGAAATCAAAAGTTTTTCAAATGAGGAAATAACTGATGAAAATGAAATAAAAACTAGATTTTACAAGTGATTTTAAAGGTCCAAAGATATGATGATGTGTCTGGAGACTTCAAAAAGAACAAAAATGTGGTGAATGTTGTTTTTGGTGAAATGACCAAAAATCTAGAAACTAACAACGGTTAGGTAAACCGATGATGGTCAAATGAAAACCAATGACGATCGCTAGACCGACGTTGATCACTCTTAAATTTGAAAATATGGAAGAATTTGATTTTTGTGACTTAGATTAGATAAACTATCAACCCAAAACCTAAGTATGATAGTAATGGACCCTAACACACCTAGAAAAATTTGGAATACACCAACTATAATTGTGGGGTGTGAAAGGAAGAAAGAAAATGGAGAACGTTACCTCACAACTCAAAACACAACTCAAGAAAAAGCTAAGAAAAACATAAAATCCTATGAGTGAATTTTATGTTTTAGCTTATGCTATTTAAGATTGACTTGTGAACAGAACAATTTTTGGTTAGAAAGAGGGTATCCTATGAAGAGGCAAGATCTAAGGATGGTTTTAGGTTATGTTTTGGTGGGGGCGGTCCTTTCTCGAGATAATGAATGGATAGAGAAACCAGTTGGGCACCCACTATCAATCCTCTGATTGTGTGATCGTTGACAACTTCTTCTAGGTAAGGTGTTGTTTAAGAAGATGTGTGAGTTTATTTTTGTGTAGTTTGGAAAGAGAGAAGAGAATGTGCTCTATGATTCAATTATGTCAACCATCAACTAGGGCATGACTTCTAGTGTATAGGTTGCCCTCAATTTTAATGTGAGCTAAAAATGAAACATAGAAATATGAAATGTAAGTATTTTAAAACCCAAATCGAAATGTGATATTCAATGTAAACAAAGAGTGAATAGGAAAGGATATGACTTTCACTAATGCAAATGCAAGAAAAGAAAGAAGGATTCATTTTAGTCCCAAAATTCAAATGTCATTGAGACCAGCATAAGAAAGAGAAGATTCCCAAGGAGATAATTTAATGTTAACTTCCTTTTAAAAAAGAAACAAACATATAATGGTTCCCTAAGAATGAACAAATGCAAGGAACCCCTTATGGGTCCCAACGGTGTGCAAAATGTTTCACCAAATTCTTAACAAATTAATGAAATAGATAAGGGTAGTAAGCCAAGGAGGAATACCTATTTGTAATGTCGGTTGAAGATGTGCGCATTCTGATTTCCTAATCCAAGTTGACATGAGATCTCCCTTTTGGCTAGGAGGAACTACATGTAAATGCAAAACAATACCACTAGATAGAGTTAAACAAAACAATGAGTGGACTACCTAGCGGAAGCTAGATCTCAGGAAGTGTGATGCTTCCTGAACAAGTTGCTATCAATCCACTTTTTATATAACAATATTAATGCTATTTAAAATATACATGAAATAAAGATCCTATTGGAATTGAAATGATTTAGGTATCTCATAAAACAATAAGAAAGGTTAGGTAAAAGGTGATTGAGGTCAAAATGGGTCAAGTGATTGGTTGGTGTTGAGTTACGTGTCCTGTACAAGCTCGGGGGTAAGGTCTAGTAAATATTAGAAATGGTTATGCTATTGAAAAGTGGGTATTAGCTTGTTGGTCTGAGCTATATTGCTAGACACAATAACCGATGTCGGCTAGATGATCGATGCCGTTAGGAAGAATGAACGACGCGTTGGTTGGCTAACCGGCATCGGTAGGGGCAATTATTAGAAAGTTCTTAGAATTGGTTTTTCAAACTCTTTGTGATTGCACAGAGGTTGGAAATGGTGAGGGTGAGGTTGTAAAATGGTCTTGAAGACTTAGAGATGATTAGAAGAGGGTGAAAATAGGTGAAAGGGCCAAGTATGGTAAGGTGATAGGTTGGTGGGAGGAAGTATACGAGTGTGGAGAAAGATAAACTACTGAGATGAATAATAAATCTTACTGAAAGAAAATGGAGGTAAATGAAGAGGTGTTAGGTACTTACTAAACAATAGATTTAGAGAACATAGGTGATGAAGATGGTGAGGGCAGAGATCTAGAGAGAAGAGTTGTTGTATTCGTGTCACGATAGTTCAAACCTTCATGCTTCTCTGTGTGAATTTGTGATCGTGAAGAAGATGATGAATGCCAATGGTTATTGGTAGTGCTCCCGTGTGTTTTCTTTTTCTTGAGTGCTAAAGAAATTTGAGTTCTCCAAGTCTCTGTTTGTATGAGATCCTGAATCGAATGACCAACCTAGGCAAAGGCTTTTGGAAATGTATTTAACCTAACCGGTGATAGTTAGGTGACCGACATCGGTCAAGGCGGGAATATCTAGGTTGACCAAAAATAGCCTGATTGTTGTTATTTTTGGCGTGATCTCCAACCTTCTTCCGAGTCTTGAGTGATATATGGTGGCAAGATAAGTAGGAGTCTTTTTAGGTTTGTTAATAGGAGTTAGGTATAGGTTTAGACTAAGTCCTAGTTGGTTAGGATAGGCTTAGACTTGGTCTTAGGTCATTAATGAGGTTTGAGTGGGTCATTTGAGTGAGGTGGCTAGGTGAGTTGAAGTGGTTAAGTGAGGATATTAATTAATTTAATTAAGATAATTAATTTAATTAACATGTGCACTAGGGGATACAAATGCGTAGGATATGATTTATTTAATTAATGGGGTTTAAAGGGGAGTATGACCCAATTTTGGTGTCTACAAGAAAATATTTCTGTGTGGATGCTTTCAAAGCATAAACCAAGTTTATTATATAACGAGAATAGTGCACCCACTTTCCAAATTTGAGAATATAGTGTAATGGGATCTAATGGAATTTTGTGAAGAATTCAAATCTTCGATGGAACATATAGTGTGTTTAAATAGTCATCCATCAATAGTCCCCTTTTTTATTTTCCTTGAAATCATTATTACAAATTGACTTTATCAATGGATGGGACAATATTAGCAGATGAAAAGCATAATTTTTGGGTGCCTGATGCCCCTCTAAATTTATGCCATATACTCATATTCACATTCAATTTCTGTAGTTAATCACGTGTTTTAGATTGCACATGAAACATCACCATCTGCAACAGAGTAACATAAACCCCACAAAAATGAATTCTTACCCAAAAAGAATCCCTCAACGGCATGTTACAGTCTTCAACATGTAGCAGCTATTTAACACATCACAACAAAGTTAGTCGAATGCCATTCTCAAAGAAATGCCAATGTTAAAATTTAATCTATTCTTTAAAGTCACAAAAAAATCAATGCACAAGTTCATTTAAACAACTAGCTTCCACTACAATGGCAAATAAATGTCATAAATAAGATATTTATGATATTTGTCCCACCATTAGTATAATATTTATTATATTTATTATATATATAATATTTTCCAATGTTTAAACTATAGAAAGTAACAATTTTGAAAAACACATTTTTTTTAATGTGAAAAATCTAAAATGCTTATAAAAATAATTCAACCAATCAGATAATTAAGTTAAATGTTTTAAAATAAATAGATAAATATATATTTATGACAAACCATATAATGAACATATAGAATGCCACTTGGTATTTTTTAATTGGCTCCTCCAACACAAGAAAATTGATTTTTTGATGCCTATATGACTTACCTACCACAACATAATAAGTTTCACAATTGTTTAACTACTTGTTTTTTTGTACTTTTAACCAATCGATAGTGTTATTATTCTCATTAAATAAATATACAATTCTCACATTAAAAAACATTAGTAAAGCTACACATTTTTTAATAAAATAATTTCAAAAAAATATTTATCTTCAATTTGATTGGTCTATAAATCAAGATGTTATTACAACCTTCACCATTTTCAAGAAAAAGAATGATGTCATCATGGTAAATGACAATGACACCTTGAGCATATTTAAAATGACATTGACAGGTTCATTAATCTCGATCAGTTTTAAATTTTATTTCGAATTTAATTGGTTCAAGTGAGACTTATTTCATAGCAAGGAGCTTAGAACAACACAAAAATATGGTCTTTGAAAATGTAATCCCAACAATTGGTTTTTTCCCATTTTGCACGGTATTTTTCCATGTGTAATTGAATGGAAACATAAGAGTTTTGATAGATTTGTTGCATTTCAAATGTTTTTGTGTACCTAAAAATTTGATGATAATGGTCATTTACTCCATTACATCATACCTTTCTTTCGGAAGCACTGCTTAATATGTCTATTTCTTCAAATTTTGGGTCGGCTTCGCATCGGCAGGAGATTATCCCATCTACCACAATCGTTCTATCTCCCATAAGGCATATGCATTATGTCTCGCTATAAAAAAAAAATAAGCCCGAGTCTCTATCATTCTATCTCCCTCAAATGCGAGTTTCAGAGCTTAATCGTGCCCTCGTGTTTTGTCATTCAACTAGATCTCAAGCTCAAATAATCATCTTTGGATCGCCGGGAAGATTTGAATTGATGATGGTGCCACGGAGAATAGGTAGCCACAATTATTTTCTCAAATTTGCATTGAAATTTGATAATTATAGAGTAGAATTTGAATTGAATACATTTTTTTATTGTTACAGTTCGAGGTCAAGGGAATCAACCACAACCAAACCCTACTATTCCTATCATCCCTCCCAACCCTCCCATAGTTTCTCAACATCCCCGGTAGTCAAGAAGATTTAGCAGCCCACATAGTTGAAAACAAAATTGAAATTGAGGATTTAATCAAAAGAATGAGGGATTCACAATTTACAAACCCCCGCCACATCTCTCTTGCAAAAAATGGAGGCATTAGTTGTTCAAGATGACACAACAACGGGGTAAATTGGTCATTGGACATCTTACGAGAGGTTGTAGGGTTTATTATCCCCACAAATTTTCATATGTAGATGTAAAGAAAAATAAATTACAAAAGACATTATATGTGCCCTATTCACGGACCCCCACACTAATTTTCTTGTTCTGTTGTCATGCAAATGGTTTCCCATCCATTAGTGCAATAATAATTTGATTAAAAATATTTTTTGGGACCGATGGTGGATGGTGTTTTATTTTCCACCTTGCAATAACAATGAGGTGCCACTATAATTTCTAAGGAAACTCTATTACAAGTTTATCCTCAACGAGATCCCAAATTATTTTGATTTTTGAGATTTCTAGGGCCGAGGAAAATGATCTACATAGGATCGAATAGGTGCACAACATGCACCTGTTCAGCAGGGTAGAGTCCCCACACAGAAGCCCACTCACCCTAAAATTGTCCCTCCAACAGTGAAGGAGAAAGTAGAGATTGATACACTCCACACGCTTCAGGGGCTATCTAGGACACTTGTTCGACATACGAGGGATATTTTTGAGCCAGATGCTCGTGGAGGTACACAGAGTATTCCTTCAATGAGTACTAACATGAGGCCACATATTTGATTGCCATATGGTAGCATATGTTTGGGGCTTGAGGAGGATGTTACTTTCATGCGTACTATTTTGGTAGAGTTGGCACTAGGGGTGCACACAATAATGTCACTATGTCAGATGCCTTTTTGAGTGAGACATTTGGATTACAGTCATCGATGTCACCTTCGAAGTATTTTTTATGTTTTATTATGTGTGTTACAAAAAGATCGAGTACTTGATTTACTTATATATGTTAAATTTTGAAATAATTGTATTTGTACATGTACATGCATTGATATTACAGTGCGTGGGAGAGGCGTCTTCATCCCGACCAAAAGTGGCGAGTACCATGCATACACATACATTCAAAAAATTAATTTAGAATGTTAATTATGTAAAATTTTCACATACACAAATATATATATATATATATATATATATATATATATATATATATATATATATATATATATATATATATATATATATATATATATATATATATATATATATATATATATGTATGTATGCATGTATGTATGTATGTATGTATGTATGTATGTAGATATAAATATAGATATAGATATAGATATAAATATAAATTTATCTATATCTATATCTATATATACATACATACATATACACACACACACACACACGTGTGTGTGTGTGTGTATGTGTATATATATATATATATATATATATATATATATATATATATATATATATATATATATATATATATATATATATATATATAACGTTTGAATCCAAATATATGTATGTTCTTGTATGTTCATCTAACTCATGTGATACATGTTTGATAAAGATGATTGACTTCACTAAACACCCCATCATCTCTGCGACAAGTAGAGAAAGGTGTTACCACTACAATTTCATCCGTGTAGAAAATCACCGAGTATTCAAACAACATGTAAATTTTGTTAAATTGCTTGTGTAATTCATATTATGTTAAATTACATGTTAGTAATGTCCTTCATTTTATAATTATTAAATTATGTTAATAATGTCCTTCATTGTGTATACTAAGGAGTTACTTGCGACAGTAGCATCCTTTATTCATTTGATTCACAAGCGTGGTAGGGTAAAACAATAGTTCTATATTGATAAAATTAGTAAAAATATTTTCATTACAAATACATGTACTTAGTTCTATTTTAGCTAATTTTGATGTTAGATTTTGTGATCTTATGTGTATGTAGGGGAACTTCAACCCTCTCCATTTTGACTTCGAGGGCACGGACTCCTCCATTCATCATCTTCACCCCGTTTGTACTCCAGGAGTTCTCGATGACTCATCCGAGCGTGAGATGCAAATTTGGTGATCGATAACATGTAGTAAGTTTGTTAATTTATGTAAATACTTTCATTAGCATGGTCTTAAATACATGTTGAAAATATATATAAAATTAAGTTTTGACAAAAAAACATTATTTGTATTTACATGTTCTACAACATGCAAGTATTTGTGGAAGAGGACTCCTAGCATGGGCTCGGACATCCAAAGTCATCTCATAGATCTCCATCTTTGTCTAAGGGAGGGCCTTCTTTGAGTAAGGCCTAGAGAGGGATAGATTTTGATGATATATGTGTGTGTGTGTGTGTGTGTGTGTGTGTGTGTGTGTGTGTGTGTGTGTGTGTATCTTACATGACATTTTTTTGCATGCCTATGTGCATGGCATTATCATATATGTATGCCTATATGGCATTTGAACTTAATGGTATATGACCTATTTGGGCATTTTTATATTTATTATGCACATTAAAATACTATTTGGAACTCGATATTTTTATATGAGACCTTACATTTCTTCGATTAGTTTTGCATGAAACTAATATGATGTGCACTTGACAATATTTAAGACATTATGGATTATTTTTTCATTTATTGGTGATGTACATGTACTAGCATTTTCAATGTATAATATGCATCAAACTTTGGAAATCAATATTTATATAATGTATGTATATAAAGAGTTACCTAATCTGAGTAATTATTCATTCAATTTATCAATGTGTATATGTGTATTTACCTTACATGCACTTCTTCTTGCTCATGGTCTCTTTATACTGGTTCCTATCTTATCATGCACCTACTACATTCTTCAATGCTTCTTAGTCTTCTCCCATGTTAAAACACTTGAGCATACAATCATTAGGACCATCATTAAGACAATGTTTTTGTAATAAGCATGGATAGAAGGATCTAAGGATGCCCACAAAGTCTTACAAGCTTCAATAGTTCAAAGAAAGTCATCACAATTTGATTCTTTCATCTGTTGATATTTTGAAAATGTCTCTCTAGATGTATTACTCCAATGCTCGAAATGTCTCCGATGTAATGACATTCGATTCGACACTCAATGACTCTTGATTGTCTAATCTCGACAAATTTATATTATTACCTCTAAATCTGTAAGCATTTCAAGTTATTTAGAAATCACATCACACCCTTCACTAGGCTTGATGAATACCCCTATATTTTTTAAGGAACTTTTAAAAGCATCCATGTGTTTATCATAGCATAAATTATCAATGAATGGAAGGTCACTAAGTCGTAGGCCACCGACTCCCATTCGAACAAAACAAGAAATATTTACTAGGTGATTGATAACTCCCATGTGTTCTTAGCCATTCCCATTTCAAATTCATTACTAAGCTAGTCTATTCATTGAAAAATAACTCCCTGGATGAGGTGTTGGATCTGATGAGATGTCTCTAGGTGTCACGGAGTCTGAGAAATCACTTGTCGAAGATATAACGTGTTTTGGTCTTAGGGTTCTTAAGGGACTACACTCTAACGAGGTAGCCTAGAAGCACATGGAGCATAGGAAATGGAAATGAGGCCTCCACTATCTTTCACCAAGCCATCTAGATGCATTAGCGTAGATGGTTTGGTCACACGAGCTATCGTTTGTAAAATATAGCCTCTGACAGCCTAACACTAACTTAAACTACACTATTTCGCGTGTTTACAAACAATAGGACAATGAGAGAACCGAAAGGAGATGAAGAAAACCATGAGATAATTTCATGAGGGTCCCGACATGGAGGTTTCAGATTTAACGAGACATCTCTAGGTGCCACGGAGTTCGAGAAATCACCTATCGAAGATTTAGCTTGTTTTGGTCTTAGGGCTCTTAAGGGACTATGCCCAAATGAGGTAGCCCAGAAGCACAAGGAGCGTGAACCAAAAATAGGCCTCCACTAGTGTTCACCAAGCCATCCATATGTTTTAGGTAGAAGGTTCGTCCCACGAGCTATCATTTGCAAAATATAGTGTGTGGCAGCCTTACACTGATTCAGACTACACTATTTCACGCGTGTTTGCAAACAATAGGACAACGAGAGCACCGAAAGAAGATGGAGAAAAATGACATAGTATTTCTTAGAGGTTCCCTATGTGGAGGTGTTAGATCTAACAAGATGTCTCTAAGTGCCACAAAGTCCAAGAAACCACATGTCAAGATATAACATGTTTTGGTCTCGGGGGCTCTTAAGGGACTACACCCGCACGAGGTAGCCCGAGGGCACGAGGAGCGTAGGGAAATGAAATGAGGCCTCCACTAATGTTCACCATACCATCCATTACATGTTGGCAATAGACGGTTTGGTCCCACAAGCTACTGTTTGTAAAATATAGCATATGACAACCTTACAGTGACTTAAACTACACTATTTCGCGCGTTTGCAAATAATAGGACAATGAGACAACCGAAAGGAGATGGAAAAAATTGTGAGATGATTTCATAGAGGGTCCCTACATGGAGGTTTTGGATCTGATGATACGTCTCTAGCTACCACAAAGTCCGAGAAATCACTTGTCGAAGATATAATGTGTTTTGGTCTCAAGGCTCTTAAGGGACTACGCTCGGATGAGGTAGCCCAGAAGCACCTAGAGCTTTTTCCTCTGAAATGACACCTCCCATAGCATTTACCTAGCCACCCCGATGTGTCAGTATAGTAGGTTTGGCACCAAGATATTTTGTTTGCAAATTATTGCATTTAACAACCTTACACTGACTCAAACTACAATATTTCACACATTTGCAAAAAATATGACAACAAGAGAACCATATGAGATGGAGAAAACTATGAGATCCTTTCATAGAGGGTCCTAAAATGGAGGTTTGGATCTAAAGAGACATCTCTAGGTGCCATAAAGTTTGATAAATCATATGTCGAAGATATAGCGTGTTTTGGTCTCATAGCTCTTAAGCGACTACGTCCGCATTTGAGGTAGCTGGAAGCACTTGGAGCTTTGGCCTCCAAAATTACACCTCCCATAGCATTTACCTAGCCACCTCAACATTTTGGCACATTTGATTTGGTGCCAAGAGCTTCTGTTTGCAAATTATTGCGTCTGACAACCTTACACTGACTCAAACTAAAGTATTTCGTGTGTTTACAAAAATAGGACAGACGAGAAATAAATGAAGATGGAGAAAATGCAAGAGGATTTTATAGAGGTCTTGACATGGAGGTGTCGAGATATGATGAGACATCTCTAGGTACCAAAAGTCTAAGAAATCACCCGTCGAAGATATAAGGTGTTTTGGTCTCAAGGCTCTTAAAGGACTACACCTAGATGAGGTAGCCCAGAATCACCAGAGCTTTGGCCTCCAAAAAAACACCCCCTAGAATTTACCCGGCCACCCGGATGTGTTGGCGTAGTCGTGCTATGTACCTTGGGATATGATAATATAATATATATGGGTTGATGGAGATGCCAACATGTGGCACACATCCCCTTAGTTATATGTATGGGTTCACATGGGATATAATATTATAATGTATATGGGTTGATGGAGATGCCGACATGTGGCACACATCCCCTTAGTTATATGGGCTCACATAGGAATTAATTATATTGGGTAATGGGTTGGCCTACATTGGGATTAGGTGTTACCCATCCTATTTAAAGGATGTGAGTATCTTTATGAGGAGGCTAGGTAGGTATGATTTGAGTCTTCTACTTGGTAGAGGTATATTGGAGGTGTCCCCCTCAAGTGGATTCCCATCTTGGGAGATTATGGAGTTACTCCTTCCTTAAGGAGCATTGTATGGTGTTGCCCTACCTTAAGGGTATTATTCTAAATATATTACATATTAGGGCATCTTGGCCCCCATATATCTTGTGTTGTGTTATCTTACGCAATTTATTAATTTATAATATGCAAGATTCTTATCAAGTCGGTTTAGCGCCAAGAGCTTCTGTTTGCAAAGTATTGTGTCTAATACCTTACACTAACTCAAACCGCAATATTGCGCAAGTGCATTTGTAAAAATTATGATAGCGAGAGAACCGGATAGAGATGGAAAAACCACAAGACAATTTTATATAGGGTCTTAATGTGGAGGTTTCATATCTAATGAGACGTCTCTAGGTGCCATGGAGTCTGAGAAATCACCTGTCAAAGACATAGCGTGTTTTGGTCTCAGGGCTCTTAAGGGACTACGCTCGAACGAGGGATCTCGGAAGCACCTGGAGCTTGCCCTCCAAAAAGACACCTCCCTAGTATTTAGCTAGCCACCCCGATGTGTTGGACAGGTCGGTTTGGCACCAAGAGCTTCCGATTGTAAAGTATTGCATCTAAGACCTTACTTTAACTCAAATTGTAGTATTTTACATGTTTGTAAACAATAGGACAACAAGAGAACCGAATGGAGATGGAGAAAACCGTGAGAGGATATCTCCTAGAGTTTATAGAAAATTATGGGTCTACATTTTCTATCCCATCTCCTTTACATCCTCTGAATAAAGGAGTGAGAATAGTGTAGGTAGGATGGAAAAAACTAATGTTTGGGTAGAATATCATATGCCCACACACATCAATTAGAAACTTCATTTACATGCATTTATAATCAAAAGAAAAAAAATCCATGTGGACAAAGAAGCTACAAGACCGAATGAAACTCATTGGTCGCAAAGTACCAATTAATTCCTCAATCAAGGAGGCAAAAATTCCTTCTTTTCTTATTGAAGCTCGAGCAGAGTTTGTACATAGCTTGAGAATGGAAGAAATTTGAGGAAGAAGAGAAAATAGAAGAAGAATGGTGTTTTCTATCTTTTCTCAATTAGAAACTCTAGTTTTTTTATAATCAAAATCAATCACCCCTTGGAATGACATCGAGAAGCCATTATATTCTTTGCAAGAAACCATTACAACTTCACAAATCCTCAACGCCTTTTCAAATCCCTCTGTTGTGAAAAAACTCATGGCAGGTTAAAACCAGATCTTGCAAAGCAACCATTACATTCAATTTTCTAGTTTAAATACAAGACCACTTAGATTTTTCTAAAATCCTCCCTAACTCAAATCGGCCATCCATTCGTGGCAAGAAGGGATTGAGAATTTACGGGGAAGCCCTTTGCATTTTGTGATTTTTAGAGATTTGGAAATTTGGAACAAATTGGCCCGCACCCCCGCTTTGACTTTTCAACTTAGACATCGTGGCTGCTTCTGATTGGAAATGGGGTCATGGCCCTTTTCTCAACATTTTAACCTTTTTTTGGAAAAAATTTAAAAACTCAATTTCCTCCGCCGGCCCACTGCTTTGATTTGACTAGGACACGTGGCACATTCTGGTTGGAGATGGGGTCATGGCTCTTTTCTAAACATTTTAACCTTTTTGGAAAAAGGCTCAAAACTCAAATTTCCTCCATTGGCCCGCTCTCCACTTTGAATTTTCAATGATTCACCTTGACACTTTATAGGCCATTGATCGGAGGCATGAGGATCACGATCATTTTTAACTTTTTAACCTTTTTGGGAAAAGGCTCAAAAACACAAATTCCTCCATTGGCCCGCTCTTCCACTTTGACTTTTCAACTTCGGCCCAAGACCTTGGTGGAGCCAGAGCATTTTAGAAATTTTACTTCACTTTTTGGAATTTGGTTAAATTTCCAAAAGTGCCCCGATGGCCCGCTCATCTACTTTGACTTTTCAACAACGTGGCTTCAACTTTGAATTTTTCCCTGTGGGCTTCAACTTTGACTTTTTCCTTTATAGCTTGATCGGGGCCGTGGGGAAAATTTACCATTTTTTCCAAAAGTGACCAAAAGTGTTAAGTTCACCAAAAATCCCATTCCTCCCCATCCAATAGGATCTGACCATGTACCTGCATTCATTGGAGTCAAAATTTGATGGGGAAAAGATGCCCATCATCCCGACTGTGGAAAATACACAAAAGAAGAAAAATTCATCATTTTGAGTCCAATTTTTGAATTTCCTTCACGAACCAGAGGCATGGAGGCAAAAATAATGATTTGGTGACCCAGGCCATAGAACAAGTGAACAATTTTGATCAAAAATGGAGGTTGTAAAGAGGATATTACATGCACAGACCGAGAAATGGAGAATTTCTCAAAATGAGCAAAACAGAGGTTTAAACAGCTCTAGGGCATGACTTTTGCTACTAATTTCTTGAATCTCTAATTTGGCTTAAACACCAACGAAAGGGCATGAGCTCAAAAAATTGAATTTGGCTATGAAAACGCAAGAGTAGTTTTTGGGAGACAACAACTGGCTCTAGCTTGGGGACATGGCGTGAACTGGCATTGCTAGGGCACGACATGAGGATCTAGAATCTCAAGTTTCAAAACATATTACGTTGACCAGTGCCTTATCCATTGGGCCTTGCAGAGTCATGTACAATTCTGAGAAAGAATGGAAGAAGAAGGAAACACACAAGCCAAACCACACACAACCAAAACCAAACAAAACTAAAACCAAAACCACGCAAAAAAAAGGAAAAACACACCTACGCAAATCACCTATGATACAGGGTGGGGACAACCCACTTTCACTGATGATATAGTTTCAAGTATTTCCCACTTCAAGGAAATTCCAATGGTGTTCCATCCAAGTAAGAGAGGAGAAAAACATTCTCACCACAAGCTCCATGAATTTGGAATGGGCCCAGCCACAATGAATCAAACTTTCCATGGCTCCCCTTTGGTTCTCTTCTCTTGTCCCACAGCAGACCAAATCTCCAACTTTGAAGTTCCTTGCTTTGGTCTTCTTGTCAAAAAATTTCTTCACTTTTAACTAATGTTCTTTAATTCTATCCACCACTTGGCATCTTCTTTCCTCCAGCTTCTCCAGGAAGAGGATCCTCTTGTCAATGGAGTCTTTGTATTGACCATCTTCTATTTCTTACAGCAGCTTGAGAGATGGCATCTCAATTGTGAGAGGAATCTCTACCTCAATTCCATACAACATTTGGAAAGGTGACATACCTATTGCCTTCTTAGGAGTGATCCTATCGCCCACAATGCATCATATAACTTCTTGTGCCAGTTCCTTTGATTCTCATCTACCAACTTGAACAATGGTCACAATGTTCTTGTTGCTTGACTCAGCTTGACCATTTCCCTATGGGTAGTAGTCAAAAGAGTGAGATAAGGAGATTCCAAAACCATAACAAAACTCTTGTGAGCTCCTTTGAAGAGAAATAGGTGGCATTGTCTACAACAATCTTCTGTGGTACTCCAAAGCATACAATGATATTCTCCTTGATGAAGTTGCAGACTGTTTCAGCTTGGCTTGCTTGGTTGGAATGGCCTCCACCCATTTAGTGAAGTAATCAGTTGTAGTGAGTACATAAGTATGCCCTGCACTAGAATGAGGATTCAAAACACCAATAAAATCTAGCCCCCATTGCTGAAATGGTTCCTCAATCACCACAGGCCTGAGTGGCAATGCAACTAGTTGTGGCTTTCCAACAAATTGTTGGCATGCTTTGCATTTGGAAACCTAGTCTTGAGTATCTACAAAGATGGAGGGCCAATAATATCTCCCCTTGAGAATCTTATGCATAGTGACCATTGCTGAGAAATTTCCACCACAAGCTTGATCATGATATGCCCTGAGTAACTTTTCTTGTTGCTCCTTATCTACACACCTGAGGAAACAACCATCTAGGCCTCTCTTGTAAAGTGCATGATTCCAAATCACAAACTTGGTTGCCTTTAGCTTGAGTGTCCTTCTTTGTTTGTAGTCAAGATGAGGAGGACATTCTCCATAAGTGAGGTAGTAAGCAATATCCGCATACCACTCATCAGTAGTGGTGACAAAGAGCACTTGTGGACTGTCTTCTAAACAGGTTGGGAAAACATCATCCTTTTCTCCCTGCTGAGCCTTGAGAGTTTCATCTTCAGCAATCAGCTTGCACAAACCATTTCCTCTTACCAGATTAGAGGGCCTAATCTCCAAGTCATACTCTTGGGTCTTTGCAATCCAACTTCCTCTCTTAGCCCCAGGATCTTGTTGAGTCAAAATGGACTTGATTGCACTTCAAGGACCATCACCACTATATGGGAATTGAGAATGTAGAATCTGAAACTTTTAACAGCTTTAACCACTACGTAGGCATGCTTCTCCAGTTGGTTGTACTTTAGCTCATGATTTTTCAAAGGACAACTCATGAAAGCAATGGGTGCTTCCAAGCCTTCATCATTTTTCTGCACAAGGACAGTAGAGAGTGTATGTTCTGATGCATAACAATACATGATGAAATCCTTGTTGAAATCTGAGATACAAGAGTTGGAGCTTTGCAATGGCTTTCTTGATATTCTCAAATGTTGTTTTTCCCTCCTTATTCCACTTGAAATTTTCTTGAGGCTTCATCATGGAAGTTATATGCTTAGTCAGTTCAGAAAACTCAGGCACAAAATGATGAAGGAAGTTTACCTTTCCAAAGAATGAATGAACTCCCTTTTTTTTGGTTGGTAAGGCTAATGCTTGGATAGCTCTGACCCTCTCAGGATCAATGTGTGCTCCATGTTTGTTCACAATGTGTCCCAACAACTTACCTTCTGTGACTCCAAAAATGCACTTCTTTGGATTTAGAGAAATGCCATGTTTCCTACACCTTGCAAGGACTTGCTCCAAATGACTGATATGGTCTCCCCTCCTCTTTGAGAAAACCGTGAGGTCATCAAGGTAAATGACAATGCAATATTTCAAATCTTTGAAAGCCAAGTCCATTGCTCTCTGAAAGTGGCCCCAACATTGATCAAGCCAAAAGGCATTCTGTTGTAGGCAAAAGTGCCCCAGGGTGTTGTGAAGGTTGTTTTGTTGCAATCCTCTTCTACCACCTTGATTTGGTTATACCCTGAGAATCCATCAAGAAAAGAGAGCATCTCAGATCTAGTGACTACTTGCAAAATATGATCCATGATTGGAAGAGGGTAGTTGTCCTTGAGAGATGCCTGATTCAGATTTTGAAGTCTACACAAATCCTTATTTCCCCATTCTTCTTCCTTACTGGCACAATGTTAGCCACCCATGTTGAATGGTGGATGGGGAAGATGATTCTAGCATTGAGCATCTTTTCACCTCTTCTTTGATAACATCAAAATATTTGGATTGTAGGGCCTTTGTTTTTCCTAAAGGGCTTAGCTCCTTGCTTCAAAGGAATGGAATGATGCATTTCCTTTGGCTGAAAAGACTTGAGTTCATCATAGGAGTAGGCCAGGACATCTGAGTACTTTTTTAGCAGAGAGCAAAAACTTTCTCTTCTCTTCTAGTGAGCAACATTTACCAATGTTAACCATCCTTGGATTCTCTGAAGTGCCAATGTTTTCTTGATCAAAATTAGATGGGCACCGAGAAGACTATTTTTCTTTCTCTTGGATGAACCTATCATGCTTGTCAAAGAGATCTTCCAAAGAAACTAGGCCTTTGGGGATTTTGTTTCCTTTCAATTTAATTACCCCTCTTCATCAATTCCCTCAATTCCTTCCTTCTCTTCTTTGGGGACTGATTCACGGTGTGGGTTTTCACTTCCTTCAAAGAATAGATTATTGAAGTTATCCCTTTGTTCTAAGAAGGCTAGGATCTTGATTGTCATCATTGAAGACCTACCAGTGATTTGCATTATCTGGTACACTAGGTCTTGAAAACCATCTCAATGGTCACCTTATCTTTTCCAAAAGAAGGATGAGGTGTCACTAAGGAAGCTACACTTGCTAGAGAATCAACCTTTTCATTCTGCTCCCTAGGGATAGCTTCAATGGAGAATGCATCAAAGGATTCAATGCAGTCCCACACTCTGTTTCTATAGTGCCTGAGCCTTGGATTTTTTACCTGATATTGTTGGTGGACCTACTTCACCACAATCTCAACATCACCTTTGCATCTCAGCTTCTTGATCCCCATGTCCTCTGCTGCATTCATGCCTAAGAGAAACACTTCATACTCTGTAGTATTGTTTGTATTATCAAATTACAGCTTATAGGAAAAAGGGTATATCTCATTGGAGGGAGAGTATAATACTACACCAGCTCTTAACCTACTCTAGAATGACTGCCATCAAACTCCATTGTCCAAATATGATCTTCTTCTTCCTCCATGAGGAGTGGAAAGTTCTCTTCCTTTTGTGATGTAAGGAAGTAGTTTCCTAGCCCACAATCTTGAAAGAGGATGTTAGCTCTTGGATCATCAGATTTCCTTACTGTGAATTTCATTTTCTGACGACTAGAGGAACTTCTTCATTTCTCCTTTCACTGGGATAGTTGCAGATGACCAATCCATTTTTATTTCTCCACCTAGATCTCTGCAAAACTTCTACTCAAAAGCATACCAAAAGATGTTGGGATATCTGCCACCAAAATGGTCAAGAGTATCTTCTTGTCAGGGTAATCAGCTAGTGCAACCTGAGCATCCTTGATTCTTCCTACTAATGGAACTTGTTTGGATTCCATTGAATAGCATGTGCCATTTTCCCGGTCAAAGTGAGGCCAAGAGAATTTGTAACTTTTGTTGGCATCACATTATCTGAGGCTCCAGAGTCTATGATGCAATTGTTCAACTGGAAGCCTTTGATGAGAAGTGACAGGTAAAAAGGCTCAACTCTGTTGGTGTTGGAAGCACTGAGGGCTAGCATGTTTTGAGAAGGTGGTATGGATGGTGTGGGAAGTAAGCCTTTAGAATTAGAGATTTGGGGTGTAGAGTTACCACCCGACTACCTTGATGAATCTGTCAAATTGGGTAGGATGTGTTTGTAGGTATTCAATCTCAGAGAGTTGAACTTTGGTTTTTCTTGCATGCTCCACAAAGTCAAATGGAGCTATGGTAGGTGAGGAAGAGGTTCCAAGTGGATGAGGACTTAAATGGTAGAGGTTTTGTTACTTTTGGTGTTGGGTTATCCTTTTCAAATGTAGCAATTGGCTTGGAAGGAGGTGAGGGTGTAGCCCTCGATTGAAATTTAGATGTTCTTGTAGAACCAATATTAAGAAGAGAATTGCTCTTAACAACTTTTGGGTTGAGAGGAGAATCAGATGACTTACTTGGCACAACAGTGTGATCCTTGACAACCAGTGAATCTAGTTTCTCTTTGGCTGATTCCATGGAAGGTGGTAATGGTGATCCTCTGTTGATGATCTTGTTTTGTGGAGGCTTTGAAGAGCTATCTTCTTTGTTCTTCCTACTCTTAGTTGTTCGATGAGGCTGAAACACCATTCTTGGATTGTGCACGAGTGAAAATAACACATGAAAAACTTGGAGCTTCTTCATCACCTTCCTCCTCATCATCAACGTATTCAATCAAGCCATTGTGCATGCCAACCTCTTCAATTTCAAGATAGTTTTCATAGTCATCCATGCTTTCTTCTTCAGTTTCCTCAATGTATGTTCCTTCTTCTTGATTCTCTAGTGTCACAGATAAGCATTGACTGGTGGTGCTTCAAGAGCAAGCCTACGAGGAGGTGGAGCAATTCTTGGTCTATCAGGAGGATTTGATCTCCTTGGAGCATTCCTCATTGTGATTTGTGACAACTGTCTTCTTCAAAGCAACTAGGTCATTTGCCATTTTTGGAACATTGGATCAGTGGTGATTGGATTTGAACTTTGACCTTTTTGCTTCCCATTTGGTCCTTTCACTTTTCCAGAAATAATTAGATCATCATCAGTCTCAATTGTGAAGTCTTTAGCATCCCTCAAGGTTCTTGGTTGGGCTCTTCTGAGGAAGAAACCAACTTCTAGTGGCAAAGCACTGATGAAGAATCTTTTCAAGTTGTTTTCAGAGGGTAACACATCTTCTGGGATCCTCCTTGTCAACCTATCATACCTTGCTACAAAATCTCTCATTGATTCGAGGTCTCCTTCTTCATCTAAACCAATTGGACCAGCAGGTCCTGACAATCTTCTGTGCTCTTGAACCTATGTTCAAACGCACTTCTTATATCTTCCCAACATGTGACAAATCTTGGGGGCAACATGTAGAACCATTCAACAACCTTTTCTTGGAGTGACTCCACAAAGAGCCTAACTAAAACATCTTCATCTTCAACTCCCAACACTCCACAAGCAGTGATGAATGTTGCTACATGTTCTTCTGGGAGCTGAGAACCATCCCCTTTGAATTTTGGGAAGTTCTTTCTCAACCTCTTGGGAGCTCATGGAGTGGTTGAGCAAGAGCCAGTGGACCGGTATTTCTCCCCCATGGTATGTTGGGCCTGCATTCCTCATGCTCACAATCACCCATTCTATTCTTGTTTCTATCCTCTAGTCTTGCTAAGGTTGCTTCTCTGCTTGCTCTTTCTTCTACTTCGATTTGGAGTCTTTCTATTTCTTCAAGTTGAGCCCTTATCTCCTCCTCAACAACTGCCTCTCTTTCAAGCTCTTCAAATGTGGGATCAATTTGTCCTCCTTGCCTCAGTTTCTAGGTGTATCTTCTATCAGCCAACTTGAAAGTTTATGCTCTCCTCTGGGGTGCTTGGAATTTGTCTCTACCTTTCCAGTTTGACAACACGTTCCTCTTCCAGGTCCAGAATCCTTATGGCAATGAAGTATTGATTGACACTTTGTCTCTTATGCCAAATAGCTTCTCTCAATCGAAGCAATGTCTTCTTGGATGTGAAAGAGTAAATCAGGTCTCTCAACAGGAGGATTTCCCAGAATAGCCATGATTTACATCCATGTAGTCTGTGTGATTATTCAATCTCCAGAACTTTTCTTCTAGAATATTTTTGTATTTTATGACCTTGAGGTCATTTTTAGGTGCAGATGCTGCAAAATCTGCCCCACGGTGGGTGCCAAAAAATGTTGGCAGAAAAATTTTCTTGTGGACAAATTGGTGGGTTTCAGCCAATGCTATGGGAATCTAAGTCCCTCTACTTGAACAGTGCAGCTTCCGTATGTGCATGCATGAAAAAGTGGATTTCAATGGTGGTCTTTCGACCAGAGATCCAGTAGGGGCACTCCACTGTCCCTGTGGCAAAGCTAGCAATTTCTCACTAGAGAAGAACTTTGTCTGAGAAGGGAAAAGGGAGTGAGAATGGAGGTAGGAAAAACTAATGTTGTGGGTAGAATATCATATGCCCACACACATCAATTAGAAACTTCATTTACATGCATTTATAATCAGAAGAAAAAAAAATCCATGGGAGAAGCTACAAGACCAAATGAAACTCATTGGTCATAAAGTACCAATTAATTCCTCAATCAAGGAGGAAAAATTTCTTCTTTTCTTATTGAAGCTCGAGTAGAGTTTGTACATAGCTTGAGAATGGAAGAAATTCGAGGAAGAAGAGAAAATAGAAGAAGAATGGCATTTTCTATCTTTTTACAGAGCACTCTGGTTTTTTTGAAAATCAATCCCCCCCTTGGAATGACATCGAGAAGCCATTATATTCTTTGCAAGAAACCATTACAACTTCACAAATCCTCAACGCCTTTTCAAATCCCTCTGTTGTGAAGAAAACTCATGGTGGGTTAAAACCAGATCTTGCAAAGCAACCATTACATTCGATTTTCCAGTTTAAATATAAACCATTAGATTTGCTCCTCTAACTCTGAAATCGGGTCGTCCACATGGCAGGAAGGGATTGGAGTGGTTATGGGGAAGCCCTTTGCATTTTGTGATTTTTAGAGATTTGGAAATTTGGAACAAATTGGCCCGCACACCCCCACTTTGAATTTTCAACTTAGACACGTGGTTGCTTCTGATTGGAAATGGGGTCATGGCCCTTTTCTCAACATTTTAACCTTTTTTGGAAAAAGGCTCAAAACTCAATTTCCTCCACTCCCGCTTGCTCCGATTTGACTAGGACATGTGGCACATTCTAGTTGGAGACGGGGTCATGACTCCTTTCTAAACATTTTAACCTTTTTGGGAAAAAGGCTCAAAACACAAATTCCTCCATCAGCCCACTCTTCGCTTTGACTTTTCAACTTTTCCTTTGAAGACTTTGCAGAGCAAGAGCATTTTAGAACTTTTACTTCACTTTTGGGAATTTGGTTAAATTTCCAAAAGTGCCCTTTCAAAAGTTCTGGCCCGCTCGTCCGCTTTGACTTTTCAACAATGGGCTTCAACTTTGACTTTTTCCTATGGGATTCAACTTTTTGACTTTTCCTTTATATAGACAATTCATTGACATTGGGCAAATTTACCATTTTTGCCAAAAGTGACCAAAAGTGTTAAGTTCACCAAAAATCTTGTTCCTCCCCATCCAATAGGATCTGACCACGTACCTGCATTCATTGGAGTCAAAATTTGACGGGGAAAGACCCGTCATCCCGACTATGGAAAATACACAAAAGAAGAAAACTTCATCATTTTGAGTCCAATTTTTGAATTTCCTTCACGAACCAGAGGCATGGAGGAAAAAATGATTTGGTGACCCAAGCCATAGAACAAGTGAACAATTTTGATCAAAAATGGAGGTTGCAAAGAGGATATTATGTGCACAGACTAGAAATGGAGAATTTCTCAAAATGAGCAAAACAGAGGTTTAAACAACTCTAGGGCACGACTTCTGCTAATTTCTTGAATCTCTAATTTGGCTTAAACACCAACGAAGGGCATGAGCTCAAAAAATTTGAATTTGGCTATGAAAATGTAGAGTAGTTTTCAGGAGACAACAAGGCCAAAGCTCCAAGTGCTTCCAGATACCTAGTTTAGACATAGTCCCTTAAGAGCCTTGAGACCTAAACACATTATATCTTCAACGAGTGATTACTCAAACTCTGTGGCACCTAGAGATGTATCGTCAAATTATAGACCTCCAACTACATAACCTATAAGAAATCCTATGTTGTTTTTTCCATCTCCTTCCGGGGCTCTCGTTGTCCTATTGGTTTTGCAAACGTGTGAAATAGTGTAGTCTCGAGTCGCAGTAAGGTTATCAGTCACTATATTTTCCAAACGGTAGCTCATGGGACCAAACCGTCGCATACCCAACACATCCAAATGGCCTTTTGAACACTATTGGAGGCCTTTTTTTAGTTCCCTATGCTCCTCGTGCTTCCATACTATCTTGTTCGGGCGTATACTCTTAAGAGCCATGAGACCAAAACACGATATATCTTTGATGGGTGATTAATTGAACTCCATGGAACCTAGAGATGTCCCATCAAATACTATCGTTATCCCAAATTTGCCTCCTGAAAATTTGGTGAAGACAACTCCCGCACATAAGGAAATTATGAATGAAGTGACTCGGACCCGCAAGCTCACATTCCAGATGAAAACATGGTTACAAGGAGACTTTACAATGGAATGGCGGGGCTGCGAAAGTTTAAACAACCTGTGCAAGAAAAAAAGAGAAGCTCAAATAAGCGCCACATCTCCACGTATCTCGGGAGACAAAACGGAGGCAAAGGGCGTATGGTCAAGCAAAGTCAAAAGACGGAGCTTCGAGGCCGTGGGGTTTTCTCGAGTTTTGCATTTCGTGAAAAGGGGAAAAGATAAATTATGAACCCGTGAGCCTGATTTTTTCTCTAATCTGACTACCACATGTCCCATATCAAAGGGGACCCATTTTTCAAGTTGTTTTCCCACTCTCCCGTGTCGGACCCGATAAAAACTTTAAAGGGGCATATCTTTCGACTTAGGGCTCAAAATATTGCGAATCTGACACCATTGGAAGCATCTTGACGTCCTCTATGCCATGAAAGGATTAAAAATCATTTTTCAAGACTCGTAGATAAAAATGAAGAAGAGTCTTCTAGGACATTAACGCATAATCCAATCTCTTCAATTATCAGATCTGATTCGATTCAATCCACTGGGAAACCAGAAGTGACATATTGTGGGAAAATTTGCAGAAGGTGTTGATATTCAGTGGTTGAGCTTTCAAAGTGAGATACGATGCATATCTCATGGTGGTTGGAGTAGGATTTGATTTTTTCCCTCTTCTCTCTCTCTCTCTCTTATTCTTTCTATATATTGTAACACTTCTCATTTTGAAAAGAGAGACATTCTGGGCATAGAGAAACTCTATCAAATTTGTTTCTCGACACCATTTTTGAGCAGTGAACCTTCTCCCACACCTGAAAATGTATTTGTGCCTCTATTCCAGAAATGTAATGGTCTGTGCACCTTCTAGAGCAATAAAAACATGTTTTTGTGGTGTTCTTCAACCCTTTGCATCGTTTTGTTGTTTCTTCGTGCCTCTCCCTTCCAAATTTTTTTTTCTGTGCATGTATTTCACATTTTGCAGGATGTTGTGTTTCATGGAGTTTAATTGTGAATTTGAAGATCTGGGCCATGTCACTTCTCGTCGACCTCCTCATCTCCATTTTATATATTTCTTTCTCCCTCAACAAAATATCTCGATTCCCTTTACCGGTGTATCACCGTTTTAGTGTAGGCTCTGTTTTTTCAATTTTCTCTCTCTCCTTGTCTCCTTGGAAGTTAGATTAGGATTAGATTAGCTTGCCTGCACTAGAATAGCTTATGGCAGGTAGTTTAGGAAGAGGAACCAACCTTCTCTGAGGATCATTCCCATTTGCAAGTCCCACAGCTTGGGGAATGATCCAATGTTATACAAATCACACCAAATGACCCTACCTTAGAAAAGCAGATCCATAACTCATTTGGGGGTGTTGTGATTTCACACTAATAGTTTTGGCATGCCCGATGGGATAGGTCTGAAGCACCTTACCACTTCACTTCATCAAGTTTGATGTGCTCTTGGTGAAGATTTCAGCCTTTGAGGCACTTTCAGCACATCTTGGCCACTCCATCCGGTCAAAACCCATTCTCCGAGTTACAGTGACCTTTTCCATCCATTTCCACTCATTTCATCCATTTTCTTCTTCCATCTTTTTCATTTTCTCCCATTCCATGAGGTTGTGCAATCATGACTTCATTCCCTTCATGGAACTCACACTTACAAAGAATACAATCCACCTCTAATGTATTTCCCAACTCCTCCAGATCAAGATTATAATCGATCCATGACCATTATGCTTACCCATATGAGCAAAGTGTCAAAACCAGCTTTGACTATGAAGCTTATCGAGGACAAGGGGACACATGTGATGGTGATAGTTATGCATATGATGTTGGTCTACTGGAGAAGATTCAGAAAATGGAGGTTGGCATGGTTTAGTCAAGGGGCATAGCACGAATGAAGGCATTCAAGATTGGTTGCAGGGCACCTTGTCCATGGGAAGGCCCTTTTCCAAGACATTACATCCCTCAAGAGAAGCTAGACTTCATGGTTGAAATACTACCCCAACTTACACGATGGACCGAGGAGATCGAGGCCTATGAATTTGGTGTCGTAAGCCCTTGTCAATGGGTAAATCCTACACCATTATCTAGTAATTTTCTCTCCACTCCTCAAGCAGCACCATCTCAATTTGAGCTTTAATTTCCAAGCTTCCCATCGTATGCTACCCCAAGTGTGAAATCTATTTCTCCATCCCCTAGTCTACCATCCCATTTCAGTTCTTTTGCCCTTTTCCCTTCCAAATAGTCATCCCTCGAAAAATAATAAGTTCCACCTCCTCTCCCACCACAAACAATTGCAAAGATGGTTTAACCCAACTTCGCCACTCCTCTTACTTTACCAAGTCCATGTTGGGAAGATACTCAAGAATCCAACCAAGTACATCAAGAAGAGGAGCCCAACAAAAACAAATAATGCATAACTGATGAGTTGGGCTACTAAATTTGGGTTTACAAAGATCCCTTGATGGTCAAGCCAATAGAGGAGGTCAAGGTTGAAGAGCCAGTGGTGGTGAGTTTGAATTTGCAGCAGAGAAGGAGAACCATATAATTTCGAGGCCTCGAGTGTGGAGAAGGCTACGAAGAACCTTCAGCTTCTTCCTCCCACTTCATCCCGTTCAAGCTATGATGTTGAAGAAGAGTTTGATATTTCAAAAGGGAGCCATGTTGATCAAGTTGCTGCATCGTGAAGGCACCATGGAGGAGGTAGAGCACATGCAACAGGACAACAAGGAGGTAGACTTCTGTTAGACTTGGAAGATTACTTTAATGAAGAGGATCTGAGGAGATAACATCATTTTTTCCTCCATCTTCAACCTTTCAAGCACATGAACCTCCTACTGCCATGAATGAGAACATCCAAGACAACAACCTCGCATCTCACAACGGCCCTTTGGAACAAAGGTTCAAGATCTTGATCTTCCATGTTTTTCAAAGGAGGAGAGAAGAGAAAAGGCAGGAGGATGTCATCATCTCCCTCACACCATCCACTCAAGAAGGTCCACAAGAAGAATCCATTTTTGGAGTTGAATTTCAGAGAAATGGGCACATCCAAAGGATCAGACCGTGCCCAATCAGGTACTTGGCTTCATTGGAGCCAAAGGAGAAACCAAAACCAGTCATGCCTACTTCAAGGCATGAGGATGAGCTATAAAGCACCAAGGATCAGTTGTCATACCTCTTCAATCCAAATGCAGAACAACTAAAAGAGGTATTGGTTTTGTCTTCAGTTGATACTTTGGTGATTTGGGTGGAAGAACAACTTGTAGTTAGTTTTTAAATCATCCAACCAACCATGTTCAGTGCCAAATGAGTTGCATGGCTGCCATTTTTGATGAAGGGAAGCTATTTCTCCCTACCATTTGTAGGTTTTGTTTGAGTTCCCTTTACTCTTGGTTAGAGTAGAGTAGGTAGGTTTGTTTTCAGCAGAAGAAGTGCTTTTGCACACTCGTATGTTCCATTTAGAGCATGTATGATTTTCAGTTTGTACATAGTTTTTGGTGTTGTTGTATTGCTCTTGCACAATGCATTCAGTTGGCTTTTGGTGAAGTTCAACTTCAAGTTTCAGTGGGTTTCCAAGTGATTCAGAGGTCAACAAAGTGCAGGGAGTCGGGAGTCCATTTTATAAGAAGGATCGATGTCAAGCCATCATTCTTGACTCCATGCCCAATGGATGCTCCAAGGCCACTGGTCTCTTCATCTAGCAGGCAGATGTCCCCATGAGTCGCCAAATTGTTATCCCAAATTCTCCCCCCGAAAAATTTGGTCAAGAAAACTCCTACACATAAGGAAATTATGAAGGAAACGACTCAGACCCGCGAGCTCACATTCCAGGACAACAAACAAGGTTGCAGGGAGACTCTATAATGGAATGGCGGGGCCTGTGAAAGTTTAAATGACCCTGTGTGAAGAAAAAAGAGAAGCTCAAACAAGCACCGCATCTCCACATGTCTCAGGATGAAATGGAGGTAGGGGAAAATGGTCAAGCAGAGTCAAAAGGCAGAGCTTCGGGGCCATAGGGGTTTTCTGAGTTTTACGTTTTGTGAAAAGGGGAAAAGATAAATTATGGATCTGCGAGCCCAATTTTTTCTCTAATCTGACTGCCACGTGTCCCATATAAAAGGGGACCCATTTTTCAAGATGTTTTCCGCTCTCCCGCATGCACTCCAATACAAACTTCAAGGGGCATATCTTTCGACTTAGGGCTCGAAATATTGTGAATCTGACACCGTTGGAAGCGTCTCGATGTCCTCTACGCCATGAAAGGATTAAAAATCATTTTACAGACTTGGTAGGTAAAAATGAAGAAGATTCTTCTAGGCCATTAACACATAATCCAATCTCTTCAACTACTAGATCTGATTTGATTCAATCCACTAGGAAACTAGAAGCAACATATTATGGGCGAATTTACAAAAGGCATTGATATTCAGTGGTTGAGCTTTCAAAGTGGGATATGATGCATATCTCGGGGTGGTTGAAGTAAGATTCATTTTTTTCCTCTTCTCTCTCTCTCTTATTCTTTCTATATATTGTAACACTTCTCATTTTGAAAAAGAGAGACATTCTGAGCATAGAGAAACTCTGTCAAATTTGTTTCTCGATGCCATTTTTGAGCAGTGAACCTTCTCCCATGCACCTGGAAAATGTATTTGTGCCTCTATTCCAGAAATGTAATGGTCTATGCACCTTCTAGAGCAATAAAAATGTGTTTTTGTGGTGTTCTTCAACCCTTTACATCGTTTTGTTGTTTCTCTCGTGCCTCTCCCTTCCAGATTTTTTTTTATGTGCATGTATTTCACATTTACAGGTGTAGGATGTTGTGTTTCATGGAGTTTAATGGAGAATTTGAAGATCTGGGTTATGTCACTTCTGTCTGACCTCCCTCATCTCCATTTTCTTTGTTTCTTTCTCCCTCAATAGAATATCTTGCTTCCTTTACTGGTGTATCACCATTTTAGTGTAGGCTCTGTTTTTTCAATTTTCTCTCTCTCCTTGTCTCCTTGGAAGTTAGATTAGGATTAGATTAGCTTGCCTACACTGGAATAGCTTGTGGTAGGTAGTTTAGGAAGAGGAACTAACCTTCTCTAGAGAGATCATTCCCATTTAAGTCCCACAGTCCCAATGATCCAATGTTATGAGATTACACCAAATGACCCCGCCTTAGAAAAGCATATCCATAACTCATTTGGGGGTTCTTTGATTTCACACTAACAACTACACCTCCACCTACGGAACCTCTAGGAAATCATATGCTGGTTTTCTCCATCTCCTTCTGATGTTCTTGTTGTCCTAGTGTTTGCAAACGCGTGAAATAGTGTAGTCTACGTCAGTGTAAGGCTGCCAGATGCTATATTTTGTAAACGATAGCTCATGGGACCAAACCGTCTGCTCCAACATGTCTAAATGGCCTAGTGAATGCTAGTAGAGGCCTCATTTTGGTTCCCAAAACTCTTTGTGCTTTCGATACCACATCCAGAGTAGTCCCTTAAGATCCCCGAGATCAAAACATGTTATATCTTCGACGAGTGATTACTCAGACTCTATGGTGCCTAAAAATTTCTCACATATCCGAAACCTCCACCTAGGGAACCTCTATGAAATTCTATGTTTATTCTTTCCATATAATTTTGGTGTTCTCGTTGTCTATTTTTGCAAACAAGTGAAATAGTGTAGTCTAAGTCGATAAAGGCTATCGACTCTCTATTTTGCAAACAAGTATCTCATGTGGACTGAACTATCTTTAGCCAAAACATCTATAGGGCCTAATAAACACTAGCGAGGCCTCATTTTGGTTCCCTATGTACTTCATATGCTTCCAGTGCTACCTCGCTTCGAGCGTATTCCCGTAAGAGCCCCGAGACCAAAACATGTTATATCTTCGACGGGTGATTACTCGGACTCTGTGGCACCTAGAGATGTCTCATCATATCCAACACCTCCACCTAGGGAATCTCTACAAAATCCTATGTTGGTTTTGTCCATCTCCTTTTGTGTTCTTGTTGTCCTATTTTTATAAACACACCAAATAGTGTAGTCTGAGTAAGTGTAAGGTTATCGATGTTATATTTTACAAATGGTAACTCATGGGACCAAACCATTTACACCAACACGCCTGGATGGCCTATGAATGCTATTAGAGCCTCGTTTTGGTTCTCTATGCTCTACGTGCTTCTAGTTACTACTCGTCTCGAGCGAAGGCCCTTAAGAGCCCCGAGATCAAAACACGCTATATCTTCGACGGGTGATTACTCGGACTCCGTGGCACCTAGAGATGTCTCGTTAGATCTTACACCTCCACCCAAGGAACCTCTACAAAATCCTATGTCAGTTTTGTCCATCTCCTTTCAATGCTCTCATTGTCCTATCTTTTGCAAATGTGCAAAATAGTGTAATCTAAGTTAGTGTAAGGTTATCATTGCCAATCACGTGAATAATATAGGTGGTCCATACAATATAGGTGGTGAAATGATAATTTTAATAAGATATTTTTACAATATAATTGGTGAAATGAGAATTTATGTTTGTTGTTCCTTTCTAATATTTAATTTCTCTTAGTTTCACTTGGCTTTGAGAATAATAAATTCTCTATTGACAGTGCCAACCACGTGAAGGTGGAAGCTTTTTTGACACCACTAACCTACATAAACATGTTAGTAAGCAATTAAACAGAATTTTAAATCATACAAAATTCAAACGAAATCATTAAAGTAAATATTCAAATTAAATTCATGAAGAACATACCTTTGTAAATTCAATCCAATGGACCACAAGGATCAACTCTACTCTTGACAGTAGCAAGAATTGCTTCATGATATGATTCACGAACCTTCCATAGATTCTTGTTTAATGGCCTACCTTAATATTTGATCAATTTAATATTTTTGCAAGAACCAAATGTGAATAGTGAAGTATCTTTCGATGTAATTCATAGTCTTCAAATAACCAAGTGTTTGATTTTTTGATAGGATATTGTCGAAGCCAAGTTCCAGTGACTACCACTGACCCAATGGGATACTCAAGGTCTTCACCATCAATGATTGTGGAAGTCAATTTTTTCCCCTCTACACAACGAGACAAGAAGTAGTATGTTCCCTCTTCATTAAATTCTATCACAATAACTGTAAAAATGTGCCCTACATCACAAAGTAAAACTCAAGTCAAATTTAAAATACATTAAGAGTTTACCATTTAATAGTTTATAAATCTAAAAAATGGCATGTACATATATGTATGTACCTTGTTGCACTAAATCAGAGACTTTGTCAAAGTTAGGTGATGTTGTCATTTGATCTCAAGACACCGCAAGTTGTAATGCTCATGGAACTTAATGTGTGTCAAGTGAAATTAGAGGTATACAAGTCCATTCATCCACCCACTATTTTGATTCCCATTCATTCCATGAAAATCAATGCATGATATACAAAAACATGCCATGCACCTAGTATAAATAGTCCAAGAATTTGCATTTGAACTACGAAATGAGTGCATATCACTTGATCATGCAATTGTCATACAATATTCAAATTTTTCTAGATGTTATTCCTCTATCAACCAAAAATATACCAACCGTTTATCTCTCTTAAGATTCATGGCCCATGTTCTTGACACACCAATCAACAATGTTTTTGTATCCTCAGAAATTTAGCACCATCCTTGAACTTTAACTCTTCTCTTGCAACCATCAGGGTGATATGCACGGTGAGCTGAACATTGTAGGTGATTTGTCTGCATTCTTCCATTGTTGGATAAAGAGTTTAGGCATGGATTTCTTGAAACCTCCTTCAAAGATGTCTTAAAAGAAAGGAATCCTCCATGAAACCTGCACATCACCCCATGTACTACATTTGGGGAATATGTCATTTCATCCGAGATCTACTACAAAGAGCATGCTCGATCTATGATTCGGGGTTTATGGCCCACCCTTCCTTTTCTTCACGCGTGGATCTCCACATTGGACTTCACTTTGACCTGGTAAGATAGAATTATATCCATGTGCTAAAGGAATTTTCATTATGGTTTTCTCTTGAATATAGCGATAAAGACATCATTGCTTCCAAGCTCTGGAGTGTAAAACACCACATACATCGCATGTTCCATCCAAACATGAAGTCAAAATATGTCGATCATGAAACCTTGGTTCCCATCCTTTAACCCACACACAGAGTCATTCTCATGGAAACTGTTTGGATCGGGCTGCCCCATTTACCTCTCCACTGTTTGAGTCATGAATGTCGACAACCATTTGCATACCTTGGGTACTACACTCCACATTGATTCTCAAACAACTAATTACACCCATACTACCTATGCCAGGATCCTGGTGGAACTTGACATTGTGATAAAAATCTTCGTGCTTACCATAGACCTTGAATGCGAATCACCAATAGAACTTGGTCACAAACTCTTGACTATGAAGGTATGCCTTTCCGTTGTAGGAGGTTTTTTTGGATTAGGACACACCTCTACTGCTTATGGGATGGAAAAACGTCAACATGAGAAGCACAACTGGTGGAAAGACGCACTCCCGGAGCACCTGATTTTTGTGGATAGAAAGGATCTTGAATCTAAAGCAGTAGATGAACCAGAGTCAATGAAAACCCCTTTATCCGAAACTCAGATTGTTAGCAACATGAAAAATACACAAGTTGTTGAGGGCAGCATGGAAAATGATAAATATCTCTCTCAGGATAACAACATGGCTATTCTAAATGGGACAAATGTGACTAAGGAAAATACTCCTCCTTTGTCTTCTTCTCCAACCGTGAAGGCTCCATCAGGGTGGGTTACGGTCAACAAAAAGAAAAAATCTACCACTCTGAAGGGTAACACTTCGCCTTGATGATTCTCATCTCTATATTAGGTGTTTTTTATAGGTTTCGTGGTCTCATCTTTCTTAGCCATAGTAGAATTGCTTCCAATGGTGTTGATTTGCCATTCTTTGTTTGTTTGTTGTAATTAAATCATTGTTTTTAGCTTTCTTTCTTTGTAATTGTTGGTTTTACTTTGCGGTTTATTTTTTTCTATCGGGCTTAATTGTTCTATTTGGATTTTGATCCATCTCTTGTGCTTTAACTTTCAATTCTAGCTTCTGAGCCTTGGTGTACAAGGGTATAGTCCCTTTCAAAAAACTATTTGCCAATAATAATAAAAACTCTTCTCTTGCAAGTAATCTTTTCACCCATGCTCCTGCACCATCATGCTCTCCTTTTCCATGCCCTGCTTCATAAAACTCTAGATACGTTGTACATTTGTTTCTTTGTGCATCCTACTTGCTTGCCAATAAAACATCTCATTCTTGAATCATGATGTACAATTGTCGACCAAATGTAATGTTGATTGAAACTAATGTTCCTCTCATTCAAGTTCGCATAAAACACTTAGAAACACCCTTGAAAATATTCTTTAGAATGTTTCCGATAATCACCGATGTAGAAATGATACTCTCTTAATATTTTTGATCTTGCTCGAAGTGCTTTACGGAGAGTGCATAAATGTTATATGCACGAAAATAGCAACTTACACTGAGTTATAGTATTGAGACTAAACCTCCATTTGTGGTTGCAATGTGTAATTCTCTGTGAAGTCAACTACTGAAACAATAATACCAAGTGGGAATGTTTTCTTGCTTAACTTGAATTTTCATCCAACCATCGAGCTCTATGTGTGTATACTCATAAACAATTTCTTCTCTGAATTTGATCATATATTCTGGATACAAGTAATTGTTTTGTAACAAGCTCACACCTCTTAGATTCTTTTCCATATTTTAATTGATATGCCACCAATTTATATTTTTTGATACCAACCAATTATTTTCCTATTAAATCATACTCTTCTCATGGATACAACTTTTCAAATTTTGCAAGCCACCACATACATTGCATGTTCCATCCAAACATGCTTTGTTATATAAAAATTGTCGAGTTTATTTTTCACAAAATATTGTCGGAATAAATTCCCTTGAATATTTTGGTGGGATATTTAATCCACACTCATGTAACATGATGTCAGTATGCAAAACACAACGTATTTGACAAAAAATCATAATGCGTTGAAAATTCAACATGATGCCTACAACAACAAGTCGTACATGTGAGTGATTGATTTTCACATAAAAGGGTTTTCTCAATTCAAAGAATATTTGGCTAATGTTAATTTGTGGATTTTCATTCTTAAACTTAGAGAACAATTGTGTTTGAGTCATATCTAAGAAATGTTTTTCACACGATTCACGATTACGAGAACCTATTCTTTTTTTTACTCGTATCTCTTATATTTAGTGACACCCTTGTGTTCTCATTCCAAAATTTTACAATCAATTATTTAACAATATCATATGTATTCTTGTCTTTCCGTGGAAGTGTACTAGATAAATCCCAATAGTGAGTGTTGTTGATCGACTCAAGACATTTACGTCTCTCTATTATTTTCATTAGTGTTTTTTGTTTAGCTTCAAAGAACCGCTTGTTTTTCTAATCAAGCATTTATTAATTGTTTTATCACTTACTATACAATTAGTAAGTACACACCATGTAACATTACTATCTTTGGTGTGTCTTTTGCCACCTATGATTTGATATGCTTTATGTATGTTTTCAAAATCGACGCATTTTGATCAAAGAAACATTAGATGTTCTTAACCCTGTGGTCTTCATTATAGGTCTCATCTTGATTAATTTCATCAATGTAAAAATAATTGACATCTTTGTGTGTCATTTAAATTCTCAAAGTAATTATCCCAAATTCGACTAGCTTTTCTTCTCGCATTTCTTTCTTATATTTCGTTAGGCATTGGTTTTATAATGTTTTCATCAATTTCAATTAAGTGAATTGATTTTCTTCACAAAATTGAAGGAGGTGTTCTTAGAGGTGAAGATTCGTTAACAAGGTTATTTTATTCATTCAAGGTTTCCATACAAATTTTGGGGTTTACATTTGGATTCTCGTAAAGGTTCAACAATTGGATTCATATCAATTTCTTTATCCATACCAACATTATCATTCAATTCAAAATAATTATTCATTGCAAAATCATTATTATCTACATTTTCATTATGTATTTCATCCTCATTTTCTAATACATTAGCTACATTTGATATAGTAGATGTACCTTTCCCTACACGAAGTTTTCGCATTCTCTTCAATTTCTTTATTCTCATCTCTTCCAATTGCTTCGATGTCTTGTTCTTTAATTTCCTTTTATCCTTAGCTCGACTTATATCGCTCATGATTAGAAAAATTCAACTAGTGGGGTAGGGGACAAAATGAACTACTAAAAATTTGTGTAAGAATGTACAAAAAGCTGCAGACAAACATAATGGATGCAAAAATCATGTGAAAGAGATGAAAGGGACATTGGGGGACCACAATATATAAACAAAGCATAACATCTACGCTCTATAACGCGTACGCATTATGATTTTTCCTTTTCTAACCCATGCCTCAAGGCTTGGGATTCGGTTTGGATCCCCAAGCCTGAGGCATGGACCTACACAAACACAACAAACCACGTGTTTTTGCAGGAAAATACAAAAATCCAACTTCCACCATGATAAATCAACATCAAATGATTGATTCATTTAAAAAATATATACCACGACGTAAAACAAAGTTTCTTTTTTGTATAAATATAATTTTCCAAATTTTCTAACAAATATAAGGTTTCCATATTATTTATTTTCTAACTATGCCTTTTTATAGCTATTTTTTGAAGTTTAAACATGTCTATCTTTTTGTCGTGTATCTTTTTTGACTCATCAAAATTGAATAAAAAAATTAGGCACAAACTAGGACTAATTCTATACATATTAAAAAAAACTAATTTTTATATTTTTGAGGTAGTTAGGGGGGACACGGTCGAAGCTCCATTATTTTTCAAAACATAAAATTTATGTACTATAAAAATTATTAAAAAAATACTCACTAAAAAAATCTAAAAAAATTCTAGCACAAACTAGATGCTCCTAGCTATCTTTCTACCAAAGGGTTTTCAAAAATACTAAATGGTGCTAAAAAAATGGTGGGGGCACAAAAGCCACTATATTATGTTTTTAAACTAAAATAGGAGTACTTGTTGGTATTTTAGTTATTTTACCCACTTAAACTCATTTGTTTTCAATAAAATTTAGTAGCTTAGAAACTAGACTCAAAATGCTACGATTCATGTTTATACAACATCTTCCAATTTTGAGTTTAACTATTTCAAAAACTTCGTACAAGTGGAAGTTTTTTATTTTTCATAAAAATGTGTCCACTTAAGACCCCTTTTGGCCCCCCCAACTTGGTGCACTTACCCATAATCTATGATGTCATTCAACTCTAGTTCCTGAAATTTCATATGAAGAAGAAAGTAAGAGTAATTGTGTAGTAGAATAAAATATGAATAATTTTAATGACAAAAATGTGAGTAATGATGAAGAACATAAAAATGACAATATCTAGAAATAAGGAAATGAAGAATAACAATTGAGTAGTGATGTTGATTAAAAGGAGAGAATTGATTAAGATGTATATGAGTACGTTTCAATCATATAAATATAAATTGTTATCCCAATTACCCCGACTAATGATGATAAGGGTTGGAGGGTAGTGAGTATGAAGAAAACAAGACAATCAAAGAGGACACCCAAAAAAAGTTAAGATGTATTTTCATTTTCAATAAGTGGGGTTCATGGGGCATAAGATTGGAGGAAGTTCTGCTACTAGTGGTGGTAAACTCATTGCTTCTCTTAAAGTATCAATATATTTTCATTTATGATGGAGCTTCTAGTTGAAGGGAGGGAGTTTTGAGTTCATTTTTAAAGTTTTATCTTATTTAGATTTGTATAAAAGGATTTGAGAGCCTTTCAAAACCCTTACCCATTTACCTAATAAAAATAAATATTTTGGTTGTTTTGGAAAAGAAAATAAAATATGGATTAAACTTTCAATTATATGTTTGTTATCCATTAAGGTGTTTTTCAATAATTGGTCCTTCTAGTAGTAACTCAACTTGATTTACATTCCTAGTTTTTTTGAGATATGTTTTACTTTATATAGTGTAAAATGTTAATTAGATCTAGGTATAATATAACATATTATGAAAGATGATAGTTTAGAGCTAATAAATTATGATATTAATAATCCTCCACTTGTGTTAAAGCTTGAATATTGAATATTAAAATATATAAATGTTGGTAAAGTGCATGTTTTGGTTATAAAGAGCAATACAACTTTATAGATAGTAAGTGTTACATAGTGTTAAGATGATCTCCAAATGTGGATCAAACTTTAATCAAGCTTCTTAGAAAATATTTTCACCTATAAATTATCTTTAGAAGGGTTCATGTGAGGATTGGATGGTTTTAGTGTCAAACTTATCTTGGAGGTCTATGAACACTTCCTTTCAATTTTTCAACCACTATGAATTATTTATTCATGTTTTTTTTTTTATTATTGGCAAATAGTTTTTTGAAAGGGACTATACCCTTGAATACAAAAGAAGGCCTGAGAGCCGGAATAAGAGTGAGAAATAGAGAGAATGGATCAAAATCCAAGTGTTACAACGAAGCTCCAAGTAGCTCAGAAACAGCTACTCAACCGAGACAAAAAGCAAAAAACAACAGCAAAAAAACAACAAACCGATCATGAAAGCAAAGTAGAAGTTGTTTTTAGTTGATCATCTTCTTTCACCACAGTAGTTGCTGTTAGCCATCCCCAGGAGGGAGACAGCTAAAGAGAAAAACAACAAAAATCATTTTTCTTCCCGAGGAAGCTCCCAGAGCTACTTCTTGGTAGCTTTATCGATACTGATCTTGATTTTCTTCCGGCATAAATTATTTATTCATGTTGTAATGCATATGTAAGTTTTCTTTCAAGATATAGAATATTGTGGTGATTAGGATGATATAACATATGGCTTCTCCTTGGATTATAAATCTAATATATTTCTTTTAACCAAAAGGGGTTATTTTGTTTGAGTCATATTGACCTCAAAACACCTCATAATTGGCTGAGTGTTTCCAACATAAAGCTACTCTAAAAATTCCTCAAATCCATGCGTCCTTTCTAATCTTGTGATGATATGCAAAAAAATACATAATAGACAAGTGAATGAGCCATTGATTTATCCCTAACACTTTTAAGAATTCACTTTGGACATTGTACTTCATATTAAATTTTAATATGTGTGATATACGAAAACAATATAGATTGTTGCATACATTCACCTTTTCGATGTGACGATGTAATCTAAAGAGTAGGATCCCTCAATTCTTATGCTCGACATTCTAATATTATTAGTGGATGATACCTAGATTGTTCAAGGTACCCTAGATAAACTAAGTAAAGCTTTTTGAAATTGTGACTACTAGAGTGTAAATGGAAGGATCCATAGGAGGAGGAAATATTTGGCACCAAACATATATAAGAACTAAGAACTAAGAACTTACCTACGAAACAAATCTAGGATGAGAGATGTCAAATTTTGTATAGGTTCTCAATATAATATCAAGTGAATTTTAAGGTCTAATCTAGATAATTTCCATTATATATTTGATGAGAGGGGAGAAAACGAAACTATAACACATTAAAATAGGTCAAATGTATATAAATGTACACTATACTAAAATTATTACTATAAATGTAGCATGTCGATGTTAAGTTCTCATTTGGATTTAGGGTAATATATATTTCCCCATTTAATTTAATATTTATAATGTTTGATTAAAGATAAGAAAAAAATAGCCGGGTTCTTGTGGCACCATCTTGGTTTGCATCATCAAGGCTTGATTTAGAGCACCATTAAAGCACATTGATTGGTTGTGTGGTACGATTTGCATGGAAAACACCAATCATATTCTTGCGCCATATTGTTCTATGCGAAACCAATGCCCTTAATGTTGAAGCGTGTTAGGATCATACGGTCTCAAAGGTCTAGTAGCTTGGGGTTGTCCTTAGTTCTAGCTCTGGTTTGAGTATGAGGTTGTGGCTTATTCTCGCTAATCTTGGGGTTTGGATTGATATTGAACTTGGGGTGGTATGGCTCGAACTCGAGCTTGTTGTCTTTTGATGGTCATGGGCTCATTCCCAAAGTTTTGAATTTATTTCATCACCTCTTCTGAAACTCTTTAGAGGTATTAGATGATGAAGTGGAAGCTTGGCTTGAGCTTTGACTCACGGGGGTGGGTATAAGAGCTAATGTAGGCGCTTGGCTAGTATTTGGGCTTCTTAGCTCGAGTATAGAGGCATGGATGTCCTAGGAGTGATTTTTCCACTTGAATCAAATGGTTCTTAGCCCCTATGGAGAGGCTATAGGTTGCAGGTAATGTAGTGCCCCCATTGATTGAATCCTCAGAGAAATGCGAATTTAAAGCCCTAAGAAAGTATAAGAAGGCACCTTCATTAGTGGGCTTTACTACTGTTGGAATCCTATCCCAGTCCGTTGGAATCTGAGGTTGAAGTCTGTCAGATGCTCGTTCGGGGCTCTCTTGATTGTTGTTAGTTGCTCCAACAAAGACAAGTTATCACATTTTTCCCCAAACTGATTGTGAAGGGTCATAGCCTGCACAATTTACTGATTCTAGATAGAGCCTGCTTTCAAGACTCCTGAACCATTGTGAAGCTTTCCCTTTAAATGAAGAGGTGAGCAGCTTGACTATAATGTCCATCTCATGGATCTCGTGGATTGTACAGACATTTGCAATATCTTGGACATGGTCACTAGGAGAAGTTTGATTTTCCCTAGTGAAATGTGGGATGCTCTTTAATGCTGCAATCGGAACTGGATTTTGTGCAATCAAGGTGAGTGGACTACTGCCCGTGAAGTTGGCATATGGATTTGGTTGTGCCATTCTGATTGGCCTAAGAATCCTTGCAGACTGAAAGAAAGGCCTTGTATGTGGAGGTGTTGACAAGGATCTGCTTGGTGGAGATGGAGACCTCACGAATTATTCTTCCTCTCCTTTCTTTACACGGGATAGACGCAAGTATTCAAATATACCTTCTTTCCTTGCTCTAGACCGGGTTTTCTCATGAATCTCCCAAGCTTGGGCTCTTAAAAACCAGTAGATTCTTTTCTTTTGGAGTCACCAAATGTACAATTTTAAGGCTTCTTAAAAGCCGAATCACAACAAGTGTACATCAATTCCCTACTGTAATAAGATGGAGACTTCTTAGTCCCACCAGGTGTGCCAAAACTGTTAACGTGAAATCACAGCACCCCCAAATGAGTTCTACAGGTCTGCTTTTCTAAGGTAGAGTCATTTGGTGTGATTGCATAACATTGAACTTTCCCCAAGGTGTGGGACCTTGCAAAATGGGAAAGCTCTCCAGATTGAAGGTTGGTTCCTTATTCCTCTGTTTAGGTGCATACGTAGAAACTTGCAGAGGATCATTCTTAATCCTAATCTAAACTTTACCAAGGAGACAAGGATAGAAGGAATACAAAAATTAAAACAAAGCTAAACTATGAGGTGATGCACCAAAGGAATGATGAACACTTATTTTGATAATAGACACAAACCAACAAAAATGCATACAATAAACAAGCACATATAGCCAGATATGTAATGGGAGACCATATGAAAGCAAAAGAGACAATAGAGGATCTAAAATCGATCGCACAGAGACGTGTTTTATTGCTCAGTAGATTGATACTGATTCATTCTGAAAAGTAGCCAAGAGGCGAAAACGTAAAGTAATTTTTGATGGAAGGCTTGAGCCCCACAAATCCCTTTGCTAAAAGGAGAAGGGATCCTACAAAACAAATAATTTCCAACCCTTTACAATGAATCCTTTAGCATTTATAGATTCAATCTTGAAAGAAGAAAGAGAGAGAGAAGTGGGAAAAGTAGGTTGAAACTCAACCACCGCTTGTTAATGCCTCTGATGAAATATCCCCCCAAATCCATCTTTATTGCATCAATCCTTGGTTCGGCGCCTTGAAGGAAGAGGAAATGGTGAAATAGATCAAATTTGATCTAGTTGTTGAGGCAAGAAGATCCTGCATTAAAATCCCGAAGATGTTTCCTCCATTTTTCTTCACCTAACCTCCTCAAAATTAAAGTTTCAGACCTCCATGGCATGGGTGAGGCCGAGATCTTTCCAATGATGTCAGATTTGTAATATTTTGAGCCCTGAGTCGAAAGATATGCCCCTTCGAAGTTTGTATCGAGTCCGTACAGGAGGGCGGGAAAACAACTTGAAAAATGGGTCCCCTTTTGATATGGGACACATGGCAACCAGATTAGAACAAAAATCGGGCCTACGGGTCCATGAATTTATCTTTTGCCCCTTTCTTCCGATTCCCGCTTTGGCTTTGACTCGGGCCCAGATGCTGAATTTTTCCTTGGGCGAGTTGTGGGCCATTTTACAACTTTTACCCCTTTTGAGATAAGGGGAAAAAAACCAACTTTTTCCCCAATGGTCCACTTTCCCCTGGACACCCGGCACCGCGCCATTTAGAAACCTTTTCTCTATTCACCCCTTGAAATAGTGCCAGACTGACACTTGGCATTCTCCGCTTTGGCCTTTATACTTAGCCAATTTTGAAGCCTTTTCTTGTCCACCTTTTGACTATGTTTTCTATTATACGGGATTGTGATCGATCCAATATTTGGCACAGGTGAAATATGGAAAACACTTACTCGTATACTTAAAATCTTACCTTAGCATTTAATGGTCTCACATTTTCTCATCAAGTCTCTACTTATCTTTATAAATGGGCCCCTCCCTCTTCAAATTCTATACTCTTGATGATATGAATCCATTAACAATAACACCCCTATTGCTATACCTAGAAGACATTTCACTAGCTTACATTGTACCCACAACATTGTATTGAAACAATTCCATGGGTGCAATATTGTATATCTCCCTCCAAAATTTAAATTTGATATGAGTAAAAATCAAAATAAACATTTCAAAGGCCAATTTTGATTGTGAATATGAAACATGAATTGTTCACCTCACATATATGTGTCTTAATATTCACTAATTTATCCAAGATATCACAAAATTAAATTCTCTTGAATTGGATACACACTCTACATCCACTATGTGATCTACTATTTCCACTCATTTATATCACTCCCATACACTAATGTTTGTAGTGGTTCCTTATACAAGGCCCCACGTATCCACATCTATTGTGCCAATGATGTTGAGCCATCTAATCTCCCACTTAAAAAATGTAACCATTACTATGGAGTTTTACGTTAGTTACTTTAAATAATGTTTGTTATACATACACTGATCATGTACCTTTCACCACTATACTTCATACCTAAATACCATTTTCCACTTTATCACTTATGCCTCGTGTAACTAAACCTCCTCTTATGAATCCTACTATAGATCTTATAACACTATATTCATTCCTATAATATATTCTTATAGATTATTATATGCCTAATGATCTACACACATATAAAACCCTTTTTACTCTTTAGAAAAATATATCTTACATTTACAGTAAGGTTAATATAGATTTTCTCATACATTAGGCACCATGAAGTAAATTTATGGCACCTCTATGGCCTTAACTGATACACACATGTTACATCATACCCATCATATATTCCTCCATACAAATATTGATCCTATTGGTACTCACAATTCATCCCCTATGACACAAGACATGTCCCTTTCACTACCCCTCATGTGTTAGCCACATGTTCTACCACTATGCTACCTAATTCTTCATGGCTCCATGTTTTATCCATGAAACCTATATTTTACAACATGATATTATGGACTTGGCCTATGAATTTCACCATGTTATATGTTTCTATTAACACTCGGTGCTTCAATTATACCTCTCATTCATGTACATAGTTAATGACTTTGAAATAAAACATTCATATATTTACAAAATAAAAAAATCAGGACCTATAAACTTCATTTGAGTTGTTAGAAACTTCACTTGTGTTGTTCCACTTTACATTATACATATTGTTGGTCACATTTTTATACATATAGCATGATTCTTTACTCTTTACACACGTGTGTTCATGAGGAATTTTGAGAATGATGTAGGAAGTACACATAGTGGTACACTATGATATGTGTTAGTTGACTCTTTATTTAGATTTCATGTACATATGGGTGTATCTATTTTACACTACATCTAGTTTCTATTATTCTATTATAATTTATTTATACTTCCTCATTATGCTTGATAATATATATATATATATATATATATATATATATATATTGTCTATATGTTATATTTTTAATAATAGGACTAACACATGTCTCTAATGAAATCTTGACAACTCTTGTTTCGCATATTTTCACCTAACCTAGATAGTATATCATATTATCATGTTCTAGCAATCTTATTTCTTGCATAATTTATTTTTCGTAAATTAATTATTTCTCTCTTCAATTCTTATGGCTTGTGTGCCTTGATTGTGCTACAACACAATGGGTGTTCCATTTTGGTGCATTATTCCTATCTTATTTGCTATTTCTTTCGCATGTTTACGGCCTATTGGTCTTGATTATCTCAAATATTTATGTCTTATCTTATGTGACTAAATCCCCAAAGCTTTAATCATTAAAGGCTTATTGAATTATTAATAAAAGTGTGAGTTGAGATTATTTATAGCAAAAGCCACCGTAATAAACTATTGAAAATATGTTGGATTGTTGTGCTTTGGTTCAGTAACTACCCATTAGAATATTATAAAAGAATCACATGAAATTAAAAGGGACACATTACTTCGGAAAAAGGAAATTGACAAGTGAATTTTGGAGCAATAACTAAGTGGTATCCTACCACGTCCGTTCATATTGAGGTATTAAAAATGGCCAAAAAAAAACCCAATATACCTGTATGCGCATGGGGGTGGAAGGGTTTAGTTTTTTAGTATGTCGAAGTAGGTATTGGGGGTCAGGTACAAAGGTGCGAGCTGTAGGAGAGGCAGAGTCACACAACAAAGGTTTCTCATATGTGTTTCATTCTGGGATCTGGGAGGAGAGGCGGCAACAGGAGAAGACGTCTGCTTGGGATCCATATTCCAGAAATCCCAAAGTGGGACTGTTTGCATTCGGCTCAAAAATCTTAGCCATCCATCCAATGGATATTTTACGGGTTAGGTGTGAACCTCTGATCTTCTAGACAGGAACAGATAGGGGTTATTCAGCGTGCATCACTCACCTTGGTTAAATCATCAGGAGGGAACAACCATTGCTCTGATCTCAGTCATTCACCTATAACCCATCTGGACTGTTTCTCGAAAACTGAATATGGCTTGCAGTATAAAGTCTTTGGCACACAGAATTTTTCATTGAATCCGGTTGCATTCTAGCACCATTCTTTTCTGAGGGGGCAGTGTTTGGATGCTGCATTTAAACCATTGAACGTTTCCAATTTTTTGCGAAGAGGAAAAGGTGATTTACAGAAAGAAAAGGTATTTCCCGTCCCTGCAAATGTGAATCCCTTTGTAACTTAGTTACAATGCTTGGCACTGTATCCCGTCATTTCAAATTTATTGTGTAATGGGTCAGTGGTCTCGTGGGTGTCTCTTAGGAATCGAGTTTTTGCATGTTGCTTCAGAAACTTCTTTGTGAAATTTATAAGCTCTTTTATCATCACAGACCTGGGCACCTTTTAAATTAAGAAGTATTTTTTGTTTCTTGTTTCTCTCGATACCAACAAACTCTTTTTTAGCAATATGTGATTTCCATTTTATAGTAGTTGAATAATGCAATGGATGATTGAGAGCTTGATACCCAGTTTGGATTTGATGGGTCACACAAAACTGTCACTACTAGAAATGCCACGATACTTGTCTGCCGGCAATCAAAAACTATATGATCTAGTTTATGTTGAACTTGCAAATAATCAGAGCTGAAATATGGGGTGGTTCATCTCATAGATAAGTTCAGACGATTACCTATTACACATTAAGCATGTAATAGTTGCAAAACCCTAATATTAGTTCTGTCTGAAATATAGTTTTACCATAAAATATTGAATTAACTAGAAATACTGTTACTAGTATCACTTATAATGTGGAATACTAAATTTAGTTTCCTGCTCAAAATTATTTTGATTTCAGTGTTAATTTGAGCAATCGAAATCAGATATTTGGCATTACATTTCATAGATTTACACATAAGATAATCTAGTACACATGCAGTGGTGGCTAAACTATTAGATTAATGCCTACTAACATGCATGTACCAAATTCAGAAATGAAACTATTAACATGGAGATACTTAGGGAATCTGCTTCGACTAGTATTTCTCTTCATATACTGGGTCCATTTTCTCCCATATCAATGTGCTGAATATTGAAAACATTAGTTATCTGGCAGCCCCAGCACTTAGTTTCCATTGCGGTCAAGGATGGATTCAAAATGAAAAGGAAGGCAAGGAAAAACTGCTTCTTTTCGTCTGAAATCTTCCTAAAAGCTGAAAGTGGGACCCAATAATTGTTCCTACTGCAATATGAGCTCTACAGAACTCTGGCTAGTCATATCATATATGCCCCACAAAAAAATGTTAGTGGAGAGGCAAAAAGAAAAGAAAAGGCCCAAAAATGATAAGTTATGTCGTGGCTTAAAAATGATGGAGCCAGTGAAACAATTTTAAGAATTGAAGGATTTGTTACTCCCATTTATGTGCCTGTGAATTAACTCGTGCTGGAAAGTTTCTTAGAAAGACCAAACCTTGTTAACAAGTGTAACTAGTTTTAATTACTAATGGGACTCAGCCTTTTATACGAGAGGAGATGTGAGGATTTTAGAATTATCTTTAATAATGATTCATTTCATTTCCCTTTCCATGGCCAGAATGATTACTTGTGCTTGCCACATCCTCAAGGTTGTTCTTGCCATCCTTGCATATACCTCTTGCAATAGAAGGGATTGGACTGAGGCACCAGTGGTATTGCTGATATTTATTTTATAGTTAAAGGAAGTTTGTATTGTGAGGCTCTCACTTGTCCGAAAGGAGAGAAATATATAATAATCTTACAAGGAAAAAAGCTTACAAAGCAAAATAGCTAATGCAAATGGTTGTAATAGGTCGATATCTAAACTATGAGGAAGTCATCCACAAGTTTCTTTTATGATGCAATTCTTGTATACTAAAAAGGTTGCACGTGTAAAAGGTTCTGAAATAAAATAAGCAAAATTTTAAAGCTATTGTGATATCTTCTATGATTTGTATGATTGGATTGAGGTGAAAAAACGGTCCTCTTAAACGATACTCAAAATTTGGAACATTAACATGCATCTGAAGGCTTAGGATTTTCTGTAAGTCTCTCCTCTTTATAAAGGATGTTGTATTTCTTCAAAATCACATTGAAAGGCCTTGAGAATGCAAAATAGGAAAAATTATCAAAAACTTTGAAATTTTCAAATTTGAAAGCGTGTTTTAATAAGTTCCATTTCATGATAGTTCCTCTTTGGTTCTTCGGTTCTTTGAGGGACATTTGTCAAATGCCTTTTGGATTTTTGAGACAAGTCGGTTCTTCTATAACAACTCATTAGATCTTATATTACTCTTTCGCACAATCTGTACATATAGTTGCACACAACTAGAAATTAGAGTGTAGAGAGAAAAACCTTCATATATTCTTAGAGGTTGCAACATTTTTATAGTGCCTGAGATAATAGAGTACATCTCTTCTTAGAGATAGTGTAAATATATTTTAAATCAATAAAGCTTGGTTGGAGGGGCAAGTCACTATTATACAGGGACTAGTTCGGCAGCTATCTGTAAAATCAACAGTTGTGATTTAACCAACGACATCACAACTGAGTCAAATTCCTTGATCGACATGTTTGACATGTGGACATGGCAGCCTTTTTGAGATGTGTAACAATGGTAAGGATAATGTCACCTACACAAGTAGAAACACTTTAGTAAATGTGCAGAAATGCAGTGGATGAAAGGGAAAAAAAGGTGCAGGAAAAACAAGCACCTCATACATGACCCTCTTAAGAGTTGTTTTCAAATGGTATGGTTGTCTAATCTTCAAAAATTGATGTAACGTCTTTCTGTTTGTGATATTTACTACATGGTTTCATTGCGGGATATTGCTAATGGGAAAATCCAGACACCATTGTGTTACAGACAGAGCTGGAGCAACATTCTTCATGAATACGTGGAGCCAAATGGTAATATGTCTTAGGGCGACATGCTTCCCAACTAGGAATCCTACCCCGACCCATCTTCCCCCATACCAAGTTTCCCCACAGAGCTGGAGAACAAGGATGTTGTTTCCTTTGGTGCCACCAATTTCACAGCTTTGTGGATTTGTTATACTGTAAAGATGTTCGTTATCTTCCGAAAAATTTTAGGAGGCACATTTTCTTAGACAAGAAAGATCTGAGGGAATATGGGGAAATAATATTGTTGGATCTTAGCTCTTCAATAAATTGGAAGTCATTTTTGCTAGGTGAGTTAGTGGAGATGATGCCACCCTTCTCTACTACAATTGTTTCTTAGATTTTAATGTTACTAAACATCCCGCTCGAGTCAAATATGTCTTGCAACATGCTGGTAATTTTGGAGATGTGTGAGGCAAGGGTGGAAGAAGGAGAAGTGAAGTATTTCCATTAAGGGTATGGTGAAATTCATGGTGTTGCTTTTGGAGTCTAACATGGATCTATTGAATGACCCGTCTCTTATAGAATCCACTTCAGCAAAACCTGACACTAAATTTATCCCAAGCCAAAAGTCCCTGGCCAATGTTAGAAAAACGTGGCTGTGGAATGTGGATGCAGCCTCAAACAATTTGACTTGCTGGAGAGTTAAAACCAATTTCACTTTCATCATTTTTTCTTTCACGGTAATTTTGTCAAATTGAGAGGGCAGACAACATTCTATTTTCATGTACTAAATGAATATAAATACACTATACAAAATAGTGTAGATTGAATGAATGTCCTTGAAAAAATATTCATGGAAGTGAAGACAAACAATAATAATTAACAATATGAGACTATCATAAAAACCGCATTGAAATAAAAATGAAGTGATTAATTAATTGATTACCTTGGCACAGTGGAATGTTGCAGTGGCTAGGAGACATTGCAGTGTGATGGGAGTTCTCTGGCTCTCTCTAGCTATTTGTACTCTGCCATTCTCTAGTTGTCTACTTCAATATCAACATCAACTCTTACTATCTATCAATGTTTGGTCAAATACTTGTTGAATGGCGTTGTAGTTACATTGTTGAGCCATTCTTCTCAGCTCCTAATGATATTTTTATGTATTTTTTGGTAATAATCATATGGCAATTTTTATTATACTTTTTATTTTTTAATGAAATCCCATTTGAATTGAACAACTGTGTTTTTACCATAGGATGGCACAAGCTGGGGGTATGTTGTTTGTCGATTTAAGAAACTCTTTTTTGTATGTCTATATTTCTATTACACTTTTTTATTTTTTGGAAAATCCATAAAGCCTCCTTACACGCCGTTATTATTTTTAATGTCATCTCAGATTTATGTTGCAAAACCTTAGATGACATTGTTATGATAAAAGGGAATCTTCGTTATCACATTTTGATGATAAATCAAATTTCTATTACGAAATATACAAATCACTGTTGGCATCACCATGGCTTCTTAAATGTGCCCCTCTTTTTAAAATTGCTTTCCAGGCCAATTATTGACACATGCTCTTCCTCTTTTTTGTCTATTTTTCCTGGACAATTCCCAACACGTGGATGGTGATAATGTTGCTCCTCTTTTTCATCTACTTTCCAAGTCAATTTTTGACATAAAATAGGTCAATGTATAACAGGAGAATATTTTTATCAGTTGGAAATGACTTGCAATGTTGATTTTGACTTCATGAGTCGAAAAATTTTTACAGAGAGGAAGACATGGATATGATACCATGTTCATGTTATCTGAATTTTATTGTGGTAGAATGACTAGAAACACACATTCATAGAATGTCATCCATTGCCAATTTTTATCTCAATCTCATAATTTTCCGTAGACAAAGTCGGTTGAAAGAGGCACTACGCATTCTTCTTACTACACACAACTTTGTAGAGTCCTCTACATATCTCCATTCATTGCAAGCCTATATTGCCAATAAAATCCAATCTCATATCTCCAATAAAATTACACTTTCCAAACACACATATTTACAAAATAAACTTGTCAACATGTATGACAAGTGGGCGTATTTGGATGCTCTAAATGTTTTTGATCATTTGACTCAACCAAACATCCTCATGGAATATGATAGTTGCGAGTTTATGCAAGGCAAAGGTCTCCTCAAGAGGCATTGGCTCTGTTTCACCAAGTGCAATGAACATCTGTTTGTTCACCTTCTTCAATATTCTCCTTGTATGTGCCAACCTGACATTTGTAACACATGTTTTGCGGATCCATGGAAAAATCATTAGATCTAGATTTCAATCTAACATTATGACAATGAATGTCTTGACATTGACAAAATAACTCAATGGAGTGTGGTTTCGTGACTGCATATGCACAAATGGCCTTGTTAAAAAGGCCCTAAAGATTTTTGAGCAAATGCAATTGAGAGTTATAGAGCTGAAGATAACAACCTTTTTTTAGTGTATGCCAAAATAGGAGCTTTAAAACAAGGTATGGAGATCGAGGTGTGTTTTTATCAGATATTGTAGTCTTAACTAGCCTGATAGACATGTATGCAAAATGTGGAAGCATGCATAGAGAACACAAATTCTTCTACTAAATGCCTCAACTAAATGTGGTCTCATGGAACTCTATTATTGTAGGATATGCACAAAACGAAATTGTTGATAAAACCTTGGAGAATTATAGGCAAATGCATTTTATAGGGGCAAAGTCAATGCTTGTGACTTTTGTCTGCATTCTTCCAACTTGTGCCCAAATGGGAGTGTTGGAATAGGGTATGGAGATCCATCAAAAAATCGGAAAAGTGAACTTTTGTGATGTTACAAATGTCTTAATATTCATGTATCCAAGCACGTTAGTTTTTGGACAAAATACCACAACATATCGTAAAAACTAGCATATCAAGTTTTTTAAAGCAAAGTCAATGTTGACATCCCTACTGGCATACTTGCAACCTCATGTGCAATTGTTAGTTATATCTATGCAAGACCTTACAACTGAAGCATCAAATTGTTATTTATTTATGGAGATTAATCAAGCTTATTTCGACATTGCTCATCGGTGAACATGCAACTAATAAAGAGGCTAATCATGTTAAATAAAGACTCCTAGTATGTAAAAGGAGCAAATGATGTAACTAGAGGTCAAAGTATGACTTTGAGTCATGACATGAAAATCAGTTGGGTTGAGTATGGAGTGTGAAATGAGAATAATTTAAATGGAATACAATTATTTGGTATTCCCTCGTGGAAGGGAGAGAGAAATTCAAGTAGATTGGAATTTTGTAATGAAAACTATAGTTTTGTAGGTAATACTTTGTTTTTAGGGGAATAAAGGACTTGATCTCAGTGACACGGTCCATTAAGGATGGAGAAATTTCATTTTTCTTTGAATGCAGGAAATATTCCTTGTTTCTTGATGATCATGCTTGTGTATAGAGGTACATTGTTGATGAAGTAAGCCATGCATTTGAGTAACAATATGGTTAGGTTGTTTGTGAAGAAAGAATGTTCTTAGTTTGAATGTAAGTGAAAGGCTTGAAGTAACATCATCTTGCGATCTTACGATTGAACCTCAATCTTGTTACATGCTAGGAAATGAGAAGATATTGGTAAAGTTTAAGGTTGCAGGTATATGATTTTGAATACATAATTGTGAGGTTCTGAGAAAGAAAGACTAGGACTGTAAGTGTGGATAGTTGTAATATTGTTCGAATCTGAGAATTATAGAGTTATTTGGGGTGAGAAAAAAAGTTTGAGAGTTTGATGCATGATTTTATAGACCCCGATCTATGAAGGTAACCTTGCGTGTGACCATATTGTTGGTAAAAGCAAGAAAGGTAACACAAACCCTAACTTAGTGTTAGAAAGAGTAATTTTGCTTCTTGTATAGTGGGATATGTTGATGCAAGCATTGAAATTTTAGATTGATCAATTTCTTGGTGTGATAACATTGTAGTAAAAATTTTGGGTCAAGTTAAGGAAGTCTCTTTGTTTCTTTTGCGGAAGAAAGAGTAAAAAACCTTCAAATTCAGTCACCTACAGTCAACATAAGGGTAGTGATGCAACTTTTAAATGGTTAAAGGAAAGATAGATCTCCACTAATAAATTAATCATGTTTGATAGGTAAAGATACACATGTTAGTAAAATTGGGAGGTTGAATGATAAGGAGAGAGAAAATTATAAAGGATTAAGTGCCTAACGGGCTATATACAGACCTACAACTAGGGTTTGAACTTAGAATGCCTGAATCATCGATTTTATTCTTGAAAATTGGTAGATATAATGTTAAGAAGGTATTGAAGGGTTTGTAAAATGGTTTGGGGCATTCCATTGGTGAAATTTTGAGATATTTGTGACAGTAGACTGTCACAGTCAAGAAACACAGTCAAGACCTAACTGTGAGTAGAGTTTTACAAAGAAAGTATTATTTTCACTTGGAATTTGTCTTTGAGACTTTATACACAACTTGAAAGCCTTAATGGGAGCTTAGATATGTGAATTTGATGTCTTGAAACTTCATCAAAGTGCATATATCCATGACAATGTATAAATGCAAACCTAGTAAGGTTTAGGAAACAAAAACCCTAAAGGTGATGTATAGGGAATTGTATAAGGAGTTGGTCTATGATATTTTGGGAGCATTTCAAGATAGTCTAAAGGGAACTAAGGAAGCCATAAGAGAATTTTAAATAAATCTAAAACCTCATATGCTTAGTTGATGCAAGTTCATGTCTTAAGAACCTCTGAGGGACGAGTTGAGGGTATTAAAGTAAGAGTAAGGAGTTGATCAAATTATATGCTTTAGTTGGTTGTGGAATCATTGCTATTAGGTAGATGGATTGCTTGAAAGATCATATAAGTCCAAGAAGCTGAGTTGTTGTTTAAGATTACAAGAATTTTAGTGGACTTAGGAAGGTTGTCAAGGAAAAGAAGGGGTTTGATCAAGCTTCTTGAATCCAGGGTTAATGACGAGAGGAACTCCCGAGTCTTCAGGCTGTTTTTGATGAAAAAAATATGAATAAAAATTTCAAGGATTTTGACCACTAACTTGGTCCATAAGGGACTTCAATACACCTTTCAATGATAATCATGATATCGAGAATCATCACCACAATCACCGAGAAATATCCATGGAGTATGATGAACTATACAGCATAAAAGGAAACTGAGATTTCTTATTGTTTTCTAAATATTCTCCAAATTAATATTGTTTGACATCTCAGGAATGTGCATTAGGTCTGTGCAGACCTTAGGAAGAACTTTTGGAGTTTCAAGAATTCATAAATTGATCAAAAATCCTTTTCCTCTCTTTTCGGGTTTGTTAGAAATCCTAGGTAGGGTTTAGGAAAACCCGTGTTTGGAGGCTTTAAACTTTGAATCTTGAGTCCAAATTGATAAGTTAATATATGTTCAATGCCTACAGTCAGAATTTGATGGTTATAAGAGTTACTTGGCTCAGAATCATACACAAAATCTTGACATACAGAGACACTATATACATGCTCATCAACCTTGATTCACTCATGCTCAGACTCGACCTCTCAACAACATTCATGTGCATTCCTTACATTTCAATTGTAGATGAAGATGACTTGAGATCAACTTGGTCAAGACATTTTGTTCCATTATTATAACACTTTTTAAAAACACCGTAGCTTCTCATTTTGACTTCTAGGCCTGGTACTCATGCTTCACATAGAATCATGACAATCCTTATCACCCTTAATGTCACAAACTTGTAAGATCAATTCTAGACTTCACAGACACTGTATTAGCACTTGAGACTTTATAGAACACTTGAGAAATAAATCTATTGACATGAACATATGATCTCATAATGATGATCTTATCTTACACACAAACCTCATAGTCTCTTGTAACACGAGATATAACCTCATGGTGATCTTATCTTGCACACAAACCTCATGGTGATCTCGGAATGATGATCTTGTAACACATATATAACCCATATCTGTACCCACCGGAAGATCATTGTAGCATCGACACAATTTGTACAAACCCTTCAACACTTACCTCATGACCTTTTAAGGTCTCTACAGACCTAAATGACATAGAATAGACATGTAGATACAACCTTTAGAGCATGCAAAACATTCACCAAACCTTATGATGATCTCAGAGCTTTGATCAACTTTACATCCATTGGTTGTAGCTTTTCAAACACTTAGGGGCTTGCGAAGAACATTTTTCAAGCACAGGAATACTAAAAATCACCTTACAAGACTTCCTTGTCTCAATACTCTATTTCAATAACTTATCCATTCATTATATTGCATGTACACACTCTATTTTTCAGTTCAGACCCAACATCTTCAAGTTGTCACCGTGACATATCATGATGAGAGAAACTATACCCTACAACCTATAGCAACATTTCACATAACTGTCCAATCCATGATACACATTATAGTCTTTAAAACTTTGATATTGCCTTTGAAAGGTACTAAGGTCATTTGAGCACCTTCTATAGAATCATAAGGAAATATGATAGTTTTCCTATGACTATTCGATTATTATGTATCTCTTGTGATCCATTGATTGTCATTGAACATAGTTGATCCCGTATTGTTCATAATGAGCTTGTGTTAGTTGATAGTGAAATAGTGCCAGTATTGATGTGAAGAATGTATTTCTTATTACATAAAGGTTTGTATTCATGCAAATAATGGTGTGAATGCAGATGTGTTATCTATGTGCAAAACTTGGAGCAAAGAAGAAATAATATAAGGATAAAGAACTACAACCTGCTCTTGTCATGGTGCACCTTTGGTTCCAAATTTGTTCCAAGTCAGTATCATTATCTCTCGTGTCAAGATGGAACAAGCTTTTGATCCCCCTTCATAACATTTAAGACCTTTAGGTGTGTATTATTACCTCAGAAAGCTCCTCTTCTTAGCATCGACTGCTTAACTTGGACCTTTTGTGCATCCTCTAATATCTTTCAATGCGTTGTCATACCTTTAAAAGCTTCTCCTACTAACGTCAAATCCTTAACTTTGACCTTTCATACATCTACTCTTTATGATATTCTTCTCCAGTCCCTTGCAATTTCCTCTTCATCTATTAGACTATTTTTGTCATTTATTTAGACCTTGTTGTATTAGGAAAGCTACCCAACAATCAAATACTGATATGTCTAGTGGATGCCGAGGAGTCACATCAAACTCCTGCCACCAAGGCCTCTCTCTATCCGATGCCAATTTAACTCTCAAAAAATTAGTAAGAGAAAAATGGCTCCAGTGAATATATGCTAGGGTTTAAACTGGAGGCACAAGAGTGGTAATCAATCTGTATACATGAAATCATTTTCTAATTTACAAGCCAATTAATCCCAATTTCTAGGGGCAATGAATTTGTGAGGATTTCCCCTTGTTCGCAAATAGGGTCATGAAGGCAAATGCACATTACCTATGTTTTCTATAGCATTAGAGGTTCATCGGTTATGTGTTAGTAAAATGAGAGGCCTGAAAGGTTGTTTAGTATGTGTCACTCTCCATGTTCTACTTTGGGTTTTGAAGAGCGCATAACTCGGTTGGTGGGTTTGTTTGACATGGGTCTATTTTTCCCACTCAACTTTTTTGATGTTCATACATGGAGGAAAAAACAACAGATATGATATTTTTATAGATTATTTTAAAATCTTTGTTAATTTTCATTTTTTATGATTTATCGATTCATTTGTAACCCCATAATATTAATTTTATATTTTTTGGCATGTCTTTGCAGTGTGAAAATGGTGCTTGATGAGACCATTTGAAAACGATGCAATTTTAGATTTTATAGGTTAGTGCAAACATCCTCCCTCCCCATTGATCCTACAAAAATATTTGAAACTCATAATATAGTTATAAGTGTTGGGTAGGATACTATCTAAAACTCGTAATATAGTTATATAAGTGCTTGATAGTATCTCGAGTTTGTTCATTTTCTTAAAGATATCCGCACAAAGAAATGCATCAAAGATACCAATCATTTGTCATGCAGTTCCCAGGCTAGAGCAGTTATGGTAATTTTAAGTCAACACATCCCTACAATGGAGCGTTACAGTGCTTGCCTCAGAGTTCCACAATATAAATAGGTCAATTACGGTTGTCATAAACAAATTTCATATAAAAGGAAGAACAAGAAACATCTCCAGAGAAGCAACCAAGGATCGTATAAGGAGCAAGACTAACATGCATCTAATTTTATCGAGATTGGAAACTTGAAATTAGGGGTTTGAGAGATTCTATTCCTTCTTTCTCAAAAATAAGGCTATGGTTTTAGCTTTGTACTGCCCTTAGGGAATAGTCTATAGACCAAAGAACCTTTAATACATACAATCCTTAACAAGTGTATAACTTCAAAGATTATATAGAGAAAAGCATGAAGGGAATAAGGAAGCACCTTCACAACTCAGAACTGTGATAAAAGGCCAAGAAAAATATTCTCAACCTTGTCTTGAAGGACAATATTAGGAGATAACAAAGTATTGTGTTGCACCATCAAAGAGATAGTGGAAATACAATTGATCATAGGTTTGTATATTTTACCAAGTTGTGCAGGTTTGTCAAATCCTCTTCCTTAATAAAGGTGTCTATTTTCTCTTTCCAGGCTTCTCAATACATTTATTTTGTTGTTCAATACATGGAGAAAAAAATAGCAGATAGGATACTTTTGAAGCTATATGATTCATATAATAGCTGGTTCAAACCCATAATGGTACTGATTTCGGGACAACTATTAGCGAGAGCTTTGTTTAGCATAGTTCTCCATAACTTTCTGTTTATTTAATTATGAGAGTACAAAACTACTTTACCATTGTTAGTAAAGAAGACCTATGACTTTTGCACTCACTGCAACCATCCAATTACTGCAAAATTTAGTATTAGGAATGTTTTCATAGCACTTTTTTATGAAATTCAGAGAACCTTGTGACATGGCCTCTAAGTTTTAACACTCTAGTATTAGTAGCTGTAAAACCAACTTTGTGTATTTATTTATTAATATTTCTCATAGCTCACATTATGTTTTTGTTTAAATTACTTGCTTTGTAGTTTTAACTTATATTTTGTTTTCCAAGGATAACTTTGTATTAAATATCTTGAGGCTTCATTGGTTTTTCTAATGTTCCCACTTGTGACAAGTTGTAACATACATAAGTCATCTGTTTTTGATGTCTTTATCTTCTAACTCTCATTCTTTTAATTTCTATGTCTTATAGATTATTTAAAAATATTTATACATTTTCATTTATATTGATTCATTTGTAACACTATAATATTAATTTTATATTTTTTGACACATGTGCAGTGAAAGGTTTGGATAATAATGAAAACGGCGCTCGTTGAGAGTTTAATGGCATTATTGCAATAGCCATGAATTTTATATCCTGCAATCATTGCATTCTATGATGTCAGTGTATAACTCATTTTGTCAATGAGATGTGCCTTGTTTAATCTATGAGGGTTTTCGCCTATGAGGGTTTTTGGCCAACCATAACATTTGGAAAAAAATTGCACTCAATTTTTTTAATGTACATTTTGATTTTATACCAACACTCCAAGTTTTGTACAATCTTTTATGATGCTAGCAAACAATGATGCATCAGGATTTACATCTACAATTGCATTTGATTAAAATTTTGTTGATCTTTTTTGACAAGCTCCTTTTGTGCATATCCATAATTATTTGGAGACTATGGAATCACATTTTGTTATTTATATAAAAGACACTTTGTTTATATATTACATTTTTAGATGGTAAACCAAGCTTGCTTAAATAATTGAAGGATTTGAACCCCCATTCATTGTTTGATGAATTTCAATTCCTCATTAGGAAATTGCACTAACCAAATATAAATAGTCTATCAATTAACTTGAGACAAATGTGTTGGGATTCAACTTAGAATGTAATTTTTTGTACTACTATAAAAGTTAAAAATAACACATCTTCATCTTGCAAATAAAATTTAGTACAAGTAATCTCAGGCCCAAATGATAGATTAGACACAAGCAAAGGGTGCTAGTATTAGTCCATACACAAGGACCATAGAAAATGGTGCAAGGTAGGTTTAATCAAGGTTAAAGAGGTGTTATTTTCATCGTATCAAAGTGTTGACGGTTTTACAAATGGTGACTGAGAATTTTTTTTTTTTTATTCTTAGTATTGGTGTGTTGTGGAAACTTAGGGAGATGAGACTCCAAGACTTGTAAATGATGGTTGAATTTTGAAATGGATATAGATAACTCATTACATTTTCAAGATGTTCGCCCACAACACATGCATACTTGTATAATATTAATGTAAATTTAGAGTAATTTTTAAATATTCTAAACTAATAAAAAGAGCATTAAGCTTATTTTTTGGAATCTCAAGATTCCTTTTTTGGGCATGTCACGTCAACTTGTTATGATATGAACTAGTTCATTTTTCTATAGCAATGGATAAATTCTTGGCGGAACTTGATATATTTTAATTGCTCCTTTACTTTTACTAAGTCATATTTCAAATTAGTTGGTTGTGTTGCATGTAATATATCTCATTTGAGGTTTTCTTTTATTATGACTTCAACAATGACTTTGAATCAATGACTCGACATTATCCTCATTCATTCTAATTTCATGCATTAAATTAAATTCAATGCTTTGTGTAAATGAATTTACATCCATTGAAATTATTTTATTTTATATGTAAATGCATTTTTTTAATTAGGTATTTATATGGACATATATTAATAGAGTCCATGACTAAATAAATGATAAGTGTTAATATAAAAATAGACTTATCATAGTCTTTATATGATAATGTACCTAAACAATTATATTTGATAATCTTCCCAATTTATCTACCGTTGTCTATTTGAAAGACTTGAAAAGTGCAAGAGGAGTGTGGTCACAAAATTAAATTATAATCTCTTATTGAATAAGGAAATATCAATTAGAATATTCTTAACTAGGAAATATTGAGATGCAAAGGGAACTTCTGATTTTGTCAGTAACTAAGATTGAGTATGATTTTCATCTTAAATAATATTGTTTCACCATCTTAATTATTTGAAGAACGATAAATTATTAAAGAATAACATTAAAGTAATTGGTAATAGATTTTGAATGTATTCAAACCCACTATTTATAGAGAAGTTGTATTAAGAAAATAATATTTGAGTGAGAAATATGATATATATTCTATTTGACATATACGGGTAGAAATAAAAAGGGGTAAATAAAATTGCAATGGAAAAATGGGTAAGTGAGGTACATGGAAAAAATAGGGGGTATTATCAATTGAGTAAGTAGAGGTAAAACTTAAAATCAAGGGTATTCTTTAATACCCTCCGAACACATGTGTTATATCATAGTTTTACTAGGTGACCCCGTGCCATAGTCTAGTGTATGTTACATGGGTGTGCATTGAAATTATGTATTGAATCCCGATCATTCGTCTCAGATAAGTTCTCTCTAAAAAACTATGTAATCCCTATTGAAAGTTAATAAAAAAACTTAAATTCTTATGCTTATTTAGACAAATGTGCATGTGAATGTATTCTTTTATTGTATTATGTATATTGATGGAATATGTAATTGTTTTATACAAAACAAAGAATCACATAATTTCCATGTTTCGATTTTATTAATGGTTTATATGAATTAATACGAGTAATGATTGATGTATGTAATCAAATGTAGTTAATAGACTATCGATTTGGTTTTGTACCTTTTTATTCGAGAAAAGTTACATTTCATTTGGTATTGTAAGCTATGAAAAATACACTACTAATAAGGAAGTAAAATACCAATAATCGTACCTCCTCCTTCGCGTTCCGTAGCAAACCTCAGAATGGGCTAGGAAACTTGGATTGAGCCTTGATTTTGTGATATGTAGGTGCTTTTCTTCAAGACGGAGCAAGACCTTCCTACAACAACGATCCTCTTACTTTGCACTAGATGGGAAAAAGGATTATGAGGCTATTTTGGCATTAGGACAAGGCAAAAGGATGTTCTTTGCTCAAAGGATGCAAGAACTTAGATATGGCATGCAAGCTTATTCTCTGTGTCTTTAGAGGGGAGGGGTAAGGTTGTATTTATAGCCTAAGGGAGTGATTAGCTTAGATTAATTTAAGTAATCATGGTTTGAAAATGTGGGCAAGATTAAGTGAGTGGTTTGAAAATGTGGGCAAGATTAGGTGAGTGGGGACCATGAAGAATGGGTGAGGATTTGAATTATATTTTTAATTCATAAGTGGAGGATTTTAGGTGAGTGGGGACCACGAATGGTGGGTGAGGATTTGAATTTAAATTTTTAATTCAATAGTGGAAAAACATGGAGAATAATGACATGTGGTGAGGATTGGATTATTTTTTAGATTTTGAAATGGATAATTAATCAAATTATATTTGATTAATTCGAAGTGTATTTTTGTGGGAAATGAGGAAGGGGAATTAATTGATTTAGGACAGATGTGAAATTAGGGTGTCTACATTTGCCCCTCTTTAGAAGGGTACTATGAAAGTAGTGTCCTTTCAAAGAAAGTAGACGGTATGGGGGAAGAATTCAATCTACTTTTTAAAAGGTAGAGTGAATGTTTGTTGGGGAGAATAGAAAGTGGTGAGTGACGGATGTCATAGTATCCTCCAAGACAAAAATGTCATGAGAAGATGTGATTATGGATAGATGTGGTGATGCCCCCTCGAGAGGACGCGAGAATGGAATATACGACATAACTCTCGAAAAGAAGGAAAATGGATTCGGCGGAGAAGAGGATGATAATGGAGTGGAAGAGACTAGAATGACCGCATGTGTACGCAAATGGAGAAAGGATTCAATCAACCTTGAATGCTAGGTGTGAGGGTGGTATGATAAAAAGATAGGACAACGCTGAATAGCCGGGTTATCGATGGGGAAGTAAGGAGGAAAGTGATGGAAAAAGGGGAAAAGACGATACGGGGAAGGGAAATAAGGCGAGGGGTGGAAGAGAGAAGAGGATAACAAAGAAAATGATGTAGAAGGAAGGGAATACGAAAAGGGGTAATAAGTGGAAAGGAACGGTATAATAAATGTTCAAAGAAGAAAGAGGGGAGGAATGGCATCGATTGGAAAAGATGTGGAAATGCATGAAATGAGGATACTAGGATGACGAGAAAATAGGAAAAGTATGTATGATGAAGAGAAAAGATATTGAAGAGGGCAAATAGGAGATGGAGAGATGGGTAAGAAGCGACAAGAAAGGGTGGGAGTGAGGAAAAGAATAGGAGAGAAAAGAGAATGGGGGATAGAAGAGGCAATGCCAAGATGTTAGGAAATCCCTTTTACAATGAGTGGTGGGGAAGGGTGAGAAAAAAATGAAGAAAAGGAGAAAGCTAATGAGGATTGGAAAGGGTAACGCCAAAAAAGGGACGTTAGGGAAAACCCTTTGATAATGAGTGGTGGGCGCGAGAGGAGGGAAGGAATGAAGGGAAACTCTAGAAGGTCCAGGGAGTGAATGAGGTCGCAAATGCGGAATGAGGATTGATGATTTTTAGGGAAAACCCGTTGACAATTATTAGCTCGGGAAGAGAAGATGATGATGAAAGAATGATATAGGAGTGTTAACAATAATGGCGAATGTGTGTGTGGGTAGAAATGTGGGGGGAATTTGAGAAGATGAAGTGGAAAGAGTGAAGAAGATGAGAGGGATGAGTTGGGACTAAGTGAAAGCGAGGAGAGGATGTGGGTGATGAGGATGAACGAGGTGAGGATGAAGAACCAAGACATGAAAATAATGGGAAGAAACAGTATGAAGGATGATGGATCAAGAAGGGGAAAATGGGGGAAAAGAATGTGATTGTAGGCGGAAGAGATTAGATGTATGGTGTAAGAGGATATGTGGAGAAAGGATAATAGTAGGAGGAAAAAGTGGGTAGTAGGAGATACCAGGTGGAAGAAGCGATAAACAAAGTGAACGAAGAATGAGGTGGGGGAGAAGTTCACGATGACAAGTTAAGTGTAGGGAGGACCCTGACATAAGATTGTTATGTGATGGAAGTGGTTAAGTAAGATTGCCATGTGAGCAAAACTGGAGATGACAAATGGTCAAGCGAGAAGTGGTGTTTGCGAGAATTGAAAAGGAGGTGAAAGGATGTGATAATGGGAATGCAGAAAAATGAAGGGTGAAGGGTGTGTAGTGATGGGGAAAGGCAAGGAGACGAGATCATCCTTAAGAGGGACTCTTAAGTGGGATCGCCATGCCGGAGTGAGTGGTTAAGTAAGATTGCCAAGCGAGAGGAGGGTGATAGTGGTGGTAAAAGATGTGATGATGGGGAATGAAGAGGAAAGATGGATGGTGAGATTGTAGAGTCATGGGCGAGTGTAAGATGACATGTCATGCTTAAGAGAATCTCTTAAGTAAGATCGTCATCTTCTTTGGAGAGGTTTCGTATGATCACCCAATCAACATGGATGATATGCGAAAGAGAAAGACAAGATGATATTGGGGATAGGGGTGGAATGGTAGGGTGAAGAAGATGATCGTGATGAGAAGTGGGAGAAATAAGATGGGGTAAATATGATGGGATGGGGAAGGCCATAGAGCAAATCAACCTTAAGTGGAAGTCTTAAGTAAGATTGCCATGTGGCTGGAATGGTTAAGTAAGATCGCAGGTGAGGAAGAAGAAGGATGATGTTAGAGTTGGTGGGAATAGGGTATGAAAAAATGGACTGAAGGGGAACCCTCAAGTGAATTTTCCATACTAAAAGAGCCTATAAGTAGGATGACCGGGCATAAGGCGGATTTGGGGAAGGATGAGAAAAGAGTGAGTGAGGTATGCACATTGGTATATGATATGAGATGAGGTGATAATAAGAAAGAAAGGAAACAAAGAAGTGTAACATGAATGGATGAAGGAATATATGTAGTGGAGGCGGAGAGTGTGAGGGAAATCCTTAATTGGGATGCCGTGTGGTGAGGAGTAATGATGCGAGAATGGGAAGCGAAGAGGTGGAATGGGAAGATGTGTGTGGTGGTGATTGTTTTTATGAGAGGAGGTGGTGAAGAAGTTTCTCTGACGGGAAGATCTTAGGGAGAGAGTAAACCTCCACCGGGATCCCATATAGAAGGGTTATTAAGTAAGATTGTCAGCGGGAAGCGAAGGGGAAAGGAAAGAATACAAATGGGTGAGAGGGGACAGGAATGGTGAGAAGGTTAATATGGGGATAAGTGGCGGAGGAGTAAAAATAAGGAGCGAGGATGAATGGATCAAATACATGGTGAGCATGGTGGGGGAGAAGGAGCTCTTTGGATAGTGAATGCTACTTGAGAAAGATTGTCAAGTAGGATTCGCAAACCGTGATGATCAAGTAGGATTCCCAAACCGGAGAATGCATTAGTATGGGTGAATGGATGGGGTACAAAAGTAAGATGTTGATCATGCGGGAAGATACTCACGTGATGAAGAGAATCTTAATTTTAATATAGCATATAACGGGATGCATCGTGATATAAAATATCGGGATGACTAGAGCTGTAATATGCATGATATAGCATAGATAGGGGCCATCAAAAAGGTTTGATGCCCGGTATGATATCTGCAAATGGAAGAGAGCATAGGCAGAGGCCATTAAGAAAGTATGATGCCCCGATGCGACATGCAATCGAGATAATATAAGAATATTACGAGAGAACACCAAGATACATAAAATCAAGATGCCCTTTATAATATATCAAGATGCAAGAAAGCAATTAATAATTTACAACTAATAATGCAACACAAGAACCAATAAACATGTCCCTAACGTGTTCCACAGTGAGGATTGATTGGATGTGCCCCCAGCGAGTGCAAGAACACGATAAAGTATTGGGTCATTGTCCTCAAACAAGGAAACAATGAGAGCTAGATTTGCCCCAAGAGAGGATTCACGCGAGGAGAAGTGGTTTGAATTTGGTAGTCATAAGGTGATTGGATCATTCATTGGGGATAATAGTTCAAAGATTAAATTGTGTTGGTTATTTTAGAGTTTTTTTTTTTGTAGCGATTTTGTAGATTTTTTTTATTTTAATTTTTGTTTATTATATATATATACTGATTTTCTAATGTTTTTGGATTTTTTGATGATTTTTAAATGTTTTTGACGATTTTCAAATGTTTTTAGATTTTTGACGATTCTTGTTAATGTTTTTGGATTTTTGATGAGTGTTTCTAATGTTTTTGGATTTTTGACGAGTTCTAATTTTTTGTTGGATTTTGGACGATGGTTTCTAATGTTTTTGTTGGATTTTGGATGATTGTTTCTAATGTTTTTGGGTTTTTAGATTTTACACTGTTTTTAGATTTTTGACGATTTTCAAATGTTTTTGGATTTTTAGATTTTTAGACGATTTTCAAATGTTTTTGGATTTTTATATTTTTACATTGTTTTTAGATTTTTGACGATTTTCAAATGTTTTTAGATTTTTACATTGTGATTGGCAATTTATGGACCAGAGTGCAGACTTATTTTTGAGAGGCGATAAACATGGATATTATCCATATGTACCATGTTCCGTGTTGTAACTTATGCTCAGAATAACACAAATTCTCTTTCCATTGGCAGGATATGGTGGTGATGATATGATGAAAAGAATTCCAGGTCCATTCTTGACTCCACACAACTAGTAAGATGTGTGGGCTCATCACCAGAGAATCGAAAGGGCCTTGAGGTAGATAATGAATATAGAGACAAATGCTAACAACAATCCCTTTGGGAAATTGTGACTCCATTCTTCATAATTCTTGATCTTGATCTAGTTTCAAAAATGGCTTTCACTTTATGAGTCATGTGCTAGACTTAGACATTTATGTGGCTGTTGATTGGTAAGATATGAGGTTAAGAGATAGTTATCTCTTCACTTAGGCATCTAAATTACATGTTTGGGGATTCTATAATTTGTAAGCATTATAAGATTTTGCATTTTTGAAATGACTCCTATGCCTTGCCCATCTACTGCTACTAGTGAGAAGCAAGGGCTCATCACCAAAGGCAAAATATAGGCGAGTGAATTTCCTTTTGTCTTTTTTTTTTTTTTCTTGAATATTTTGCAATGTTTTTATGCTTGTATGAGAATGACCCTCTACGCTTTGCCCCATGCCACTTGTAAGAGGCAAGGTTTATCACCGAAGACAAGACGTAGACGAGTAAGGGCACCTTCCTCCATTCCCAGTCTCACACTACCAGTAAGAAGTGTGGGCTCAACACCAAAGACTATGAAGGATGAAAGATGTGATAATGAATTATTCATAAGTTATTGAATTGATGGATTTTTACAATAGTGCTTTGTATTTGGGAAGGAACGTCTGCCCCCAATCTCAGCCCCACACGACTAGTAGGGCGAGGGTTCAACACCAAGAAGGCCGAGATGGACGACCAAACGAACTGGTAACGAAGTTTAGAGCTTTGTTATGAAAGAGAGAATGTATTAGAAGGGGATATATTACTATCGGTAAGCTTAGAGTATGACCATAGAGGAAAGCGTGAAAGTGGAAGAAGTATGACGCTCACAAACTTAATAGGATTTATACTAACACTTGTCTCATGATGATAAATATGAAGATGTGATTTTGATAAATAAAATATCTGCCAATAGAAATGAATAAATTTAAATTATTCGAGATAAGCAAGACAAAAGGAAAAATGTACATGTTGTATCCTGGAATAGTGAACATCTCAAGGATAAAATTTCTTTAAATGAACTGCATTCATTGGTTCATCAAGATCTTGACCATCTGCAGTGGCCAATTTATAGGCTCCAGAGCCAAATTTAGTTGTGATTACATAGGGTCCTAACCAATTAAGCCTCAAATTTTCCTTGTTTTTCTCGTTCTTTAGTGGTATTCTTTTGATTTTCTTTTAAAACAAGGTCACCAATTTAAAATTCTCTAGGTCTTACCTTTTTATGATAACTGCGTTGCAGTCGGTTTTGATAGACTTGAAGATGATTGAGAGCATTAAGTCATTTTCATCGAGAAGCTCAAGCTCCCGAATCCGTGGTATTTGTGGTATTCATCCTCATTAATTACATCTTTAAGGGAGATCCTCGAGGATGGGAGTTCTATATCAATAGGTAAATGGGGTGGCTCCGGTAGGCGTGTGGTAAGATGTACGGTAAGCCCAAAGAGCGGGGTAAATTTGAGTATGCCAATTACGTCCATAGGTGTTGACAATCTTTTCCATGATGGATTTTAAGGTCTTATTGGTTGCTTCCGCTTATTTATTGCCTTGAGGGTAGTATGGAGTGGACCATTTAAGTTTGATGTGAAAACGTTTGGCTAGGTCTTTTACATCCTAGTTTTTAAATGATTTGCCATTATCTACCACCGAGCAGGATGGAATACCAAATCAACATATGAGATTATTGAAAATAAATTTCGATATTTGGATCTTTTGGTAACATAAGTGAGAGGCATAGCCTCTACCCATTTAGTGAAGTAATCGGTAGCGGTAATGATGAACTTATGTCCATTGAAAGATGTTGGTCGATTTTACCAATGAGGTCAAGTCCCCATTGAGTGAAGGGCCATGGTGTGGTTATCGATTGTAATGTCGGGAAGGTGCGTGGATAAGATTTCCATGCTTTTGATATGCTTGACAACATTTGACAAAATGACATGCATCACTTTCCATGGAGGGCCAATAATATCCAACTCGCAAGATTTTCTTGGCTAAGGCGATACCATTCGTGTGTGCTCCACAAATACCAGAATGGACTTCAGCTAAGACACTCGAGGATTCTTCCTAATTAAGACATCGGAGTAGGGTGCCATCATATCCTCGTTTATAAAGAGTTTCTGCTAAAATGGTGTAACGAGAAGCACGTTGTGCTAAAGCACGTTTATGCATTGGTTTCATGTTGGCATGAAACATTTTATCACGAATGAAGGTATAAAGATCGTGGTACCAGGGTTATTCGAACCCACGATCTCACATACCATAGTGTTTTCGGGAAGATCATAGGCGAGGAATTAAGAGATGTTCAATGAGAAAATGTGCAGGGTTCACTAGATGCAATTTCTAATAGGGATCCGATGGTTGCCATAGCATCAAGATTTATTACTGAATTAAGGAATTTGATCAAAGTTAATTAATCGAAAATAGCTTCAAAGACTATCCACCATGCGTTTATATGGGATAATTTTTTCATCCTTGACCTAGTATTCATTGGTAACTTGCTTGATGATAAGTAAGAATCACCAAATACAGACTAATTCATAAGATTCCAAGATATAGCCGGTTTTAATCTGCGATGAGAGCTTCATATTCTGCGATATTATTGGTACATGGGAATGCTAAGCGAAATGATTTTGGGATAACATGTCCACTTTGGGTGTGATAAGAAAAATACTAACCCACGAGCCATGGAATTACAAGATCCATCAAAAATAGAGTCCAGTGGCGTGATGTCTATGTGTAGAATATCTTCATCGGGAAAAGAGAAGCGAAGTGGTTACGTGCGGGGAAGGGTGCCTCGGCAAGTTGTTCGACAAGGGTTTGTCCTTTAATTACTTTCTGCGGAACAAATTTGACATCAAATTCACTAAGTAATACGACCAACTAGACATTCTTCCGTGAGAATGGGTCTAGACAACAAATATTTGAGAGGATCAATTTTGGCAATCAACTTAGTTGTGTGATTAAGCAAGTAATGACATAACTTATGGAATGCTGGCGATCTAAGCATACTTTTCGATTTGGGAATAACGTATTTCGTGCTCAATAAGTGTTTGACTAAGATAATATACAAACTGTTCTTTTCCTTGATCGTTATGTTGTGCTAGTAGAGCTCCTATGGCATGTTGATGCGGATGTATAAAGCAACATAGGTTTATCGGCAACCGATGACATAAGAATAAGTGGACTACGGAGGTATTCTTTTAACTTAGCAAAAGAGTCTTGCAATCGTGGTTCCAGTGAAAGTGTGCATCTTTCTTGAGCAATGATTAAAGTGATGGCACTTGTCACCAACCGTGATATAAACGCCGAATAAATTGTATCTTTCATTGAAAGATGCGCATAATTGTTTTAGGTTTTGAGGAGGAGGCATTTCCATAATGGCTTTGACTTTGGCATGATCCACTTCTATGCCTCTTCGTGAGATAATAAACCCTACTAATTTACCGAGGTTACTCCGAACACACATTTATTTGGGTTAATACAAACCTTATACTCGCGTAATTTAAGAAAATGCATCTCAACACACTTGGATGCCCTATTCGTGTCTTAGATTTTGCTAATATATCATCAACATAATCTTCCATGATATCATGTAACATGTCATGGAAGATGGCGATCATTACTCGTTGATAGGTGGCACCAGGCATTTTCAAGCTGAAAGGCATGACCTTATAACAGAAGGTGCCCCATGGTGTAGTAAATGCCATTTTATGTTGATCTCCTTCAGCAATACGTATTTGATTGTAACCAGAGAATCCATCCATTAAGGAGAGCATTTCATGGCCTGCCATAGAATCAACAATCATGTCTATATTTGGCAAGGGAAAGTCATCTTTGGGACAAGCCTTGTTAATGTCATGGAAATCTGTGCATATTCGATCTTTGGGAGTTTTCTTGGCAACGGGAACTATGTTAGATATCCATGCTGAATAATCAATAGGTTTGATGAAGTCAGCTTCCAAGAGTTTCTCGAGTTCGGCTTTAACAAGTAATGCAACTTGGGGATGCATTTTACGTAGTTTTTGCTTTCTGAGTTTTACATCCGGATGTACCACAAGATGGTGTACTACAAGATATGGGTCCAGGCCTGGCATGTCCTTATATGTCCATGCAAATATATCTTGGAATTCAATAAGGAGTGTTGTGAATTCCATGCATTCTTGGTCGAGATAGACTAATGCGAGTTGTAAAAAAATTTGTTGTTCGGTGGTGCTAATGTTTATGTCTTTTGTTTCTTCTACAAGCATTTTAGATGTATCCTTTTGAGAACGATGCTAATGGTTGATGTAGGTCATCAATGTCGGGTGTTTTTGGAGTTTTTGACATGTTTATTGGATAAGGTGGCGGTGAGGTTTTGACTATGGGAAATCCTCTGTTTACGCTTTTGATCCCAATTTTTGAGGGTGAAGGATCGAATATTTTAACTCTTCGCCAAAATAGGCCGATTCATTTAGATTGATTTCAAATCCTTTTCTATGGTCGAAGTAGGTATTTGGTCGTGGGTTCCAGGAATTCTTCGATGGCTTCATCATTTTGGAACATGTCCATGGCTGCATGATGTGCTTGGCCATGGTCTATGAGACTTCGGATGTGTAGGCTCAAAATTGATGACATTAATAGAGAAAATTTCAAAGGCAAGATGTGTTTCAACGAGGTCTTCAAAAATACTACATGGAGACCTAATGTCATTATCGAAGCTAGTGTCATCATTGTCACTCGAAATTATTATGGGAGTGACATCAAACACCTTGAAACCTAGACCATATTTACCATGATGTTGTGTGTAATTTATAGGGTCTAAACGACCTTGTTCATTTGGACCGATTCCTTTACCCCGTCATCGCATGTTTTTCATTATTCAAGTGAGCTTTGGTAAATTAAGGGGACTCATAACATGGAGCAAAGTCGTCATTATATAACCAAGATCTGAAGAACTTGGAATATGTTCGTTTTCAAGATGACCAAACTTTTTCAAACCTGACCACCCATTTGGTAATTGGGATGGATTCTCGGATGTGGAGTGTTAGGTTTGCCATAGCTATGTGGGGATTTGGTGATATAAAAAGAGTCCGCCATCTTTTGAAATTGATATTTACCGCATCCCGTGTCAATGATTTTAAATGTGTGAGATGGGGGACCAATAGGTACCTCATGTGGTGGGGAAGTTAGTTTGGTAGTCTTAAAAGATGAAGAGAATGGGTTATAAAAAGAAGGGGGTGGATTGAAGGATGAAGGTTGGTTATTCACGGGAGGAAGTATCTTAATAGAGGAGGTGTGGTTGGATGAAGAAGATTGGCTAGGTGAAAAATAAAATGGTGTGGTAGAAGAATAATTGTTCTTTAGAAGAAGCTTGATTAGTGGAAGAAGATGATTGATTAGTGGGAGGAGGACTGGTGGAAGGTGGTTGATTAGCGGATGATAATGGATTGGAAAATTTGTTTTGGTTATGAGATGATGGTTTCTGATTATTGTTAGAGAGTGTATCAGGGATCAATGCGTGTTTCATTAGGGATTATCCGAGGTGGAGCGTATTTATCTGTTGATGGAAAATAGTGATCATGTTGATACCGTCCTTCGAGGAATCTGATACTCAAAAGGTTGGGGATCTGCACGTAATGTAAATTCCTTGTCCAAATGAGGAAACTTAATGCATTGGTGGAATGTTGATGGGACGGATTTCATGGCATGAATCCATGGTCGGCCGGCACAAGAATGTTATATGTAACTTCTACATCTACCACATGACGGCATCGTGTCTAAGGTGATGGGTCCAACTTGGAGAGGCAACGTGATTGTGCCTTCAAACTTTATTTCGCTTATTATCATACCCACGAATGGTTATGATATTGTTTTGCAAATCATTTTCGGTAGCCTAGACAACTTAAAAGTTTCATGGAACAAATATTTAATGTTGATCCATTGTCAATTAAGACGCGCTTGATTTTACGATGAGTTACATAACCCTCGACGTATAGAGAATGATTATTAGCGATGTTGGGATTAAGCGGTCAATGCGGGACCAAAAGATAAAATAGGATTAGGGACCGTAAGATGTGCAATTAAATCCTGGAATTGTTGTGAATTGATGTCCTCGAGACACGAGTAATATTCAATGTTTGCATAAGGATGCGTTGTAGTGCGGGAGAATAATTAAGTAGTTCCATGATTGAAATTTATGCGGGAGTCTTCTCTAATTGTTTGATAATATTAAATGATGGCATAGGTTGTGGAGAGGAATTTACGGCGGAATTAGATGGTGGATTAGGAGGTGATGCCGGGGACGAAGTGGCATATTTTTTTGTTGTAGGGACCCACATTTTTTTTCGTACGATGGTAATCACACAATCGATTCGATCTTTATAGTTTCCACTAAGTCTTGGTCATAATCTATGGTTGAGATGACTTAGTCAAACTCAACATTACTTGACGATTGACTCTTATCTTTTGAATTGTTATCATGATTAGGGAATGGATTTTGAACATGTGAAGTTTTTCATTAGGTGTTTTTGTCTCGAAGTATTTTCAACTTCTATGTCTCCACGTTGAATCGTGTCTTGGACGTAATGGCGGAGTTGCATGCATCTATCTGTGTGAGTGCCCTTTTATACGATGGTAATCACAATATTCATTGTCTTTATACCAATTTGGTTTGGGTTGTCCTTCTTCGAAGGGTCTGACAATGGGATATGTAATCATATTAGCATTTTCCAAATGAAGAAAGACACTAGATAGACTTTTTCCGAGAGGAGTGAACTCTCTTCGTCGATCCTAGAAGGAACTTCCTTTCTAGGGATAATGATGGGTTGTTTAGATTTTAATGTGTTGGTGGGATGGTTTTGGATATTTCGGACATGACGGGAATCAGTAATGCCATCGTTGACAATATTTCGATTCCGGTTAAAGAATTTCGATTTGTCACGTTACGAGGAGTGTCTCGATAAGGTTGGTCTCTAAAGGGTGCTTTAAGTAAGCCCTTAGAAATGAGGGCTTTTCGATTTGTGTCCCCTTTTCAATGACTTCTTTGAAACTATTCAAACAATGCATTTACATGTGGAATGATAATTCGGCATTGAGATTAGGGACAAAAATGCTAACTAGTTGTCTCTCGGGTACTGAGCAGGGAAATCGGCTTGCAATTCCGCGCCATCGTTGTAAAAGGAAGCAAAATTTTTGTTTGGCCTTTGCCTAGTGTTGCAGAGATCAAGCATGGTTATTTCTGAGTCTAGGTTATAGGAAAAATGTTTGACAAATTTCTCCGATAAGTCTGCAAATGTCGTGACCGACCCTTTGGGCAGATGGAAAAACCAGTCTAAAGCTTGTCCTCCTAAACTTTGGGGAATAATCGTAAAAGGTACGTGTCTCAATAGGCAACTTCCTGACATTGCATGTAAAATTCCTTGACATGTTCACGGGGGTCGCCTTTGCTTTTGTATTTATCAAACTTAGGGATTTCAAAGGATGGCGGAAATGGTAATCGTGATATCTCTGTATCAAATGGATAAGGACACAATTCTTCAAAGTTGAATTGTTTTGATTATTTTGCGAGTCCACGAATGGTGTCTTTCATAAGTTTCTATTCTTGTGTAAATGGAGAAGCGGGGGCGTTTTATCAAACATGTCGTGAGTATTGGAATCTAGATTGAGGTCTTTTAATCTTTCAGCTCTAGTCGTTGCTTCCTCAAGTTTCTTTGTTAAATCTTAGATTTTAGTGAATAATTCTTCGGCCAAAGAACCATTTGGATTGTTTGGTATTTCATTTTGATAACTTGATTCACCATTGTCGATGAGTTTGTTTAAATTTTCCGTCCCGAAGTCGGGGGTAGTTTTGCCCCATGGCTAGGATGCATAACAGATATTCATTTTTGTTTTGTTCTATCACCCTATTGACTTGTTCTTGTTCTTCATTGGTGAGTTCTGGTTGTGCGACTTCTTCATCATCATTTTCATGATTGTGACTGCGAGTGAATACCATGATGAAATGTGTCTGATTAAGCTGAAAAATGGGTAGGAATTTTGAACAGGTGTGAGGAAATGAGAACTCGATTACTTTGGATTTATCGCGAATAAGCTCGTGATGACTGATAAGGAGAGTAACTCAAACAAGTTATCTCAATATGATGATGATGTAACTCGAGATGAGTTATTAGAGGATTTGTTGCATGTCGTCGTGTAGATTTGGCTTAAACAAGCTCTGACTATTGATGGGTAGAGTAACTGAATATGTTAATCGCGATATGGTGTGATATAACTCAAAATGAATTATGAAAGTATTTTTGTTGGCTGTGATTTGGATAAATATGATGGTGGAAAAAATAATGAGTGAACTCAAACAAGTCACCCAATATTAGTTTGATATAGTTTGAAACAAGCTATGAAGGATGTTTTGACAATTGACAATATGAGGAGTGAATGTTAGTCACTCAATATCGATTGGATATAGTCGAAGACAAGCTATGACAAATGTATTTTTGGATGAGGCAAGCTAATGAAATTGGTGTGATGGTTTGGTCTGTGTTGTTGGATTGTTTGGATGTTTTCGCTTGGTATTGAATTGGTCGAGAACTGATTTTTTGTGGAACACAACTAGGGTCTGAAATTTTACTGATGAACACATTGATATCACCAAGTTTTATGATAAAATAATGCTAAACTATTTTATTTTCAAACGAAGCAATCATGTGGATTCAATTGTTTTGGCTTATGAGGTAACTTCTTGAGAATGATCATTGTTTCATGCAATCATACAAGTATCTTTGTGAAATGGTGGATGCGAGCTCTTATTACTCCAAGAAGATGCGTCTGCGATATACCCTAGTCTGATATACCTAATTCTATACGGGGACGGAGGTGGTGCGGGGACCCTTAGAGCACTTTGGAGGAGACTCACCAATTCTTACTTTCTGTTTGAGTGAATCACCACGTCCAGAATAGGTTTTGTGAAAAGGTGGAAGGTGATGGAGGGATGAATGTGTATGGTGTCCTTATAACTCCCCAAAGATTTACAGGGACGATGCCCAGGCTTTGTTGTTATAGCTATTTAGGCATGACTCGCATACGCCTGTTGCATGATGGCATTACTGTAAGTGAAGAGCGATGCGAGGTAAATACCGAACGTTGTGATGAGACTAGGTCTTAAAGTGCAATGCGAGATCTGAAATGTTGTTGGTGCGTGGTAGTCAAGTCCACGTCACCGATGTAGCTTTGGTGGTGATGAAATCCACCTCGTCTACGTGCAAAACAATATGATAAAGTGATTAAACGCATGGCTCTTTCCAACTTGAAATAAATCACTAGCGAGAAAATAATTACGTACTGGCGTACTTTTTTTGGTTTCAACGATTGTCTTTGAATGGTGGTATTTTTGCGGGATTTTTGTTGTTTTTTTTTTTTTTAATATTCCAAAGAACGCGATTCTATAGAAAACAAATTAGTAGTTATCCTGCAAATGAAATGTTAGAAAAGTGATCGTGGTTGTTTTTGATTTGCCAGATCGCTCAAAGGCGCAGGAAAAGAGCATACACAACCAACGACTAAACAAATATTAATAATATGACAAAGGAAAATAATTATTGAAATGACAGTTGGAAAACAAAGCTAGAGGATCCTGCAATGTTAGAACAAGAAACTAAAAAATTGTGACCGTTTCTGATTTTCCAGATCGCTCGAAGGCGCAAGAAAAGAGCATACGCGGATACAATTGAAATAGATTTTTTTATTTTTTAAATGTTAATAATTATTGCAATTAATCATGATTGTGAAATAGTGATAATGATTATTTTCACAAAAAAGAAAAGACGACGAAAGAAAAGTGTGAAAATGTTACCTAGAAGTGTTGTCGTGGAAAATTGAAATGTAAGGTAAAAAATTAAAAATTAAAAAAAATTGTTGTGCAGAGCCCGAGTGGCCTCACGTTTCTGATTTCCAAGATCACTTTTGAAGTGCGAGGAAAGAGCATACGTGTGAGGTTGTTACGTGAAATAAAATAAAAATAATAATTTTAAAAAAACTATAATTTTGGTGTTTTTGTTAAAAAGACAGGTGTTAGAAGAAATGAAACCAAAATTTTTCTAACCAAAATTTTTCTATAAGTCTAAATCTAAAAATTATTTTTCATTGCATAGAAATTTTCGATACCTTTCCGTTAAAAAAATTGAAGTCATTCCGAGAGTTTGGGAGCAAAAGTTATGGCATCCTAAAGATGGGCTACTGTAGCGCTCTGAATGAAAATTTTGAACGTGAGAAAAACATCTCGGGAGTCTGGTTTTTATTTTAAACTTCATACTTTACTGAGAAGCTAAAATTTTAACAGCAAGAGTTAAAAAGAACAATAAGCAGAAGAAAGAGTTAGATCACAAAATGATTGATTAAAATAAAAAGAAAAAAAAATGATTAACTTCCTACAAAGCGATTATTTTAGCAAAAATAAATAAATAAATACATTTTCGGATTGGATGTTCCATGACGATAAGATGATAAACTAATGGCTAGTTCATGTGTTTCTACAGGATGACGAGTAAATAGCAAAATCAAAACCAGGAACTAAACACCAAGCATCGAGGAGATCAAAGAGCAGGATGAGCTTGAGTTTCATTGTTGCTTATAACCTATAGATACACCACAAGACACCACACAACAAAAACACTACCCAAAACGCGTGAAGGTTAACCAAAGAAGACCATAAGGAACGAAAAGAAAATAATAATGAACAATAATAAACAAAGAATGCAGATAAAACCACTAATTGGGAAATTAATGGTAACAGATCGAAAATGTAACCTGGGCGTGCTTGAGATGTAAGCTATGAAAAATACACTACTAATAAGGAAGTAAAATACCAATAATCGTACCTCCTCCTTCACGTTAGTAGCAAACCTCGGAATGGGCTAGGAAACTTAGATTGAGCCACGATTTTTGATATGTAGGTGTTTTTCTTGAAGACGAGCAAGACCTTCCTACAACAACGATCATCTTACTTTGCATAGATGGGAAAAAGGATTATGAGGCTATTTTGGCATTAGGGCGAGGCGAAAAGGATGTTCTTTGCTCAAAGGATGCAAGAACTTAGATATGGCATGCAAGCTTATTCTCCGTGTCTTTAGAGGAGGGTAAGGTTGTATTTATAGCCTAAGGGAGTGATTAGCTTAGATTAATTTAAGTAATCATGGTTTGAAAATTTGGGCAAGATTAAGTGAGTGGTTTGAAAATGTGGGCAAGATTAGGTGAGTGGTTTGAAAATGTGGGCAAGATTAGGTGAGTGGGGACCACGAAGAATGGGTGAGGATTTGAATTATATTTTTAATTCATAAGTGGAGGATTTTAGGTGAGTGGGGACCACGAATGGTGGGTGAGGATTTGAATTTGAATTTTTAATTCAATAGTGGAAAAACATGGAGAATAATGACATGTGGTGAGGATTGGATTATTTTTTAGATTTTGAAATGGATAATTAATCAAATTATATTTGATTAATTCGAAGTGTATTTTTGTGGGAAATGAGGAAGGGGAATTAATTGATTTAGGATAGATGTGAAATTGGGGTGTTTACGGTATCAAGCTATTATCCTTATTTGAAACATTTTTGTTGTCTTCATCCCTCGTTCTACAATTATTTTGGAAGTTATGACATGGCATCCTCTAATTTGTTGTTGTGTTTCCTTCGTGTTTTACGTGTTTTGTACTAAGTGTTTGTAACTTCATGTGTTGTTGCGACGTTAACATTTTTTAAAATCATAGTTTATTCCATGAACTTGAGTCCACAAAATACCTTTTATTGTGAAGTGAGAGAAATGTTGACATGTGTCCCTACTTTAATTGGTTGCGAGGTTAGGGGTAAACTTGAAATTCATTACAATTTGGCTCGTTCTAGGGACTTCACATCCGCCCGAAGCCATCTCTCAAAAGTACGGTAGAATGCTACCATGTGTCCACCTTGATCAGTATATCATCACTAAGTGACGTCGTATGATTGGTCCACCTACCTATCTTTTCCTTTCATTGATGTGTTTTTGTCTCTCCATCTTCAAGCCTATAAGATTTTTAAATACGGTTGATTCTAGAGGTCTAAATCCATCGACCCCAAGTGCCTTCAACTTACCCAAAATTCTGACACGTAGCACCTTCCTTCACCATTGAGATTTTTCCACCTGTCCTTGTCCTTTCACCACCGATCTTCGCCACAAGCCCTTGTTCTTTGACCCAACCGACTCGTCTAGACCCGAAATTGTTTTAATTTTCGTTAATTTTGCGATCCTAGTATCGGTGGGACAAAATTATTGGAAAAACCTGCATAATCATGATGTGTGTCTCCATCCCTTGCCTCGCCGATTTAAAGCCTTAGATAGTTTTTAACCTTGACCCTTGGATTTCTAATTAACCTTAGGTTTATATATTGATCTTAGTCAAAAAATGTAAAAAGGGAAGTAATTAATACTGTGAGTGAAATCAGTAAGTGGTTAGATTGTGGTGATTCCTTATGAATGATGAATTATGTATACACATAGTAGAAGCCAAATCAATTTTTGGATGGAAGGGACTCATAAAAAAATATGGAATGCAATGAACTAGAGTGTCAAAACCAACAATTTGGCAGGGATGTAAATCAATTATCTTTACAATTATAAATGTTGAAAAATTAATTTGCACAAACTAAGAGTAAATCTGATAAATCTAGTAAATTAGAAAAGAAGATAAGAAAGAGAAAGTAACCTCCTTCGATGAGGAGTCTACTTCTAATAAAACAAATGATTCTTTTAGTTTTTTTATTATTATAGTGCTTCTGATTCTTCTAGTGTTGAGAAAGAAAGTTCAAAATAAGAATTCTAAGGAAATACAAAACTTTGCTTGGAAAATTAAGTTACCTGAATATGCAAGGGAAGTAGGGGCCCGGGAGAATAGGCCAAAATTTGGTTAGCTAGTTTAGAAATATATTTTGCATTACAAAATACTAGTAACTTAGGTCAAACACAAATAACTTCTTATCAATTGAAAAATGTTGTCGTTAACTGGTGGGAAGAGACGTTGAGATCTGAAAAACTTAAAGTCCATAAGGTCCTGTGGAATAAGTTTAAGACATTGTTTAGGAATAAGTATTTATCTAAACCTTTCTTACAAAAATGCAAAATGAATTCTTTGATTTAAAACAATGTTTAAAAATTGTCAACGAGTACAAACAAACTTTTGAGAATCTAAATAGATTTGTGACTTTTATTTCTGGAATGACAAAATCGTCATATTTGTTAATGGTTTAAGAGAGGAATATAAGGCTAGTGTGCGGTGCGGAAAACCTACTTCCGTCAATGAGGCTACTCAAATAGTTGAGAAATTTGAAAAATATAGAATTGTTGCTCACCAAAAGAAAGAAGATTATAAGAAAAAGAATTCCAACTTCCATTTTAACAATAGAAAAAGGCCATTCAATAGAAATGTTACATTTAATCATACTCGGATTAATAATAGACAAAGAAAATAAGATTATGTAAAAACTAAATGAGAAGAAATTTAATGTTAGAATTGTTGAGGTAACCATTTTGCTATTAATAGTTGGAGGATTAGAATATAAGATTAACTAATGCAAATAAACATTGAGACAAATATATGGTTAATAAATTTCTAATTTTTATTCATACGAGATATCAAATGTGATGGAGGAATACAATATAAATAGGTTGAGGAACTCCTACTATCAAGGAGTCTATCCTCATCCCCAAATATCTCAACCTCTCCCACAAATCACTCTCAATCCCTTACATAGCTCAACTTATTTTATCGTAATATTATGAGTTATCACAACTCATAATATATTACAAACATATATGAGTTGTAAATACAACTCATATCACACACTCACATAATGTAATATACTAATATTACATTTACTCATACTCACAAATAATTAATGTTCACAATAACATATTAATTCCTAACATTCACCCCCTTAGTGTGAACATGGGGCAAAGTGGAACTGAAACCAGAATCGTATGCCACCGCATACTTTTAGGTTTGCATACTACTATCTGAATCTTGTTGTCTGGATCTTGCTGCACATGACCACTACTATGCGAAAGATCAAATCCCGAATTTATTACATGTGAACGCAATGCAGACATTTCACTTCGGCGGTCATCTTCATAAAGAAGTATGGCAGTCAAAGGATCTCTACACTTAGAGGATTTCTGCAGTCAATTACCCTCCTATACAATTGTTTCATTGTTTCACACCTTACACGCCATATATTATAACACATTCAATAGATTAAATTAGGAATTCTCACACATTTAAAGTGAACAAGAAAAATCATTTGTTCTTGTTAAAAATATATATCGCACAACCGCATAAAGTAAACAAACAATGAAAGAAACGCCACATAGGCACCATTGTGCGGCCCCTTCGCTTATTCTAACGAGAGGTCGTTGGTTGACCTCCTTCTATGTTGCCTCCGGCATCCATCAAATGTGTTGTTTAACTCGGTTGAATTTGATCTTGGAGATCAATTTGAAATGCCCCTTATGATTTAGGCTCGGACATTGGGTAACATTGAAAATAAATCCATGAGACAATTTTTTAAAATATTTTTTTACTCTACTAATTGACAACTTGCCATTAATAATTTTCTCTTACAAATATTTAACTTTTGATTTCTAATAATATATATTAAGACGTGACATTAATGACGACCTTAACCATTGACATGTTCTATCTTTAGATCTTGATAATCATATACTTTATGAGAAATATGACCTATACATTAATTGACCCAAAATATTGACATGGTCAACAAGATCTAACAAAAGAATTGAAACATGTGTATTCACCTTTGCATCGGTTTTCCATAGGATGTCGAGTTGTGCTCAAGTTGATCATATGCATTCCTTAAAGACGTGGACAATGAATGAGAACATGACATATATCATCAAATAAAAAAACAATCCCGAGACCATCAAATGATCTTAGATTTAAAGATTGAAAATTATCTAAATTGTTTCTTAATGCGACGACATTCCAGGAAATCCACTGCAATAATTAAAGGTGAGATCTGGTATGTGTGATAGGATTTAATATGAACAATGTAGATATTTCAACCTATGATGTAAAGAATCAATTTGGCAATAACATGTAGTAAAATCTGCTTGATCCACGTAGCTATAATCCGCCTTATCCAAGTAGCTATAGTAATTTGACACAAATTTCTCTTTGGATAGTGAAGGATTATGATAGAAATAAGGACCGTGGTGAATGAAAAAATATGTTACCAGTTTAACTATATGTTTGGCTCATGTCTAGAGAAGGAATACCGTGCGCTACATCATGACTAACGGAATGAGTGAATCCAGGCTGATCTGTATGATAGACTTCAAAGAAATTGACAAGACCATAAGTAGTATATATCGTCATGGTCGTTAAACATTGTAGGTCTACATGAATACACTTGTCGAATAAAATTCTAGGTGAATAAAATCTAACACACATCCATACCACTTACAGGGCAATGCATAATTTAAATCATCAATACAGTTATAAGAAAATATCAACGAGAAATTTTCTTCACTGTGTAGCATTGAAACCAAACCTTTCAACACAACGTGTAGAATGCCAAGTTTAGTCCAAAGTAAAATTCTTATGCAGTAGGTGACTTAAAATGAATATATAGATCAGACCCAAGACATCCACAAGCATAGGATCAAAGATGCTCTGATACAAATTTTAATAATTGGAGGATCAGAATATAAGATTAACTAATGCAAATAAATAATGAGAAAAAATATACACTTAATAAAACTTTGTTTTCTATTCATATGGAAGATCAAATGTGATGGAGGAGTAAAATATAAATAGACTGAGGAACTCTTAATATCAAGGATTTTATCCTCATCCCTAAATCTCTCAACCTCTCCCAAAAATCATTCGTAATCCCTTACATAGCTCAACATATTTTATCTTAATATTATGAGTTGTTATCACAACTCATAATATATTACAAACATATATGAGTTGTAAATACAATTCATATCGCACACTCACATGATGTACTATACTAATATTAAATTTACCCATACTCACAAATAATTAATGTTCACAATAACATATAAATTCCTAACATTCACCCCCTTAGTGTGAACATAGGGAAAGTAGAACTCTGAGATTAGAGGATTTTTAGGATCCATGAAAGAATATCAGGTAGAGTAGGAAAAATGAGGATCCAAGTGTTTGATCACGAGTCGGGCTCACCAAATGATTTAATTTAATTTGAACTAAATATTATTTTAGAGTGACTGGTGTAATGGTTGATGTACAAATGTTAATATACAGTAAAGACACAAGAAAACAAGCATGTACAATATGAAGTCCTAAGAAAAAGAGGGAGATATGGATACTTAGTTGATTTTTGAGCTGACCGAAGATGATCTGGGCAGGTAAAAGTGTTGAACCGAATGTAGAAAACATCGTGTATGCTCATTGTAAATTCTATAACTCATAAATGGCATAGGGCGACAGGACTCCCACGGGAGGGCAGAGGCACTTGGGTGCTGGTGACTGGATATGGGCGTTGGTGGCCGAGAAAATGCTTATGAATAGATTTATTTTGTTTCGCAAGGATTTTACTGTTGATTCATGTTTTTCATATGATATTCCCTCTTTGATCTCCAAAGGTACATGTAACCTGCAAAACAGAATATATACCTACATATATCCACAAACCACATCAAATCTAATTAAAAATATGTAGAATATGGAGTCAAACCCGACCTTAGTAGTCACCTAAATAGTGAAATTATTTCCGAGCGCTACACTACATCTCAAACCCCATGTAGTTCTTGTGTGTGTGTAGAAATGGTGCCCTAGGATGCCCTTGTGCAAGTTACACAAATGATAGTAGGCTAGATCTAGAATGTAGCAATGTATAGTATGTGTGGATGGAATAAAATAGACTTCCCCCTCCTATGCAGTGTATGTAGAAGTGATGTAACCCTTGTCCCTTGTATGAGTGCTAGATGGATTCCTTTGATGCTCTTGTGCCTTTTGAATGTAAGCTTAGGTGGTAGTATGTAATGCTTAGTTCTTGGTCCCTTATTTTAAAACCATAACTATGTATTTATATGATTCCCTTGTTTGAATTTCATAATTGACAATTGAAAGGTGACCCAAAGTAGTAAAAAGAAATTATTAAGAAGCGAAAGGGGTCCAAAATGGTAAGAAATATGTAAAGAGGGACATGAGCGCCCAAGAGGATAGGAGTGTCTGATGCTAGTGTCCAAACTGGGAGCTAGTGTCTGAAGCCTTAAAAAGATAAATAGTTAAATGTTGATAAGAGTGTAAGATGTATAAAGCCAATAAAAGTATAGAAGACAAAGCAAAAGGATAAAGGGATTTTTCAATTACTAGTTTCTTGCTTATGAATCATGTAAATTCTAACATGCTTTTAGGACCTAGAAATGTACCTAAGTGCATAGATTTTGTGACTACTGAATGATATCCATTTAGTCCAACATGCTCAATGGTTTGTTACTAAATTTTTTAGATCTCTCACAAAATTTGTTCACAAACCAAAGGGAGGCCTTGGAAGATACCCTCCACATAGAAATAACAGGGATAATAGAAGCGGTGTCAACCCCTTCGTAAAGGTGAAAATTACTATTATGAAAACTCACTAGAGAAGGCTGATTGAAAATAATGCACATAACACATGAAATGTTATATGGTGGATTCATTTCGAGTTGAAGGAAAAACCAAAAATAATTTCCTAGGTGTAGCCTATTCATTTTACTTAGATCTTGTGAATTTTTCTATAAAGATCATTATGTACAAATGTTCCCTTTGCTTTAATATGCCACACATATGAAGATATATCTATATTACAATATTTTTGATGTACTTATACAAAACATTGAGGAATTATGATTGATTGATGAGATACATGAAGCATGAGGTCTAAGAATTTTGCAATCATCCATAGTTAATGCCCAAGATAGCTAAAAATCACCATTCGTGTACTAAGTATGAAAATGGCATGATCGATTCCATACTCTATGAAAATCGTTAGATGAAAAAAAACAAATAAAAGTTGAGGGAGGGGAGAAAACAAGCTGAAGTAAGAAATATCAAAGGAAATCACATGGATAAGGCCTATAAAGAGAATAATAAGGAGTCTAAACAAGGTCAAAAGTGTCAAAAATATAAGATTGCAAAATCTAAAGTCAAGCAATACAAAGAAAATATACATAAATATTGTAACAACAAAATAATTAATTACACTTTGAGAGGTGTTCCTACGTGGCAAGAAACGAGTGTAATGGCATGCATTGTTTGAAAAAAAAAATTATTTGCCGACTAATGTTTCATTGTTAAAATAATATATATAATATTATAGTGCGGACTCGTAGTTAATACATAAAATAAAAATAAAATTATATATTTATATACACAAATGTAATTTATTTTAAAAGTGTGGAAGATCATTAGTGCGAACAAAAAATAAGTAAAAAGTGTGAAAAATTACTGCAAAAAGAATTCACAATTGGTAAGTAAATATATTAATTCTTGTTGATGTATATTATTTATTGCAAATATTGTTATCACTATATATATATATATATATATATATATATATATATATAAACCCTAAATTATGCACAACACATATATCTATACACTATAAATATTTAGGTTAGTTTTTACTTATATAGAATCTATGCTAAGATATTTTAGATGTATCGGGGTAAAATATTTAGGTTAATTTTTATTTATACGAGTAAATAATTTAAAATTAAAATTTTATAAATACAATTCCATATTTAAAAATAAATGTAACTTATAATTTCTAAATAACAAATATTAAAAACTAAAACATATTAATTAATTAATATTTTATTATGTTTAATTTAATCCTTTAAATGATGAAAAATATAAGAAACCCTCAATATTTTTAAACCATATTCCTTATTCATTAAACTAAACTAGCATAGATATCTTAAATACATCTATATAAAAGATATTGAGAGATGTTAATCTTATATCGAAATTAAGTATTTATAAAAATAAAAATAAACCTTAGTTCATCTTAACATACTCTTTATATAATGGTATTATAGATGTTTAGAAGGATATCGATATCAATAACTTAAATCATGACTAAATACTAACGAGAGCATGAAAAATTTATAGCGAGTTTTAGTGGCCATAAAATCAAATTCTAGAACAAATCTATTGAAAATCATTTTTATATTTCAAAATTTTATTTCATTTTGAATTTTGTGTTTAATTATTGTGAAAGGCATTTGTCAAAGGGGAATGGCACCCCTTGGTTTTGACATTCGTAAGAGTCATTAACGACAGAGACAACGTTGTACATTGTCGTCCCCAAGTAAAAATATGTGTCGTCTATATTATATTTTGTTTTTTTGGTTAAATAATATTTGAGTTACACATGTCAACAATAGATTTAAAATGCCCAGCCATGCAGTTTTGTCAAACTTAAAACCACCAAAGCGGCGTTCATTCACAGGAATTTTCTCAACAGATTTGCCAACATAAAATACAATTGAAATCGAGATCTCGAGGAGAGGCGTGAGAGTGGCTTCTGCAAAGCGGTCCTGGTGGCGGCGGAGATTTCCGAGGTGGCGGTGGCAAAGGGTCAATAAGGATCCAACTCATCGTGCTTGAGCGGCGGCATGTGTCTAGTGCTCTCTACTTTTTGTAGCTCTCGTGATTTCTGTTTACTCTTTGAACATTTTATGTGGCCTATGTAACATTTTTCATGGGACCGTGAGTTCGCTTATCACCCCCTGCTAATCTCTTTTTTTATTAATATTTCGGCAGTTCCAATAATAAAATACAATCGAAATAAATACACTATTGTGCTGCATCTCCTCTGCTTTGCTATGTGACGCTCTTACATTCCTTTCGAAGTCGTTTTTGTTCTGTTTTTACTGTAGAAAATAAATATTTATGGTATGAATTTGTAAGGAGCATATTTGTGTTTCCACGCCATTATTTTTGTGCGATTATTTTCCTCAATTTTCCTGGTCATTATATTTTCGTGGGATTGGTAATATTTTCGTGGCAGTTGTGATCGATGTTTTTGCCAAAAATAGGTAATTCATGTTTAGTTTCAATTCCGGAATATATATAAAAAGGCAAATTGATGTGTGAAATGATGGTCATGTGTTAATTTTCCATAGGATTCATTTACGTGTTGTAAAAGATGTTTAAGTAGATTATTATGGATATGATACACAATTAATAGAGATATGTTCGATATTTTAATTTGAATAAATATTTATGGTTCGCAAGTTTTAGGGTAGTGATGCGTAAGATTTTTTTTTATTGTTCCTCTTTCCTTATTTAGTTTTATAATGCTTTAAATAGTTTTTTTTTTTTTTTGTTCCATCTCTTTTTTATATAATTTTATGAAGTTTTAAACTAGCAATTGCATGTGTACAATGCAATGTGAACGCCGAAAGGTATAAGTTATTTGTTTTAGAGGGATAGTTATTACGTTTTTTAGTTGATGTTGATAAGGGGTGTGATTGATTTTGTAAGGGTAGGAATATAGATGGAGCATTACATTTAAAGGTTCAATGCGCATACATTTGCAATTCTTATATCATGAGTGATAGCGTTTTGTGGACTATTTTATTGGAAATAAACATGAATACACAAGACTTCGTACATTTGTCGATTTATGTCATGAGTGGTAGTCTTTTGTGGCCAATTTTTTGGCACTAAACATGAATACAATTGATACCACCTGGATAGTTAATTACTTTTGTAGTTGATGTGGTTTGTAATTATTTGGGGAAATTGTGTTAGTGTTGCAACATGTGTGAAAGGTGGTTACATTGGTTCATTGGGCTCATTTTGCAAGAGTCGAGATGATTGAGAAGTCGCGAGACTTATGGAGTACCACCTATTGAAAAAAACCATGCAAGTCGTGAGAACGATGCATTGTTTGATAACATACAAATCTTTGAAATATTCAAAATCAATAAACTATATACAATTGAAATGCATGTGGAGTTCCAATGGAAATTACGCATAAGAGGTAAAATTTTGAGAATAAAAAACTGCATATGTTGTTGAAGGAAAATAATATTAGTTATATGGAAAAATATAGTGCGTTCACATGGTCTATAAGAATGCAAATATGTACATAACAAAAGTGCAAGCAATATTCATTTATTTTCTTAATAGTACTTGTTGACCAATTTTTCCCCTCGGAAAATTGATCAGACTGAACTTGCAAAGAAAAAATGAAGGTATTAGTTCGGTCATGCGGGCTCGCATTCGATTCCGAAAGATGAATGTTGCAGTCAAGTTCGAGAATGGCAATGTTGAAGCAATGGTGGCAAAGAAGTGGCCAAAGCGAACAAGAAAGAAGTTCAGAGCTCAAGCGGAAAAATGGGGGCAAAATTTTGAATTTTTGAACTTTTGAAATTTTTGGCGCTTCGAAAAAATAGAAAAAATGAGGTTTGATAGGTACTCCGACAATCTGTATCTTCCCAATCAAACGTATCTTCCCCAGATTAGATGGTCCAAATACTTAAAGTTCACGAGTGACTTTATCGAACAACTTGTGTGCCTTATGAATGCATCCACATTTTGCATACATATCGATCAACACATTTGAAACTACAACATCTGACAAAGAGATCCACTCTTGATTATTTTTTGATTGATCTCCATGCCCTGTTCCAAAGCTCCGATTTTGGCAAATGCTAGAAGGATGTTGGAGAAGTTTGTGGGGTTTGTATTTTTACGTTCATGTTGCATTTGTTTAAAATACTCTAAGGCTTTTTCAACCAACCCATTTTGTACATACATCGCAATCATTGCAGTCAATCACCAACAACTTGTCGTAAAATTAAATCTAGAAATGTTAGCACTGCAGTACATGATGCATGAATATAATGGTATCAAAAAAGATAAGATACATGCTGCAATTGTAAATTTTGAAATGGTATTTGTGTTGCACATTATTGTCACTTTGCATTCCCCCTTTACATTTCTTGAATTGTAGCATAATTCAAATTTAAAGAGACTTCCACCAATTTTTCTAAACTTGAATCTCACGTCTTGTTTGATGCAAGTGATTGTAATCTATTTGATGGCCTTCTTGAAGAGATTGGAGATTTATCGGTATTGGGAATGTTGAACCTAGAATTTTTTCTTTTTTCTATAATGCCTCTGAGCATTTATAAACATGTCCATTTAACCAAGCTCAATTTGAATAAATACAAGTCCCACATACTTATGTTTACCATGTAATCATAAAATAGCAAGTTTCCATGTGGAGAAAGCGAATATCCATGCAGACATTGAAAAGAAGCACACTAATTTACAGTTTCCCTTGAAACAAAAATACATAGCATATAAATCCAAAAACATGACCTTGTGAGTTAAATAATCATATTTTCAATATAAAGAACTTACATATCCATTATATTCCTTGGATTTCCAAACTCCTCTGGCAAAAACCCATTCAGTCTATTTACGCTCAAATTCCTTGATTTTATAATTGTGATGAATCGTCAAGTTAATATAACGTTCATTCATAGAAACTGGACGTCTTGTTTATGCGCTATTAAATCCTATATGGACAATACTTACAAATTTCATAAGATGTTCCAAATCCCCCACAACTCCCGGAGTGGGTCCATAAAGTTTATTATCAGACAGGTCCGCGTTTAATCCATTGAAGGAAACATCCCTACACCCACATCAATAATGGTATCCCAACTTCCATTTATGACAGCCTTTTATAAGCCTAACCTATAGCTTAAGTGAAATGAAAATGGAGCAACAAAAATGTTTAACATTAAAGATAAAGCTCATAAAGCATGAAGAAAACAAATATCCCCTTCTTATGTGACAATATTACAGTCAATGGTCAACATAACGTGTATTATCGACATAACGTGTATTATCGGTATGTATGGCTTTAAGACAAACTTTTATGCTAGAACCAGGTCATCCCAAATTAGAATAATTTCAAATTTCAATACTCTTTCACGCACTCTATAAAAAATTTGCCTAGAATGTATGTCGACTCCCAACAATCCCAAAATTAACAAGCTTCACAAATTTCGGTGTTCATTGCATCATGAGTATGTTGTGGTCTTCTTTCAATTTATGCTTATTAAGATGGCAATTACTTTTTTAAGAACCTAGCAGAGTAGTCCTACCTATTATAGTTGAACAAAGTGTTCATAGAAATGCAATTAAGCAACTAACCGCCAATTGTTACCTACCTAATGCAGAACAATCTTGATTCAAGTTAATATATATACCCTTCACAAAATTTATACAATAATCAACTACTATACCTTTTTTAGTATATCAGACCTTTCCTTTTTGTTTTTTTGAGATGAAGAAACATTTGCCAATGGACAAATTTTAGACTATGGATTCAATTGTTTAGGCAGAGAATGAAGAAATCCACACAGTAAGATTGAAGGTATTGTTGTCATAAAGAGTTACTTTTTTAGTTGATGTCAATGCAAACTTGGTATCATGTTCAGAAGCCAATTATGACATTGGGTTACATGAGCTTACATGAAGGAAGAAGAATAGGCACTGACATTGATTGCAATGGTATCAATTATGGATCAATTCCTAAGATGGCAACAAAATATGATTTCATTAGTGTATAGGGGATAAAATTCCATGGTAAGTCCTATGATTTTTCAGAATACCAGAATTTAATTATGCAATTTTGTAATATATTGTCTCCTTATCCATAAAATATTTTGCTTATTCAAAAATTGCATCTTTGGACCTTACTTGCTGAGGATAACAGTTTGGGGAATTTAATCAATTTAAAAACTGTATGAGAAGAGATCTAATCATGATCTTGGGTTACAAGAGGTCATTTGTATGTTGTACATGTTTATATCAGTTCAATCCTCCAACCAGGTGGAATTTCATCACAAGATTAATATTGAGTAAGTGCAGGAAGTTGATGGACAAATATAGGGTCATCCGTGGACGTCATATTGCAAAAAACAGTGAAATCTCAACTTGTAGGGATTATTAGCTATACACGCACTCTAAATTAGAAAAAATTATATGAATATGAATCGTAGCATTCGGAATCTAGTTTCTAAAATACTTTTTTTTTTAAAACGGACAAGTTTAGCTATATTAAACACTTAAAATTATATGACTTAGTTTTTTTTTTTTTTTAAACTTATAAGATTGTAGTCCATTTGCCCGCATTTTGGATGACCAAATCTTGTTTTTTTTTTTCCTTTGGTGAAACGTTAGATGTAGTTGTCTATCTTGGGATGGATTTTATTTTGTATTTTTTTTAGCAATTTTTTTTTATGATTTTTTCCGTGAAAGTGGTCTGAAAATATTTAGAAAACGAGCGCTTTCCGTTTGCCCGCCATAACTATATCAAAAAATATCGAAATCAAATTTTTTTTTAACGTGTATAGAATTTTTCCACGCTTGGGATGGTATAAGTTTTATCATATTTTGATAAGCGAAACAAAAGTTACAGTCTTAAACGTAGACATGAACATTCACAGGAAAAAATGTCTTAAAGACCTATTGTTAGTAAAAAATTATAAAATGATATTTATCTTATTCTATTCACTTTAAAAACAATATTTCTACGAAGTTAAGAGTCTCCCCTACGCGATGACACCATTTTTGTGAAATGTTTTCAGTTTTTAGTATGGTTCAAGTCTTTGGAAGAGCATATTTGAGTTTTTGACCTTTTACACTTCATAATGACCTTCCATAGCTTTGGTTGGGAAAAACAGAGATTTTCTGAAGCTTAGGTTTGGCAGATAGATCCGCGATCGCGGTTTTTAACATAAACCGCAAGCGCGCTTTATAAACCGCGATCACGGTTTATAAAGCACGCTTGTGGTTCATAAATCATATTTACACACATCCCAATGTCTGAATTACCATGTGATTTTTACTCTCGACCTTACTGCATTTGCAATTACTCGTGCAAAATTATGTCTTTTTCTACACGTTTTCTTATCACCTAAAGCAAAACATCATGGGAGACAAAAACAAAGTCAAAAAAGGAAGTCATTAAGTAAAAAAACACAAAGCGAATTAGAGGCCAAAAAAATTCAAAATCTTTGAGAATGCGAAACTTCGTGAATCTAGAAGAGGTTCATCTTCAATCCCAACTATTGTAAGCAATGAAGAACTAGGTAATATTTCTCTTATCATGTTGAAGTTGAATTAAATACTCGTGATGAAGAAGTTTTATGTCGATGTTGAAGAAGAATTAAATACTCATGATGTAGCAAATGTTGAAATTGAAGGAGACAATGAAAATGTGAATAAGGAAATTCATGTTGAAAATGTAGACAAGTAAAATTTGACAAAAACACCTCCTAGGATTTTACGTAAGAAACCTAATTTTTTTATTGAAATTGATGAAAACATTTTGAAACCAATGTCTGACAAACTTTCTGAACAAAAATCAGAAGAAAAGCCACTGAAATTTGAGATAATCATTTTGAAATTTTAAATGATTCCCAAAGATGTCATTGTTGGTTAGCTTGATGAAATTGATTAAAATGACACCTACATTAAACACCTTAGGATTAAACATCTAATATACGTGGTCAAATCTCTACAATTGTTGAAAACCTCCATGATGCATATCACACCTTGTTGGTGTCGAGAGACGCACTAGGGATAGTAATATTGTGCATCGTGTACTTGCTAATAGTGTTGTAAGTGAATCAATAAAAAAATAACGTTTGATTACGCAAACAAGTTGAATGTTGCAAGTTAATCGAAAAAAAATCTAATGAAAGCAATTGAAAGACGTAATATCCTTGAATCACTCAATAATGTCGATTTTTGGGCATTTTCTCATACAACACATAAGGACAAAAATAATTACGATGCTTTATAAGAGAAGTTGTTATTAAATTTTGGAATGATAACACTAGAGTTTCACCTAATACAAGAGATGTTATAAAACAGAGAGTTGGTTCTATTAATCGTGAACCACATCCAAAGTATTTCTTAGAAATGACTCAAACTCAATTTTTTCGTAAGTTTGAACAAGAGAATCTAGAAATTAAAATTAGTCAACGTTTTTTTGAAATGTTGAAACCATTCTATGTGAAAATCAACCATGCTCGCACCACTTGTTGTAGGCAACATGTTGAATTTGCGATGCATTATGCTAAATTTTTACGTATTCGTTGTAATTTTCATTCTAAAACTATGTTATCTGAATGTGGTGTTCAAGTTCCACCAATATCTTCCAGGGATTTCATTCCTACTATATTTTTGAAAAGAAGTTGGACAATTTTTTTATAGTTAGGATTGTTTAGATGGAAGTTGTAGTACATGCGGCAGATTACCTAAATTAGAAAGTTGCATCCATGAGCAAATTGAAGGTACAATAGGACATAATTTAGTTGAGTTTGATAAATATAAATCAGTTGCATACTAGTTGAAAGATGGAAAAGAGTCGAAACGGTGTGAGCTAGTTACAGAACAAATGCCCATTTTTCAATTTATGAGAAAATTTAAGGATGAAATTGTTTATGAGTATGCGAGGCATACACATAGAGCTCGATGGTTGGATGAACAATTCAAGTTATGTAAAGACACATTTCCTATTGGTACTATTGTTTCAAAGGGTCGATTTTGCAGAGAATTACACATTACTGACCACAAATGGAGGTTCAATCCCAATATTACAACTCGTCTACAAGTTGTCATTTTTGTGCATATAGCATTTCTACATTCTCTTGACAAGAGAGAATGATTGAAATTTTTAAGAGAGTACCACTTTTATATCGGTGATGATCGTACTCATTCTATTGAATTTGTAAAGGGTGTTTCCGGTTATTTTATGGAAACTTGTCCTGATAGGGACATCCACTTCAAACAACATTATATATGGTCGAGATAATTACACGTCTCGGTTTAAGAATGCACGAATGTTTTATTAGATGAGCGAATGCACGTCAAGATAGGTGTGCAACATATTTGGCGTTTCCGAGGTGGACATGGAAAAGGAGAGCATGACGGTGCGGGGCATGTGTGAAAAGAGATCTTGTGAGAGAAGAGTTGAAGTACAAAGATGGTGCTAAATTAAAAGATCTGCAAAGAGCATAATGGAATGGTGTCACCGACAACATGGCCCGAGGTTCTCAAGAAAATTCCACAGTTCACGAGATATTTTTACTTTATAGAGGAACAACATATTGCTAACTACGAGGGATTGTATGACACTCACTGGGTTCAATGATATGCACTCATTTTGTAGCTCGACACTACTTCGTGGGCCGTATGGACAAGAAAGTTGACATGTTTTTGTGCATCTTGTATCAAATTTGTCACATTGAGTGTGATTCACAAGAATGGGTGGAAGGATGGATTTGTAGGCCTCTAACTCCGTTTCCTGGTTATCAACCTCCACAAGCATTACGACTTGTTTCTCTAGATGAAGTTACAACATCCAATCGAATTTGTGAAATTTTGATTTTGGTGCGACAAGGTAAATTTATGGTTATTTATTTAATTTTTGTATTGAGTTATGTCCATTGAAATTTTAATATGTAATTTAAATTTGAGTTGTTCAACCTTGGTTATTTTTTGTAGGACATGTGTTTTGCGATGAATTGCAATGAAGACAATGAAGAAGGAACAAACTATTTCTTATGTCATTGCATCGAGGAAAGAAAGAAGTTGACTTCTCTATTATAGATGGCAAAGATATTGAGTATCCTACGGGGTCGGTGGTAATTCTTTGGAACTTGGCTTCAACGGTATCCATTAAAAACTCCTTTGTTTGGGTGTTTGAAGACTTTGAGACACACAGGAAAATACTCTTATATTCACATCTAGTTCTAGCGACAAATATTCAGTTGTATAAATATCGAGGAAGGCCTAATAACAAGGTTCTTTGGAAGGTTCGAGAGTTAGATTATGAAGCAATATTGTTTCTTATTCGAGTAGATCCAATCTTGATGGTTCATTGGAATGAATTTACAATGCTTGAATGTCCTGTATATATATAATTTCTTTTCAATATATATATATATTTTTTAGTTTAAAGATCTAGATTTAAGTTTGAATATATTTTATTTTAAATTTGTGTATTTTGTACATATATAGATAGTATATGGTTTTGATTTGAAACTTAAATTTCTTTGACTAACACTTTTATGTTTAGGTTAGTGGTGCCAAAAAAGCTTCCACCTTCACATGGTTGGCACTGTTAGTAGAGAATTTTAAATTCTCGAAGCTAAGAGAAGCTTTCATTGTTTGAAAAAGTTGTAAATTTTGAAAAAGTTGTAAATTTTGAAAATGTTGTAAATTTTGAAAAAGTTGTAAATTTTGAAAAAGTTGTAAATTTTGAAAATGTTGTAAATTTTGAAAAAGTTGTAAATTTTGAAAATGTTGTAAATTTTGAAAAAGTTGTAAATTTTGAAAATGTTGTAAATTTTGAAAAAGTTGTAAATTTTGAAAAA
>CM031234.1:1033230588-1033272628 GCA_018340775.1 Taxus wallichiana var. yunnanensis
TGTAACCGATGTTGGTAGTTATATGACCGATGTCATCGGTCACGTAACCGATATCGGTTGCGCAAGAATTATTTCCTAAAAATAGAATCATTAGGATTGGCAACTTAAGTTCTTATTTTTAGCATTCTTATTTTAGAGTCATGCAACAAGTTAAATATGTGAATGCGATTACTGTTTGACGACTTAATCAAGGTAATCGAATGAAAGAATTTTGAGGAAAAGGAGGAAAGAGACAGTGAAATGAGCGTGGCTGAGATTCGAAGGCGTAAAGACAAGTTATATTTGAAAAGGGTGGTGAACATGGTGAACAAGGAGAAGCATCCAGCAGTGAGGGACGAGGGGAAGACATGTTCCACCCTGCTGCTACATCCCGAGAGGTAAACCTGCTTGGTTGTAATTTGATTCTTGCATGTTTTGTGAATAGGATGAAAGAAGTGTAAGTAGGGAAAGATGAGAAAGAAAAGGTGATAGGCAAGGGTTGGGGATGGGGTGAGTGCTATTGGGGTAAGTAAACAGGTGGTCACGTATGTTTTTAGGTATAAATAGGGAGTAAAAGGTAAAATAATTATCGTAGGTGTATGTTTTTAAGCCAGGGTAGGTATATTTTCGATGTCAATGGACCGGTATCGCTAGAGGAATTGGTATCGGTTAGCATACTACGGTGTATCATTATTCATAACCGATATCGGTCACCGTATGAGTTTCCGTAACTTGAGAAAAACCCCGTGAGAGATTTGTTCTTTCAATAATTAATTATGTGTTTGCTTTTGATGTATGCGCAGCAGGTTTAGGTTAAGGATGAATGATACTGCGTCAGCGTTTGTTGGTTACTTAATCCCGAGCGGATGTAACACCAGCCAATGGGCATTGATAAATCGCTTCTGGGGTTAAGTGAATCCGCTTATTATTCAAGAATCACACGTAACCATGCTATGTTGCAGCAGCGTTGATTGAGAGATGGAATCCGTAAAAGAATACCTTCTATCCGCCAACAGGAGATGATGACAAGACTTTAAGATGTGTTCGTATTTTGAGACTCCCAATGATAGGAAAACAGTAGTATCAGTGCTGGCTTCTAAGCGCAGGGCGGCAAATGATAACAAGCAGTATTTGGGTCACCGCACCTGAGATTTGACACAATGAGGTTTATCATTTACGTATGGTACAAATGTATGAATACACCCCGAGGAAACAAGGTTGGCCATGCTATTAATGATAAATGTGGGGTATTATGCATTACCGAGGGTGGAGGGTGGAAGATTTCCCAAAGCATTGATGAGTGTTATTTGGGAAATGATAGAAATGAGCGTGACTTTCGCATGGGCACCCACATATCCGCAGAGTTATATAGGGGTTTATGGGCCTCGCAAGCAAAAACACAGACGACACTAGATTGTTCATACTTATTACATTGTTGGGCCTATGAGCATATTGTTTATGTGTGTCCAATAGGCCGACCCATCGAGTGGGAGAGGCAGAGAGTGCATAGGTTGGGATTGACGATGATGGGTCCAAATGCAGAAGTGCTTAAGCGAGATCCCAAGCCGTGATAGATGACATCGAAAGTATTATAGCATGTATGGAGATGGTACGATTATCGCAGATATTTGTTGGAGGCCTTACAGAACTATATGGTGACGGAGCACATAGCTAATCGAGTTGAGGGGTGTAGAGCGATTGAGATGGATCGCAGGGCACGAGGCCGGGTGAGTACGAGAGAATTCCTCTAGATCACGTGCGGCAACAATTTGGGTTCGCTCAGTGATATACCGATGACATATAGACCATACATGAGGATTGATGCCGAGGCAGCATTCTCACCTCCCCGGCCTACATCTCCATAAGGGCCAAAAGAGATACCAAATGCCAATCGTAGGGTAATGGATGCGAAACGACAGCAGGCCTATAGAGTATGATGGGTAAGTAGAGCTGCGAGGTGCACGTGAGCGCCCGCACATAGTTGTGATTACAACGGAGAGAGATCGCTTGGTAGGAGTTGGCTCACTAGCTTCAAACACAATTAGTGAATGAGACAATGGGATTGTTAGAAGTTTCTCGATTACTGAGTGGAGAGAGGACTGAGGCAAGATTCCTCCACGCGAGAGGACGTATTCGTATGTTACAGAGATGTCATGGCGGATGGGAGGAACCAATGGCGAAGTGGCACCTTTGGACGATGGAGAGGCCAACCGAGGGGCATCGACGATCACGATCACCACCCTGATTCTGGGAGGAGGTGCATGGGTCTAAGTGAATTTCATAGGAATATAAGAATAAAGAAGGATGCTGAGACTTTACGAGTCGATGATAGAGAAGATGTATTTGTTTAACATCTAAAATAAAACTAAAGATGTATGTGGTTTTGAGTGATGATAAGAATAAGAATGGTTGTGTTTTGAATGTTGTTTTGTTTTGTTTGAAAAAGGATAAAGATAAATGTTGGCAAATAGGAATATAAAAAATATTTATATTTACAACACATGATAGGGTATGGTAGGGGATGGTCGAGCTAACCTTGGGAGATTCCATGTCTCCTAAGTGCCCTACATAGCCCATTGCACAAAGTAAGGAGGGGCCTCGTGATCGATGTAGTTCTCCCTTAGAACCAGGAGAGGTGAATTCAGCAATTTAGGTATGGTTAGGCAATTGCTTGTTAGGTTGGTAAAAATATTGATATTGGTAGGGTAATGTTGTTGGGTGTTGGTAAGGAATCGGCGATGTTGGTATAGGTATAGGTGAAGAGAAAGTTAGCCTACCCAAGTGGTAGGAACCGTATCCCGATTAAGGTCAACACATAATCCTAGAGTCGAGAAAAAGAGGCAAAAGTGTCCCGTAGTTGAGAAGAGCCAAAAAAACCACATAATAACGTAGAATGAAGTTGAACCCTAGTTAGTACCTTGCGTGACACGAAGTCGATAGGTGAAAAGAATGGTATAATCACAATATATCGTAGATATACGTCACGTCCCTTGAGTTTTGTTGCTTTGACAAATGGTGAGGTGAGGTGGTTGATGTGGGCGAGGATGCAGAGAACTTATTATAAGATGATTATTCCGATAAAAGAGAACTAAAACTAAATAGACAAGTCCATGACTCAAAGTGTTCTCAAACACTGTTTTTATTTTTATTTTATTTTTCCGGATATAGATCGATCGATGCGGAAGTCTACATGGGATATGTATTTTGTTGTTCTTGAGGTCTTCACAAAGCTGATCAATGCGAGAAGCTTCATAAAGGCGATCGTTTGGCTATGCCGTATAGTCATCCTTCAAGGGAGCAAATTTTTTATAGAGAGATGCGTATTTATGTATAGCTATCCTTCAAGGAGCGGACTTTCAGTATAATTTAGAGGTCTAGATGTCCATTGAGCATAAAGCATCTACTTTTTGTAGGAAGTTTGACTCAAGAAAATCCCATAAGTGTTTAATTAAGAATGTGTTATTTTGATACTTTGAAGTCATGGACTAGACTAAAAAGGGGAGGTGATAATCAAACCCCGTGAGCTTGATTTGATTTTGCGATGTAAGAAACAAAGTGTATGCGAAGTAAAATGAGCTCAAGGGATGAGCATAAGGTAGATAAGAAGTGATATAACACTAATTTCAATAGTAGAATGGTCGAAGATGCAAGGCATTAAGGGGCTCAAGCTCAGATTTACCATTAAGCAAAGCTAAATGATAAGTGCCTGATCCATAAGTGTGAGTGATAATGTAAGGCCCAATCTAATTAGGAGCAAATTTTCCACGTTTGCTCTTTTCTAGTTTGGTTACATGTTGATTCTCTTTGAGGACAAGATCACCAACCTTAAAGGTACACTCATGAAGTCGTTTGTCATAAGCACGCTTGATGCGTTTTGGTAGATTTGAAGGTGATCAAGAGCCGTAAGACGACGCCGTCGAAGCTCTAATTGGGCTAACCGCTCTTGCAAGGAAATCATCATTGGTGAGAATATCCTAAAGAGATATTCTGAGGGAGGGTATTTGTATTTCGAGAGGCAAGACCACCTCGGTACCATATACCAAAGAAAATGGTGTGGCATTAGTGGAAGTACGAATGCTAGTACGATAAGCCCAAAGGGCAAAGGGAATGTGATCGTGCCAATTTCTTCCGGACTCATTGACAACTTTCATGAGGATTTTGGTTAGGGTTTTATTAGAAGATTCAGCTTGACCATTGGCCTGTGGATAGTAAGGTGATGAGAAACTAAGTTTGATACCAAAGTTGTCACGAAGGTCTCAGAACAACCTATTTTTAAAGATTTACCATTATCCGTTATTAGGCGATGAGGAATACCAAAACGACAGATAATGTGATGGTTAACGAATTCGACAATATTTTCTTTTTTGATTGAAATGAGTGGAATGGACTCCACCCATTTTCCTCGTAATATTCAGTTGTTGTGATTATAAAATGGTGACATTGCGAAGAGGGTGGGTGGATCTCACCAATAAGGTCTAAACCCCATCATGTGAGAAAGGCCAAAGATCTCGTGTGACCCGTAGTGGATGGCTAGGAGTATGTTGAAGGTTGGCATGTTGTTGACACATAACACAACACTTAACATATTCAGTAGCAGTCATTATTAAGAGTAGGTAAATAATAACCTAAGTGAAGGATTCGCTTAGCCACCGTGCAGAAGGCCACTAAAATGTCCGCCACAAATACCATCATGGACCTATCGATGGTATAGGTGACCTCTCAGCACCTGGTTAGACATCGAAGGAGGATACCATCAAAGCTACATTTATAAAGGAGTCCCCCATGACGACATAACGAGAAACATGTTTAAGAAAAGTGCGTTTGGCAGGTACTAGTTAGGTCGGTGAGAACAGAGAGGTTGTAAGGTAGTCGTGAAATTGGTGGTACTTCAGTATCCCGCGAATTAATGACACACATTATTTATCATACAAACAACCTCTTTGTACGAGTAAGATGGGGCAAAGAGTTGTTGACCAAGACGAATATGTCGAGTCGACTTGGTGAGGTAGGTATTTGCGAGGCTAAGAAAGCCATAGTTGTTTCGCTGGAATGTTTTACCTTTCGGGAATAGAGTTGCTTCATCCTTTCATTCCTTTTAGAAACAGAGATAGGGTTAGGGCTAGGAGGAATACTTGTTAAATGTCGAGATGGTGTGCGCGTACATCAGAGAAAGATCGGAAAGTTGATCGCGAAGAACTCCTTTTGTCTTCGAAGGACTACTCGTAAATAAGAACACAAGACCACAAGATTTTGATTAAACAATAAATGAGGAAACTCGCTTTGAGCTCAGAAATATAAAACTTCCTTTCAAGGTGGTCAGCTTCCTCTAAATATGAATTAACACAAAAGACTCGTAAAGTATCAATTAAATTACTTCGTTGGAATGGATAGGGGAAAGGCTGATTTCTAGTTGTAGTCAGGGTAACCGATACCGGTCTCTGGTAACCGATGTCGGTAGGGTTTAGGATCTGTAGATTGGTTGTTTTGTGGGGTGTTTGTGTTATTTGGTAGTGTGTTATTCAGTAAGGTCGTAAATGGGTGATATTAGGAAATGAGGTGATGAGAGGTAGATGAATGATGGTTAGATGAAATGGCACGTGGGTAGTGGATTCAGGGATGGATTTATGAGGACTGTGATTCAAAAGGCATAAGAAATGTTATAATAGAAGACATGCAAGATGTGACTTACTGGTTTTGACGAAGATGCAAGTTGATCTCCTTTGCTGTAAACGCTTCGGTTTCTTCACTTGTCTCGCTCAGCCAAAGTGAAGATCCTGGACTCTCTTGATCGCTCCCAATGATCTCTATATGATTCAAAATCCTTCCACCCCAAAAATGATTTTGGTTCCCTTGTGGGAGCCCATTTACAGGAGCCGATGGCGGTTACGTGAACCGACGGTGGTCGAGCAGGAACCGCATCGGTAAGGAAAAAAGTAGGCTATTTTTAGTAAAATAGCCCACCTTCCCTACTTTTCTCCCGAGAGATCAGTCATGGGCTTGGTCAAATGACTAGAAGGTCGGTTTGGGTGCGAGAAAGGGGTCATTAGTTATGGTGTAGTTATAGACCAAGTTTTAGGTCTTAATTAGGTTAGTTTAGGATTAGGCTAGGTCATGATGAGGTGGCAAAATGAGGTGGTAGGTGAGGTGATGGGGATTTATCAATTACAAGGTAATTAATAAATAATTGTGTAAGGTTTAGGTAATGAGGTTAGGTCATGCGAAATGGGATGCGGGTCACAAGGGGTCGTAAGACACAAATTTGGTGTCTACATTAGCCCCTTATCATGTAGCTTGTTTTGTAAAGCCATAGCATGCATACAATATGAAGTGGTTTCCGTTGTTAAGGGTATAGGTAATCCCCTCAAATCTATCACAGATTGAGAGAATGTGAAATCAGTGGATAGGGCTTGATAAAGGGTAAATGGTGTAGAGGGGATGGTAAGGTGGTGGGTAGGTCCAAGGAAGCAGACGCATGTTGAAATGCAATCGTATGACTAGGGTACATGATTCGACGAGCAAACCAAAGAATGCATACAGCAAAGGTCGATAGTTTATCCAAACAAGGGTGATATAATCCTCGTATCCAAGGCATAGAAGTAGCTCCGTGGTATATAACAGTAAGGTACAAGAACGTTTAGGCATGTTCGGCGCACTCAAATGGTTGGTTTGGTTGAGATAAACGTCACGGTCTAGGTCTAGGAAAAGTTGGTCGACAGATCAAGTCAAGGACCCTAATCATGCTAAAACACAAACAGTGAGCTCGATTGAACAAAAACTACATGATGGGTGGATAAAAGTGTATGGTGTTGATTTTAGGTAAGGTATTGAGGTGGTACGGCCATGGGTCGGGCCTGGCCTTGTTGGGTTGCGGCCTGGGCTCGGGGCCTGGGTCGGGCCAAATGGGTTGCGAGGCTTGGGTCGGGCCAAATGGTTAGGTGGCGGGCCGGGTCGGGCCGAATAGTAGGCCGAGGCCTCGGGCGGGCCGAATAGGTAGGTTGAGGCCTTGGGTCGGGCCGAATAGGTAGGCCGAGGCCTTAGGTCGGGCCGATTAGGTAGGCCGAGGCCTCGGGTCGGGCCGAATAGGTAGGCCTGAGGCCTTGGGTTGGGCCGAATAGGTAGGCCGAGGAGGCCTCGGGTCGGGCCGAATAGGTAAACAAATGGTGTTCAGCTGAAGAAAGGTGGATATAGGCGATATGTGGTTAAAAAGGGGCAAATGGTAAATAAGGGTAAAAAAAAAAAAAAAAAAAAAAAAAAAGGGCAAAAAATTGGGGAAAAGTTGGAAGAAAAACCGATGTCGATTCTACATGACCGATATCGGTTAAGGGACCGATATCGGTTAAGGGACCGATCTTTTTGGTTCATTAGGGCAAAATGAAACCGATATCGGTTAAGGGCGAAAAACCTATAAAAAGAAAAATACGGCTTGTCATTATCAATTGTGGTTATTTGAAAACCAAATTGATTTGTCTCGACGTGGAGAGTTGAGATTGAGGTTTTATTGAGTGAGGTGGAGCTATTTTGCTAGAGGAGTGAGTTGTTTGCATGGGCCCGAGGGAGGAGGAGGTAGTAGCTTGATTGGCGGGGGACCCAAAGCAGATCGAATTGGAGCTATGGCACAGCAGAGGAGTAGGAGGGGCTCGACCACCGACCACCACCACCCATCCCACCACGATGACGTGTCGTTGTTCGGGTAGGTTCGAACTCTTTATTTTGTGCATTTGAATGGTATTAAGCTAAATTGGGGATTTGGGTAGAATTTACATGTTTTAGGAAATAATGAGTAAATGGACGTAATTTGAAAACGAAGAGGATAGATGGGTAAAATAGGGCAAGGCGGCCGGGTGGGTAGGTTTTTAGGGTGTTTGGGTGGGTAGATAAGTAGAAAAATGCAAAAATGTGGGTGGGGGCCGCGCGGGGTTTGGCTCGTAAAATATAAATGACCGATGTCGGCTGCTAAGCTTGGACCGCATCGGCCGTAAATTGTGTGGACAGTGGTGCGTTGGGATGGACCGGCGCGAGTTGGGTTTGTGTGGATTTGTTTTTTTTTGGGGTTTGGTGGGTTTGGGTTTTGGTTGGGCTTGTTTCGGTGTTGGGTGTGTTTTGGGTTGGGTGGGGTGGGTTTGGTTTTGGGTTGGGTGTGTTTGTTTTTTTTGGGGTTGGGTGGGTTGGGTTTGGGTTGGGCTTGTTTTGTTGGTGTGTTTTGTGGGGTGGGGTTTTGTTTTGGGTGGGGTGGGGTTGGTTTTGGGTTGGTTTGTTTTGGGGTGGGTGGGGTTTAGGTGGGTGGGTTGGGTTTTGGGTGGGGTGGGTTTGTTTTGTTTTGGGGTTGGGTGGGTTTGGGTTTGGGTTGGGCTTGTTTTGTGTTGGTGTGTTTTGGGGTGGGGTGGGGTTTGTTTGGGTGGGGTGGGTTTGGTTTGGGTAGATTTTGCGCTTTGGTCGGGTGGGCTTGTGTTAGGGGTTTGGGGTGGGTTTTGGGTCATGGGTGGTCAAGGTAGGTTGCAGAGGGGGTGGTATAGAGTTGGGGTGTGGTCGGGGGGATAAAAGGGGGTTTAGAGGGTAAAGTAGATGTTGTGATAAAGAGTAGGTCTAAGGATGTGGGTTGGTTTTGCAGGCACGTCAGCAGTTGACGATGCGGGATAGGATGCCCCCGCTGTTGGTGCGGATGCGGCCACACGTATCTGCGGCTCATTGGGTGATCATGCGCGAGGTGGGACTCGGCGGAGTCCAGCGATACAGAGCTATTGATAGAGATCACAGCCTGATGGTCGCCCTCATCGAGAGATGGGATCCGGCGACCAATGTGTTCCATCTCCCGACCGGAGAGATGACCATCACATTGGAGGATGTGTATCGCATCCTTCGACTGCCGATCGAGGGAGAGGTAGTCTTCCAGGTAGATTCGGAGACAGCGATGGACAACATCCTGTAGGTTTTTGGAGATGCAGCCATGTGACTTACCTATCACAGCACGAGTATCGGGTATGGTGACATGTACCGTGCGCACCAACACGAGACACACTGGCCATCAGGTGGCGATGATGATTGGGATCACCTGCTTCGCCCTCCCGGACTCAGAGGGAGGCCGCTTTCCACGAGCATTGATGGGGGTGTTGCTTGAGATGGTGGAGGAGCATACTTGCTATGCGTGGGCACCAGTGTATCTGGTGCAGCTATACAGAGAGCTCTGGGGTTATCGCCGGATGCGGCGATTTGGTATTTGTTCGACTTTTTTACTTCACTGTTGGGCATATGAGCACATCATATGCATCAGACCAGTAGGGCTGCCCCAGCAGCCAGGGCCACAGGTTATATACAGATATGGCTTTCAGAGGTGGTTGGGAGTCGTGGGGCAGCCACAATTGCCTTGGGTCGGGATGTGGCGACATTATAGACATTTGTTGAGGGCTCTGACAAATGTAGACATTGTATGGAGACCTTACAGATGTCATCACCCACGCATGTAGGAGCCCGCTTACACCAGCTACCCGGATCCAAGACACCTTCCTGGATAGCAGGATTCGAGGCCGGAGAGTACGAGAGGAATACCCTGTGAGAGGGTACGGCAGATGGGGCTGCGACAGACGAGCCACCTCCCTTCCCCGCACAGAGGGATGATGTAGAGGCCCCACTACCTACACCACAACCCGTGGATCTAGATTGGGCATGCCGAGAGGCCGGAAGATGATGGTGTAGATGATGCTGGTGTGTACGGGGCATTCATGGTTCGGTGGCTGGTCGAGAGTAGCTGAGGATAAGATGCCGCCGCACACCTGCACTTGGCCAAGCTGGTGATAGCAGAGCAAGATCAGCCCGGGGCCAAAGCGCAAGGCACAGGACAGTGGGTAGCCGCTGTGACAGCACGATATAGGTGTCCTACAAAGGGCAAATAGCCCAGCAAGCAGTGCACAAAGTGCACAAGCACGCAGACGTGCACCACCACCACCAAAGATGGCACAGCCACACCCCCAAAGTGCAGCAGTATATACCATCGCCAAGAATGCAAGATGACCCACTTGCACCACCAAGAGCACAGGGGGTGTAAAGGCAGGAGTCCTGGGACCAGCCCCAAAGACGACTCGGTGGCATGGGATAGATACATGGAGGCGAGAGCGAGGCCCTAAGATACTATCAAGATGTCCTCGATAGTACCGGAGCCGAGTATCAGTATCACCATATGCGACACACCGAGCGAGACCTCGCATAATGAGATCGCAGGAGGCGCAGCCACGCCCGGCGTGTCCGCACAGCAGAGGCGAGAGGCGCCACAGTGACCAAGCAGGAGAGGTGCCGAGGGTGGTGGGGAGAGCCGAGGATCCCCGCATTGTTTTTGATATAGACATGGGCACCGGCCTCGCGAACCGGTTATGTTGATAGAGGCCTCACGTGCCTACATATTATTCATTTATTCATTCATTTTTTGATACCGCCTCGCGAGCCGAGTACGGTCAGATATATGATACCGGCTCGCGAGCCGAGTATATTTTTGATATGAGGGACCGGCCTGCGAGCCGAGTCGAGGTTATTGACCTTTATTGCGCCTACGTGGCCGGCTTTGTTGGATGATGAGATCACATAGGCCTCCATGCAGTAAGTACATAAGTGTATATTTGAAAACTTGTATATATATATATAGAGATGATGTTTTGATCCATATGCGTGTTCAAAATGTTTTTAAGTATTTCACAATGGTTTGTGATATAGAATGTATGATGAGTTTAATTGACATGTTGATATATGGATGATGTTGATGTCTTTTGTATATATATGGATGGCATGTTATATGAGGAAATGTCAGCATATTTTGGTGCTGGTTTTGGGACATTGTTATATATGTATCTGATGAGTTGGATCCAAATGATGTATAGATAGATAGTTTTTTGTTTTGTTTTGGTATCCTTAGTTGATGACTTGTTTGTTTTTGTAAAATAGATGATGTTAATGAAATTGTAATGATATGTGTGGTGGATGGACAAATATGGATAATGGTGATGAGATGCAGGAAAAGAGGCGGGCGCGACAAAAATTAGGTAAAAAACGAAGAAAAGAACCATGTTTCAAAAAGGCAGGTGTATAACCGATATCGGTTAGATAACCGACGGCCATGGCGGTAGTTATATACCGATATCGGTTACATAACCAATACCGGTTATTTAGGTATGAGCTTTTCTAAAAATAAAAAGCTAGGTGGCAACTTAAGTTCTAATTTTGAGAGCCATGCAAGAAGTTAAATATGCGATCGCGACGCTTTTTGACGACTGAGACAGGTAATTGCATGAGAAATTTGAGTGATAAGGAGAAAAGAGACAGGGAAAGTGAATGTGTTCTGAGATCTCGTAAGCGAAGGCGAATTTGAAAAGGGTGGTGATCATGGCAGAATGAGGAGAAGCATCCAACAAAGGGAGACAATGAGAGGGAAGACAAGGGCCACCTCAAGCTACTGCCGCAACCCGCAGGTAAACGCTTTGGTTGTGATTTGATTTCTGCATGTTTTGTGAATAAGATGGGGAGAGTATGTGGGTAGATATGAGAAAGAAAAGATGATAACAAGGGTTATAAATGAGGTGAGTGTTACGTGGTAGGTAATCAAGGGTTTCGGGCATGTCTCGTATACAGAGAGGAATAAACGAGCAATTTATTATCGTAGGTGGTTGTTTAGGCAAGGTGTATGAAAGTAATGATGACCGATATCGGTTAGGATAACCGTATCGGTTACTTAACCGTACCTGCTAGTTAATGAACGATACCGATACCGGGTTCTTTGTAGGAATTTCCAGAATTTGAGAAAAAACCGGGGATTTGAGGAATTAAATGGTTGTTTGTTATTTGGATGTATGCAGCGAGGCGGGTTGATGAATGATAGTGTACTAGCGCTGTGTCACGAATCCGAAAGCGGATGTAACGCCACCGAATGGACATTGATAAATCATTTGGGGTTAAGTGGAATCCGCTATTATTCACGAATCGCACGTAACCATGCTATGTTACAGGTGTTGATTGAGAGATGGAATCCGAGACAAATACCTTCTATCTCGCCAACAGGGAAATGACAAGAACATTAGAAGATGTGTTCCGTATTTTGAGACTCCCAATTACAGGAAAACCAGTATATTAGGCATTACCTAGCGTGGCACGGGGAGTGATAATAGCAGTATTTGGTCCATACGCACGAGATTTAACACAGCGAGGTTTGTCATTTACGTATGGGATAATGTATGCAGCACATCCTAAGGAGACAAGGTTAGCAGTAATATTAATGATAGCGGTAGGGTATTATGCATTACCGAGGGCAGAAGGGGGAAGATTTCCAAAGGCATTGATGTGTGTTATTTGGGAGATGATAGAAAGGAACGTGACTTTTGCATGGGCACCTGCATATTTGGCGGAGCTATACAGGGGTCTATGGGCTTGTAGGCGAAATCACAGGACGACGCTGGATTGTTCATACTTATTACACTGTTGGGCCTATGAGCACATTGTTTGTGTGTGACCAATAGGCCGACCCATCCAGTCAGGAGAGACCGGAGTACAAAGGTTGGGATTCAGACGATGGGTCCAAACAGAACAAGAGGCAAGATCCCAGGCTGTGACGGGTGACATTGAGTATTATAGGCAGGTATGGGAGATGGTGACGATTGCGGATATCTGTTGGAGGCCATACGGAAACTATATGGTAACAGAGAACATAGCTGAGGAGTTGAGGGGTGTAGAGCGATTGAGGTGGATCGCAGGGCACAGAGCCGTGAGTATGAGAGGATTCCTCTAGATCGCGTGCGGCAGCACAATTTGATTTGTGCAGACATACCGCAGCTTATAGACCATATATGAGGATCGATGCCGAGGCAGCATTCTCACCTCCCCGGCCAACACCTCCAGAAGGGCCAGAGGAAATAGCCGCCGATCGCAGGGTAATGGATGCAGGAACGACAGAGGCCTATAGATTATGGTGGGTAGCGGAGCTGCGAGGTATACGTGATCGTCCTGACATAGCTGTGATTACAGCAGAGAGAGATCGTCTACAGAGTTTAGTTCAGCAGCTCCAAACGCAGGTGAATGAGGCAAGAAGATTGTTAGTGGTTGCGGAGTCACGAGCACAAGGACTAGAGACGAGAGATCTCCATGCGAGGGAGCGTATTCATATGTTACAGGAGAGATTGGCAGATCAGTGGGCGGTACCAATAGCCGTGGTACCTTTGAGGACAGAGAGGCCTGGCGAAAGGCGTCGACAATCACGATCATCACCGGGTTCGGGATGAGGCGTGAGGGTCTAAATAAATGTTAGCAAGGTATAAGAATAAATAAGAGTACCGACCTGCGTGTCGATGATAGAGAAGATGTATTTGTTTAACATCTAAATAAAACGAGATATGTATGTTGATTTGAGTTATAATAATAAGAATGTTTTCATTTTGACTTTCGGTGTTTTGAAAAAAGGATAAAGAGGAATGTGATTAAATAGAAATACACAAAAATATTTATATTTACCACACATGATAGGTTATGGTAGGGAATGGTCGAGCTAACCTTGGGAGACCCCATGTCTCCGAAGTGCTACCTACATAGCCCATTGCACAAAGCAAGGAGTGGCCTCAGACCGATGTAGTTCTCCCTTAGGACCAGGGAGAGGTGAATTCAGGCAATTTAGGTATGGTTAGGTGATTGGCTGGTTGGTAAAGGTATTGATAGTAATATTGGTAAGGTAAGGTTGATGGTGTTGGTAACGAATTGGTGACGTTGTAAAAGGTACAAGAGAAGTGAAAGTTAGCCTACCCGAGTGGTAGGGAACCATGTCCTGATTAAGATCAACACACAATCCTAGATGCGGGCAAAAGGAAAGATTTCTCCGTAGGTGAAAAGAGCAAAACAAACCACACAACATAGAATGCACTTGAAGCCCTAGGTACCGGTGCATAGGCGAGAAGTCAATAGGTGAAAAGAGTTGTATGATCACAACCTATCGTGTAATGTACGACACGTCCATTGAGTTAAATAAATGGTGAGGTGAGGTGAATGGTATAGTTGAGGTACGAGAACTCATTACAAAGTGAGTGTTCTGACGAAAGAGAACCTACCCTAAATAGACAAGTCCATGACTCAAAAGTTCTTTTGAATGAGGCTTTTATTTGACTGAATATAGAATGATCGATGCCGGAAGTCTACAAGGGATATTGATTATACTATTCTTGAGGTCTTCGCAAAGTCGATCAATGCGAGAAGCTTCGATAAAGGCTGACCGTGTATAGCTGTCCTTCGAGGAGCACCTATTTATAGTGCAGATATGATTTTAATGCATAGTTGTCCTTCTGGGAGCAATCTATATATAATAGCAGTAATAGTTTGGCATATAGCTGTCCTTCGAGGAGCAATATATTAAATTTAGATGACTAAATGTTTTTTTTTTTGCGTGAAGCATCTAGTTTGGTAGGAAGTTTGACTCAAGAAAATCCCATAAGAATACGGCTTATTTTAATACTTTGAAGTCATGGACTAGACTAAAAAGGGGAAGGCATCGTTTAGGTGAGGTGAGAATCAAACTATGTGAGCTTGATTTTTATTATGAGGTGTAGGAAAACAAAGGGTATGTAGCGGTAAATGAGCTCAAGGGATGAGCAGTAGGTAGATAAGAAGTGATATAACACTAAATTCAACAGTAGAACGGTCGAATATGCAAGGCATTAAGGGGCTCAGGCTCAGGTTTACCATTAAGCGAAACTAAACGATAAGTGCCTGATCCATAGGTGTGAGTGATTATATAAGGCCCAATCCAATTGGGAGCAAATTTTCCACGTTTGCTCTTTTCTAGTTTGGTTACATGTTGATTCTCTTTGAGGACAAGATCACCAACCTTAAAGGTACGCTCATGAAGTCACTTATCATAAGCATGCTTGATGCGTTTTTGATAGATTTGAAGGTGATCGAGAGCTGTAAGACGACGCTCATCAAGAAGCTCCAATTGGGCTAACCGCTCTTGGCGGAAATCATCGTTGGTGAGAATATCCTGAAGAGATATTCTAAGGGAGGGTATTTGTACTTCGAGAGGCAGGACAGCCTCGGTACCATATACCAAAGAAAAAGGTGTGGCATTAGTGGAGGTACGAATGCTAGTACGATAAGCCCAAAGGGCAAAGGGAATGTGATCGTGCCAATTTCTTCCGGATTCATTGACAACTTTCATGAGGATTTTGGTTAGTGTTTTATTAGAGGATTCGGCTTGTCCATTTGCTTGTGGATAGTAGGGTGATGAGAAGCTAAGTTTGATGCCAAAGTTGTCGCAAAGGTCTTGCAACAACTTGTTTTTGAAAGATTTTCCATTATCTGTTATCAGGCGATGAGGAACACCAAAATGACAAATAATGTGGTGGTTAATGAACTCTACAATTTTTTCTTTTTTAGTTGAAATGAGTGGAATAGCCTCCACCCATTTTGTGTAATATTCGGTTCTTTGATAATCCATTGGTGACGCGCGAAGAGGACGGATGAATCTCACCAATAAGGTCTAAACCCCATTGTGAGAAAGGCCAAAGATCTCGTGCAACCTGTAGCGGATGGCTAGGAGTATGTTGGAGGTTGGCATGTTGTTGACACATGACACAACGCTTAACATATTCGAGGCAGTCATTATTGAGAGTAGGCCAATAATAACCTAGGCGAAGGATTCGTTTAGCCATGGCAAGGCCGCTAAAATGTCCACCACAAATACCGTCATGGACCTGTTGGATGGTATGGGTGACCTCCGCGCCGGTGAGACATCGAAGGAGGATGCCATCAAAGCCACGTTTATAAAGGAGTCCCCCCATAACTACATAACGAGAAACACGTTTAAGAAAAGCGCGTTTACCAGTACTAGTAAGGTCAGATGGGAGAACAGAGGTTGTAAGGTAGTCGTGAAATTGGTGATACCAAGTATCCTGTGAATTAGCAGCCACAATATTTATCGTACAAACAATCGGGGCTGAATAAGATGGGGCAAAGAGTTGTTGGACCAAGACGAATAATTTAGAGTCAGTTGATGAAGCTGGAATTTGCGAGGCTAAGCAAGCCATAGTATCCACAAATTTGTTAGTGGAGCAGGGAATGGTTTGGATAGAATAGTGAGTAAATAAGGCTAGAAGTGAGTCCACGTAGTATTTGTACTTTTGAAGTTCCTCATTTTTACATTGGTAGATGCCCATAACTTGATTGACTACCAATTGAGAGTCGCCAAAAATATTGATAGATTTGATACCTAAGTGCAGCGCAACCTAGAGACCCAGAACAAGGGCCTCATATTCCACTGTATTATTAGTGCAAGGGAAATCGAGTCGGAATGAAAGAGGCATAGGCTCAGCGTCGAGAGGAATAAGAACAACGCCGGCTCCTCCACCACGTTGGCATTTGGATCCATCGAAGAAGAGAGTCATTGGATACGACTCCTCCTTGAGTGAAAGAGTGGCGATGAGTTCGTCGGGGAATGTAAAATTGGTAAATTGTTCCCCAGGTAAAGGGGCTTCCGCAAGTTGGTCTGCGATGGTTTGTCCTTTGATTGATTTCTAGTGGACGAACTCAAGGTCGAGGTCGGCGAGGAGCATGAGCCATCAGGCGATGCGTTGGTTTAGATGAGGTTTGGCATACATGTAATGGATGGGGTCCGTGTTGGTGATGACGAAAGTTTTGTGATTCAGAAGGTAGTGTCGGAGCTTGGTAGCCACGAATGATAGGGCTAGGCACAACTTTTCTACATGTGTATACCTAGTCTCATAATCCACCAAAGTACGACTTATATAATAAACGGCTTGTTCTCGATTTTCGAGTCACAATGTGCAAAGCATGGCCCCTACAAAGGTGTAGTCGGTGGCGGAAAGGTAAAGGTAGAAAGGGCGGTCGTCTTGAGGTGGGATAAGCACGGGTGGCTGCAAAGATAAGTTTTGAGAGCTTCAAAGGCTTGGTGGCACTCTTCGCTCCATTGAAATCCAATGTCCTTTTTAAGGAGGTGATGGAAAGGTTGACATCGATCCGAGAGTTGGGAGATGAAACGTCGAATAGATTGAAGTTTACCCCGCAAACTACGCAATTGTTTGAGATTAGTAGGTGGGGGCATTTCTATGATAGCTTTGACTTTAGATGGATCGACCTCAATGCCACTCAAAGAGACGATAAAACCAAGAAGCTTTCCGAAAGGACACCAAAGACACATTTCTTTGGTTGAAGGCGACATGAATATTGCAACAAAGCGATCGAAAATAATGGTTAAAACATCGAGATGTTCAACGCGATGTTTAGATTTGCCAAGAAGATCATCGACGTAATCTTCCGGATAGTGTGCATAATGTCATGAAAATGTAGGTCATAGCCCGCGATAGGTTGCACCAATTCTTAAGGCTAAATGGCATGACACAATAATGAAAGTTTCCCAAGGGGTTATGAAGGAAGTTTTATGTTGATCAGGGAAGGGCAACCAAAATTTGGTTATATCCTCGAAAAGCCATCCATGAGAGAAAGCATTTCATGACCAGCGAGAGATCAACAAGTTGATCAATACTTGGGAGGGGGAAGTCATCCTTGGGGCAAGCGAGGTTAAGGTCTCGAAATGCTGCATATCCAAAGTCCCCCATCGCTTTAAAGTGACAGTATACGATGTTAGAAATCCATTGAGGATAGTCAATAGGCGAGAATGAAGGAAACAGAAAGGAGTCGTTGAGCTCCTCTTTGACCAAGAGGGCAATGCGTGGATGCATTTTCTCAATTTCTGTTTAATTGGCTTGGAATCGGGTTTCAGATGTAATGTTATGGACAAAAATGTCGAGATCAATTCCCTGCATGTCAACAGAGACCAAGCGAAAGCTTGTTGCGAGCACGGAGGAAAGTAGTAAAGGCGACTTATTCCGATGCGTTAAGGGATTGTCCAATCTTCACAATGTGAGGATCCTCCTCCGTGTGGATGTTGATTTCTATAGTGTTGTCCACTCAAAATTCCCGCTCGTCAAAAGTAAAAATTTCAAAATTTTGAGTTTAAATGTCTTTTCTGTCGAGTTGGTGGTGTGGAAAAAGTCTTGAAGTCGAAAAAAATCTAAGTTAAGGTCATTCTCGTAAGTATTTCGGGCCTGTCGGACATTTTGTCCCAAGCTGTCCCAAGTGTAATCGGGTCTTCTATTCTCCGATCGGCGAAACCTCCGAAGTTGTCCCATTTTCGGACCGTCGGAAGTTTTGTCCCAAGTGTCCCGAACTTATTGTGCGAGTTGTTCCATTTTCGGCCGATTCGCCCGATTTTGTCCCAACTGTCCCGAGTTCCAAATTGCTCTCTGTCCCATTTTCGGCCGAAACCCCCGAGTCGCGTACTTCAGAGCTCTTTGTCCCATTTTCAAAAGTGCGCCCTGTTTCAATTTCGCCCGAACCGGCCAAACCGCGTACTCCGGAACTTTTTGTCCCGAATGTCCCAAGTCCAAACGGGCCTTTTGTTCCATTTTCGGCCGATTCGCCTAAACCGCGCTTTCATGTCCCAAATGTCCCAAAGTTAAAAAAGTGCAAGTTGTCCCATTTTCAGCCGAAACTCCCGAGTCGCACACTTCGCTCTTTTCCGTCCCAATTGTCCCAAAATGCATTTGTGCGTCCTCTCCCTGTTTCACCCGAATCGGCCGAGCCGCGTGTTTCGCGCATTCGCGTCTCACTTGTCCCAAGCGAACCAACGGTCATCCATACTTAGTTTCCCGCTCTTCCCGAATATGCTGTTTTTCAAAATATGAATTCAAATGCGCATTAATTATCCTTCTCTCTCCTCAACGGCTATGTAACGGGCAAAACTTCCTTTGCAATTCTTACATTGTTTCGAACCCTTGCAATTTGAAAACCCGCGCATGTCCCCTCCCTCTGAAACTCCTTTCCGAGCCTGGTTTGCAGCTCTGTTATTATCAATATGAAGATCAAGATCCTGGAGGAGGCTTGGGAGAACTAAAGAAGCAGTTACGAAGGACGAAACTTTCAAGACGTCGGTTACATCAGTTTCCAAAGATATTCATTGTCATTCTCAAGATAAAAATTCTGGCGTGTCCCTCGTGGCAAGGACATGGCTGAGACGTGGAAGAAACTCAAGCAGCGGTTTCCAAAGACAGTGGGTCCCTCTCAGAACTGGCCACCTGTCTCCTTCCCCTTCCTTCTCTCTTCTCGCCATTCCTTTCGTATTCCATGTAATTAGTTAAGAAATTGCGTTTGGCATTCCTTAACTATTCTCTAGTTAAAAGAAACGGTTACGAGGAGTAACCGAATTGTAAGCTATATAATGGCCTTCTTTGCGCCATTTTGAGAAGGAGGAAGAACTTGGCTTATTTTCTGAAAGTGTAAATAGATCATAAAGAAATCAATACAGAAGGGCTTTCTATTCTTTGTCTATCTGATCTCCGTTATCTCTGAGCTTTCATTTATTTTCTTTGTGAAGATCATTTGTCTCCAGTTTGTTAGTCTTGCCGTTTGGTGATCTTGTATAACCAAGAAGGAACTTTGTGTCCTTGATTGATAAATCTGTGTTACGTTAAGAAACTTTGTGTTCTGGCAGATGTTATTTACAGAACTTTGTGTCTCTAAATTCCATCTTATTTATACGATACGAATGATCTTGTTTTCAATTCACTGTGACTTTGCATACATAAAGAATTACTCTGTTATCTATAATTCTGCATGTTGCCTTTCTGCTCATTCTCACCCTCTCATTTCCTCAGTCCTTTTGTAATTGATAACCTTCATAGAAAACACTTTCGTGGTATCCAAGTTTAACCAACAAATCATGTCCTGTACATTTGTAAATAAGTTTGTTTCTGAATAAGGGAACCTCTCCCATTAAAGAGGAGGGACTTCTTGTCCCCTGACTGTTGCTCTTCTTAAAAGTCCTATTTGACGACCAACAGTTTTTGGCGACTCCTCTGGGGAAAATCACTTTCCAGTTCTGTAATTTTTGATCATCTTTTGATCTGGCGACTCCGCGTTTTACTCGAGGGAGAAGGACCCTTGGTATTGAAGACTCTCAGTTTCAGCTTTTGGAGCAGCAGGGTTTTCCTTTCCCTTCAACAAGAAATAGAAGAACTCGTTCAACGAGCACTCCACCTGTTCAAGATAGAAGTCCTACGGGTGGTATTCCTTCAGAACCTGCTAGTCCCAATCTACGAGCTTTGATCCTCGCTGGTGTTAAAGTTCCTCTCCAAGCCGTTTTTCCAAGAATGGCGGCACCATTGCCATGGGGTCAACGTGTCGGGCCCCTGGCCCTTACTCAGCCTCTACATGAGTTACCCAGAGGTAACCGGAAGAACTTCCCAAAATTCAAAGGTGATGGCAAGGTACATCCTGATGAACATATTGCAGCCTTCATAGTTGCATGTGGGGTTTTGGGAGTTGAACATGAAGACGTCTCCGTAAGACTGTTCGTGGAGACTTTGCAAGAAAATGCTGCTGATTGGTTCTTTCACCTTCCAGCTGGTGCTATAACCGACCCAGGACCCCATGAGAACCCGGTTTGAGAATCGTTTCAAGCCGCGTGAAGATGTGCATGCTTTGCTTGCCCAAATTTCTCAGATAAAGAAAGATTCGTAAGAACCCATGAGAGAGTTTGTGGCTCGATTCAACAGGTTGATAAATAAAATTCCAACAAACACTCGACCTGTTGATCGATTCAAAAATATTTCTTTGTGAATGCCCAATCACCTAAAGTTAGTTATGCACTAAGAAGGGCTAATCTCGAAACACTAGCTCTGGATCAAGAACTGGCTGTTAGTATCGAAGATGACTTGATCATGTCAGGGAAGTTGAGAAGAGACCCTCCCAAATCTAAGTCTGTTGCTTCTTCCTCTTCCACCCCTGGACCTAGTACTGATCCATTAGTCCAGAAACTCGCAAATGATCTTGTCGCTATAAAGAAACAGCTGGCTCAGCATGCTCCTTATGCAGACGTTCCGAGGAGAAATTTCCAACCCAGGAATCGTTTGCCTACTTCTCAAACAAGATTAGCACTTGAAGGACCTCCTGTTAGAGTCCCTGTCAATGCGACCTGCGAGGTGGAAGAACCAGATGATGATGAAGATAATGAAGCTTGCGAGGAGTTTGTGGAAGAATTTGATGATGAGGAAGAAGAACTTGAGGGATCTCGAGTGAATTTCTTTACTACTGAGGGCATTGATGATGGAGAAGATTATGATGAAGTGGTAGCAGACATGAACAGCGAATCATTTGCTGTCATGACTCGAGAACAGACAAAGCAGAAGGAGAAGGTGACACAGCCCATAAAGAAATCTAAGGAGCAGTCGGCAACTATCCCTGTAATTGCAAGAAGAGGATCTCCTATCCCTACTTCGTCTACACAGAAGGTGAGTCCTATCAATCCAGTTACCAAAGTTGCTTCTTCTTTTTCTCCTAAAGTTGATAAGCCTAGAATTCCAAATGACGATGGCCCGTCCACTTCTGGATCCTTTGATATTGTTGATCACCTGAAAAAGACCAAGGTACAAATCTCAGAAGCTGAGTACTATCAAACCCATCCCAAAGCCTTTGCCAAAATGATCCACTTTGTTAATTCCAACTCTAAGACCACTTCTAAAGGCCTTTTACCTACTCCTCCTTCTGCACCACAGCCAAGTCTGGTAGCTGCTGTCACCTCCCCTGGTGACAAAATTAAACCATTTTATGTAACACTTCTCATAGCTGGCCATAGGCTCAGTAATTGTGTCATAGATTCTGGAGCCTCAGATAATGTGATGCCTGCTAAAGTAGCTCATGCTTTAGGCTTGACCCTCACTCGTACTTATGGATCCTGCTACTCCATGGAGAGTAAGGAAGTGCCTTTGGTTGGAAGGATTAAAGATGCACAAGTGGCCTTTGCTGCTTTGCCTGAAAAGAAAGTCTTGGCTACCATCCTAGTAGCAGACATTCCTCCTTCTTATGGAATGTTGCTAAGTAGAAACTTCTGTAAAGATGTGGGCGGGGAGATTCAAATGGATTGGTCACATGCACTCATACCTGTCAATGGACACATGAAGAAGTTACTACCTGAGAAGCAGTCTGAGTATATTGTGCAGAAAACAGATGATCCTAAGGCACAAATACTCTATGAGGATATGGGGCATGGTAATTACATGATTCTGTCCCCTGATGAAATCCAACCCTCCAAAGTATCACCTAAAGATCCCAATGGTGTTTGGATTTTAGAATTTGATGGAAGTTGTTCCTCAGCTGGTTCTGGAGCTGGTGTTCTACTAGTGTCACCAGAAGGTGTCCTTCATCCTTTTTCATTTAAGTTGCAGTTCGAGAACACTAATAACACAGCAGAATACGAAGCTCTCATTCTCGGATTGTAGGTGGCCAAAGAACAAGGTATAAAGAATCTTCTGGCTCGTGGTGATGCAGAGTTGATTGTAAAGCAGGTCAGAAATCTCTTTCAGGTAAAAAATGGGAGACTGAAGCATTACCGGAATCAGGTTTGGGATTCCATTGAATTCCTTGATGCTTTCTCTATTGAGGCAATACCTAGGGAAAAGAACAAGCGAGGCTGATTCACCGTCGTCTCGGGGTCACTGCGATTCCTCATCCTAATTTCTCTCAGACAAATTCACCATTGAAATGGTCCATCGGCCTAGTGTACTGACAACACCAATAATCGGCAAGTCTTCAATAATGATCAACATTTGCTTTCCTTCCCGAACTCAAGGGCAATTTCGAACAACTTTATATTTTGAGGGAAGTGACAACCTGCCTCGTGAGAGTGTGCCCTTTGACCAAACAGTCGCCCATGCAGAAGAAACAGATCAAGATGGATGCATCAATCTCAAAGGAAACAAGATTCCTAAAGGGTTGGTGAGTTTGGAGGAACTATTTGATAAGCATGACAGGTATGTGAAATCTAGAGCTTCTTCTGGGCCTCAGCAATCAGCTGAGTACGATAAGATTGACATTGGGAGTTCTACTGACCCCAAGCTCGTGAACATTGGAAAATGTTGCACAGCAGATGAGAGGAGAAAAGCAATTGATCTTCTAAAAAGGTATAAAGATGTTCTCGCTTACTCTTATGAAGATTTGAAAGCTTTCAAACCAAAAGATATGCAGCACTCTATTCCCCTCAAGCCTGGAATTAAGCCTTTCAAGCAGAAACAGAGACAATACAACCCCAAAGTAGCTGACACCATCTTTCAGGAGATACAGAAGTTGTTGAAAGCTAAAATTATCTTTCCTATTCACCATTCAACATGGATTGCAAATATTGTGCCTGTCGAAAAAGAATGGTGAGATCCGCATCTGTGTTGATTTCGGAACCTGAATCAGGCTTCTCTGAAAGATAATTATCCTTTTCCCATGATGGATCAAATATTGCAAGCAAAGAATAAAGTGAGCTCAAATGTTATCTATGCTTGATGGATTTTCTGGATACAATCGTAGTAGAGAGTTGATCTTGTAGATCAACATAAAACAACTTTCACTACTCCTTGGGCCACCTTTGCTTACAAGAGAATGCCTTTTGGGCTTATTAATGTTGGTGCCACTTTCCGTGAGGGCTATGGATCCGGCTTTGGAAGCTTAAAAGGGAAGTGTATTGTCATCTACCTTGATGCCCATGCTCTGACAAGAGAATTATGTACCCGCATAAACCGAATGAGGATAGATTGATGGTTGCTGATAGGATATCTGTTCACCAGCAGAAGGTAAAGGTCCTGTTTGACAAGAAAGCTAGGTTCAGAGATTTCCAAGTTGGAGACATCGTGCTGTTGTGGGACAAAAGACATGAACCTCGTGGCAGCCATGGAAAATTTGATTCCCTGTGGCTCGGACCTTTCAAGATCAGACACTTTGCTGGTGAGAATTCCTTTTATCTTGATTACATGGATGGTTCTTCTCTCCCACTTCCTTATAGTGGGCAGTATCTCAAGTTGTTCAAGTCCTAGGTGATTAGGGAGTCCCTTGTATATTCTGTACAGTGTTTTTGCTTCTCTGCTTTTGGTGTGTTTTCCTTTTGTTGTTTTGGTGTGTTGCCCTCTGTGTTGGTGTTCTTTTTGACTCCGTGGCCCAATGGATAAGGCACTGGTCTGCTTTCCCCGAGTTTGTCTAAGTTCTTGCCTTGCCTCATTCCTTGAATTTATGCCAAGTCATCCCCAGAAGGAGCCAGCTGTTGTCCACTCAAAATTCCCCGCTCTGTCAAAAGTAAAAATTTCAAAATTTTGAGTTTAAATGTCTTTTCTGTCGAGCTGGTGGTGTGGAAAAAGTCTTGAAGTCGAAAAAATCTAAGTTCTGGGTCATTCTGTAAGTATTTCGGGCCTGTCGGACATTTTTGTCCCAACTGTCCCAAGTGCAAACGGGTCTTCTGTTCTCCGATCGGCCGAAACCTCCGAATTTGTCCCATTTTCGGGCCCGTCGGAAGTTTTTGTCCCAAGTGTCCCGAACTTATTGTGCGAGTTGTTCCATTTTCGGCCGATTCACCCGATTTTGTCCCAACTGTCCCGAGTTCCAAATTGCTCTGTCCCATTTTCGGCCGAAACCCCCGAGTCGCGTACTTCAGAGCTCTTTGTCCCATTTTCAAAAGTGCGCCCTGTTTCAATTTCACCCGAACCGGCCAAACCGCGTACTCCGAACTTTTTGTCCCGAATGTCCCAAGTCCAAATGGGCCTTTTGTTCCATTTTCGGCCGATTCACCCGAACCGCGCTTTCATGTCCCAAATGTCCCAAAGTTAAAAAAGTGCAAGTTGTCCCATTTTCGGCCGAAACTCCCGAGTCGCGCACTTCGCTCTTTTCCATCCCAATTGTCCCAAAATGCATTTGTGCGTCCTCTCCCTGTTTCGCCCGAATCGGCCGAGCCGCGTGTTTCACGCATTCGCGTCTCACTTGTCCCAAGCGAACCAACGGTCATCCATACTTAGTTTCCGCTCTTCCCGAATATGCTGTTTTTCAAAATATGAATTCAAATGCGCATTAATTATCCTTCTCTCTCCTCAACGGCTATGTAACGGGAAAAACTTCCTTTGCAATTCTTACATTGTTTCAAACCCTTGCAATTTGAAAACCCGCGCATGTCCCCTCCCTCTGAAACTCCTTTCCGAGCTTGGTTTGCAGCTCATTATTATCAATATGAAGATCAAGATCCTGGAGGAGGCTTGGGAGAACTAAAGAAGTAGTTACGAAGGACGAAAACTTTCAAGACGTCGGTTACATCAGTTTCCAAAGATATTCGTTGTCGTTCTGAAGATAAAAATTCTGGCGTGTCCCTCGTGGCAAGGACATGGCCGAGACGTGGAAGAAACTCAAGCAGCGGTTTCCAAAGACAGGTGGGTCCCTCTCGAACCGCCACTGTCTGTCTCCTTCCTTCCTTCTTCTCTTCTCGCCATTCCTTTCGTATTCCATGTAATTAGTTAAGAAATTGTGTTTGGCATTCCTTAACTATTCTCTAGTTAAAAGAAACGGTTACGAGGAGTAACCGAATTAATCTTCTTATAATGGCATTTTGAGAAGGAGGAAGAACTTGGCTTATTTTCTGAAAGTGTAAATAGATCATAAAGAAATCAATACAGAAGGGCTTTCTATTCTTTGTCTATCTGATCTCCGTTATCTCTGAGCTTTCATTTATTTTCTTTGTGAAGATCATTTGTCTCCAGTTTGTTAGTCTTGCCGTTTGGTGATCTTGTATAACCAAGAAGGAACTTTGTGTCCTTGATTGATAAATCTGTGTTACGTTAAGAAACTTTGTGTTCTGGCAGATGTTATTTACAGAACTTTGTGTCTCTAAATTCCATCTTATTTATACGATACGAATGATCTTGTTTTCAATTCACTGTGACTTTGCATACATAAAGAATTACTCTGTTATCTATAATTCTGCATGTTGCCTTTCTGCTCATTCTCACCCTCTCATTTCCTCAGTCCTTTTGTAATTGATAACCTTCATAGAAAACACTTTCGTGGTATCCAAGTTTAACCAACAAATCATGTCCTGTACATTTGTAAATAAGTTTGTTTCTGAATAAGGGAACCTCTCCCATTAAAGAGGAGGGACTTCTTGTCCCCGACTGTTGCTCTTCTTAAAAGTCCTATCTGACGACCAACATATAGTAGACTCATTCAAAGATGGTTTGGGTTTTAGATGGTAAGGCTCATGAATATAAGAGTCATCCGTGCCAAGGTAAGTGAGGATGGAGTCATCATCCTAGCACTCAACAACGCGAATCAAGGAGTCCTCTTCAATCATGTCTGATATAGAAGGGGAATAGAAGAGGGGTTCTCATTATCGTGTTAATAAGTGAGAGGACCTAAGAAGATAGCATTTATGAAAAAAAAAAAAGTTAGGAGGGATAGATTCGTGATCTATCGACTCAAGTGGGTGACGATGGCAAAGTGGGTGATGATGGTTTGGTAGGGGTTATGTCGCTTTCTCTTCCGTAAGGCAACCGCCACGAGGTTCCGCTGATGTAAGTGTTTCGGAAATCCGAGACCACTACGATCATTATGTTTGCGCGTGGTGATGGGGATGAGCGTATGTCGGCCTTGTTCATAAAGACCAAAACCAAAGCCTTTCCAAGCACAATGAGTCAAGAAGGTGAGGATGAAGTTTACGATTTTTCGTATTGAAAATCGGATTAGAAAGGAACCACACCAAGAGGAGGCTCGGGGGCACCGGAAGACGCTGCCGACACCCCCATACGTTAGGTTAGTGCGGCAAAGAGGTGGTCCGTAGGAGATTACTTGCCCCACACGACGGTCATAGTTAGGATGGGCATGTACCCGTCCGTACTCTGGGGTATGGAAAGAACTAACGTTATATAGGTGATACTCCCAAAGATAAGGCGCTGAAAACATCTACTAAGGTGTCCGTGGTCGGGATGTTAGCTGCGGGGAAGGGAAGTGGTTTTTACGACGGTAGTTTCATTAGTTGAAGGCGTAGGTGTGGTTGAGGTGGATGGTTGAGGTACATTTGAAGAGGATGGTTGGGTTGAATGAACGGGTGTCTTGATTGGTACAAGCACATCGTTTGGCGGCATAACATATCACAAGTTTTAAAGGGGGAGGATTAGCTTTTACGGTGTAGGACTTCCCCTCGTACTCAAATTTTATGCATCTATGTAATGTTGAGGGAACGCATCCCATGGCCTGGATCCAAGGACGACCTAGCAATATATTATATTGAACTCTCCCTCAAGGAAATAGAAGAGTTCGGAGTAGTACGTACGTGGTCCTACACGAATGTTGAGGATCACGGTGCCTAAGGTAGAGGTAATAGCGTCATTGAATGACCGCAACATGATGGGGTTGGCACACATGTACCTGAAGGGATATTCATTTGTTGAAAAGCTTTTGAAGAGATGATGTTTAGGCTAGCACCCCCACAATCATAACACGACGTACACAAATGTCCTGCACGTAAGCCGAGATGAACAGTGGGTCGATCTTCCTCGTACTAAAATCGACAATTTCATCTTTTAGAGAAACCGATCACAGCAGCCTTTTTGGGTATAGAGACGTAAGTGGTTGGGGCGGTGGGTTGTTTGGTGAGAGAGGCAACGTGATCGGGTGTTAGAATGGAGGCAACGGGCAGGGTTTCATTAGGTAAGACCTCGATCCTTGAAGAATTTCAACAAGAGCTTGTCGATGAGATTGAAGTCTCGAATGAGATCATATAGTGTCATTTTTACGGTGATTGGTGAAGTCTGTTTAATCATGGCTCGATGGGCAGCTCCATTAGAGACGGGGTAAGCAGGTCCACGAATAACCACTTTGGGTGGTGATGCAATTAGATGCTTTGGACGGAGAAGGAGAGGACGCAGGTGTGCTTTCTTTCGCTTTCTCATTGTTTTTCTGCGCTCGAGTAGCAACACTAATCATATTAATTTCATAGACCGGAGATGAAGAAGATGATTGGGATAAATCATGGTCTTCAAGAGGTGGGGTTGTAATAATGACAGATCTTGGTGAGGCGGGGACAGATGGTATAGGAGAGGGAATGGAAACTAAAGGTCTCTCCCTTCGTAAGTTGTCTTTCTTAACCTTTCTATCTGGGAGAGGTGACTGACGAAGGATGGTTTTTAAAGCTTTGCATCCCTCCACATCATGTCCTGGTGTGCGGTGATAAGCGCAGATCTTAGACTCATCATAACCTATAGGTCGAGGTTTAGACGGGTCATAAGGTCTAAGTGGGGGTAGGGAAATGGTCGCATTCTCTACTAACATAGCAAGGATTTTGGCGTAAGATCCTTTGAGTGGGTCAAAATCAGAAGAGGATGAGGGTATTGATTGTCTGGATTTCGATAATGTTTGGGTATGGTTGGTTCGTGCGGGTGGTGGTTTAGCCAAGGGGTGTTGACACGCGGTTTTCACTAAATGTGGTTTCTTTGGCGCAGAAGCTACATTCAGCTGGTTAGATGATAAAGCTATAGATGACGTGGTAGTGGGACACAACCACAGAGAAAGGGGAGTAGCAGAGAATAAATCCTTTGATGATGGAGTTTTTTTAGGGTTGATTGGTGGACCGGATGCGTGGGGTGATAATGTTGATATACCCTTTGATCCCTGTATGGGTGCAGAAGGCGTAGGTCATTTTGAAGAAAACGCAGGAGGTATGATATATTGGTGCAAGGTGGAAGGATGAGGTCCCAATATGGAAGGTAGGTATGACGATGATGGTTTTGATTGTGATAGAGGCACGGGTTGAGTGTGTCTCCTAGGTGGCGGGGTGGCTTTATTCTTGGACAAATCTAGTCGCTTAGGCGGGTGTGTTAGACTGGGTATTGGCGAGGTCCCAAGTGTAGGGGAAGATTTGGTTAGGTTGATAGAGGTGGATGGGATATTGAGTATAGATACGGGGTGAGAGTGAGGACATAGGCATTTTGAGTTTCGTAAACACTTCGGGTATATGGTAGAGGTATCGGGATCGGTCATCTGCATTTGAGTAGAATAGGAGTACTCAAACGCTCCCATAGGATTCATCTATCTTCCTCGAAGAATGACAAATCTTCGAGTTTGAATTGTAAATTTTGTACGTAAGAAAAGTGGGTTGTGATTCCGGTCCACCGTGGGTGTGATCTGACAGGGTAAATGAGGCATTGTATCAATAGATGTCAAGAGGTCAACCGGTCGTTGAAAATATTTAGGCAATGAAGAACTAATAGGTAAGAGGGCATGTTCGAGAGGATCCGTCATGGTTAAAGAATTTGGTGATGTCGGTGCAAGAGATTCCTCATCTAAGGATGTCAAAAGGAGTGGTGTACCTTCCTCTTGTGCAAAGAAGAGTGGTAGAAGGAGAAGTTTGGGAAATAGATAGATTAGATAACATCCGTTCAAATCTTGTAGGGATGTGGTATAAGAAGACTCATCGATGGGAAGAGAAGTCTGAGCAGTTAACTCCTTTATGGGGAAAGGAATGATTTCACTTTGGCTTGATGGTGGTAAAGGAGGTTCGGGCTCCTGTGTTAGTGAAGAGGCTTGATTCAAAATTTTCTCGATAGAGGCTTTTGGTTGGGTATCGAAGATTGCATGGATCTCATGAACACTCTCCTCGGCTAAGATATCCCGGTTTGTGTTATCATGGGAGAGTGATTCAGAATGGTTTGTTGAAGATTTTCAAATTTCGGGTTGGCATAGGGGCATTAGGATTATCGAGGGTTATATCCCCGTGTCAACCATTTCTCACTATGTTTTTCAACATCTTGTAGTTTTCATGACTATGTCCTTTTACATGGTGAAAGTTATAGAAGTCATTTTCTTTGTACTGCAGGAAGGTATGGCGCGAGTGGAATCAAACCCGAATGAGGTTTAACAGAGGTAATGTGATAGCTCCGCTTTGAGCAATTTTTCCAAGATGACGCCATAGGTTTCTCCTAAGGGAGTGTAATTGATGGGCTCAGCTTTGTACTTATAGGTGGTTTTGGTGGAGTATTGGACGGCGCTTGAGATTTGACCATCACCACGTGGAGAGCTCCTTTGATTTAGAAGAAGTGGACGCGTGAGGAGTGGTGGTATTTGGTTTATTGGTAGGATCAAGAGTTTGAAAATTGGAGTTTTTGTTGCACAACCGCAATTTCTCTTCTTCTAAGGCTCGACTTCTAGTTTCCTGAGCCATGGTAAAGGCTTCATCGAATGTGCGAAAAGTTTGAATTTGAAGAGTAGGAGAAATGTGCTTAAGCACATGCCCGCGTGAAAAGTTCGATAAGTTCACCGAGGCAAGGCATATGTAAGTTGGTTGATAAGGCCGTGCCATCGTCCGGACGAAATCTGCGATAGATTCGCCTTCAAATTGTCGGATGGCATAGAGGTCGGTGATAGATACTTTCTTGGCAATGTTAATGGAGAAATGATCCAAGAAAGATTGGGCTAGTTGGTTAAAAGAGAAGATTGAGTCTGGGTTAAAGCACTTTACCACCTCAAGGCAGTCCGGATAAGGACATGGGAAATGTGCGGAGTAACAAGGCATCATCATGGGCAATCAAATAACAAGCATGTCTAAATGATCGTAAGTGTTGTTGAGGATCCTCTTTACTGTTAAAACGGGTAAATTTTGGTAACTCCCATTGAGGAGGATATGAATGAAGGGGGACAGAAGGGTGAATAGGCTCCCGACAAACTTGCTTGTATGTCAAGGCGCTACGACTTCTCGACACGTAAGCCTCCGATTTTTTACATTTTGTCCATCATTTGTTTGATGAAATCCGTGGTTGGATGGGATGATGGTGCGGTTGTGGTAAACGGAGGCAAATTGGGCCAAGGACCACCGCTAGACCCTGGTGGGGTTAAGTGTTGATAAGGTGTGGAGGATGAATATGTTGAGGCAACCGAATAGGGATGTCCCATATAGGATGTTGAGGTCACTGGATACGTGTATGGGAATGAAAAGGTAGGCGGAGCTTGAGAAGGAAAGCTCGTGTGGATAGGTGGCAGAGAGCAAGTCATGAACGGAGCAGTCTGCAAGAGAGATGAGGTAGGGCACATCGCGGTAATGATATGTGGGTCCGAGGTTAACCAATGGAAAGCCAATGAGTCGTATGAACCTCTCGGGCCGTCGGATTGGGAGACGGGGCTAAAGGTGCAGAAGCAAGGCGGTGTTATCAGGCGGAGTGGGAGCTAAATGAGCAGCTATACTAATAGGCATACCAACAAGGAGCTAACCATCAAGCGTATGGTCAGGGGTATGAGACAAATAGTATTGTACAGCGCTAGAATTAGCATCCAGAAACTTGGCAAAGTCCTTATCTCCCACAGAATTTTAGGAACCTCGTTGGTATCCGTAGGATTCCCCACGTAATGTGAAGGGGGTGATTCAGCAAAGAAATAGAGCAAGCATGTGAAACCATGGCCGCGGCTTGCTTTCGAGTGATAACAACCATGGACGAGAGTTCACGGAGGGTTTCAATCAGCCGAAATAGAAATAAACTCGATCGGTAAAATTGGTAGGCATTGCCGGTTTGCCAGAATTGAAAAAACAAGAATCGATATCGGCCCAAGAACCGATGTCGGTTATACTATAGCCGACGCTGGTCGGTCGTAACCGGCGTGTCGTAAGAAGTCCGGGCTAACAAGATATTAAAAGGTCATTAATTTGATTTTTGACAACGTTTAGTATACTTGTCCAATTATTGATCACGAAGACAGTATGAGAAAGAAAACAGAACTAAAAACAAGCAAGATGCACACGCAAATCCGAGATTAACCCTAGGGTTAATTTTAATTATCGTGGGCTTAAGCCTTTAGACGTAGAATGATGTCGAATCCTAAACAAGAGACTTAGGGGAAATGTCAAGTTGTTTTGGCTTATAAGGTTACCTCAATCGGGCGGAGGAATGCCGTGGAAAAGGGGGATGTTTGAGTATTGTGTTAATTGTGAAGTGATTTGGTATGTGTTGTGCAGGCAAAGAATGTAAGATTAATTTCTTGTCAATACCGTGGATATCACCCCCACGTGTATGACTGTTACTTAATCTATTTTCACTAGAATTGAAAACAACAAGAAAGGATGCAATGCACGTGTTTTAAACCCAAATCGAAAATGATATTCGATGAAGCAAAAGAGATGACTTTCACTAATGCAAGATGCAAAACAAAGCAAGTTCTTTTACCGAATAATAAAATACCTTGTGAATAACTTTAGAAGAAGAAAACAGCAAGTATGCTCCCTATATGAAAGCAAGCAAGAAATAAAGAAAAACCCAAAATGGGTCCCACCGCGTGCCAAAAATGTTTCGCTCGGAATGTTTCAGCTTCTGGGAATAGAGTTGCTTCTATCCTTTCATTCCTTTTAGAAACAGATAGGGTTAGGGCTAGGAGGAATACCTGTTAAATGTCGAGATGGTGTGCACGTACCATAGAGAAAGATCAGGTTGACTGCGAAGAACTCCTTTTTGTCTTGGAAGGACTACCTGCAAATAACAACACAAGACCACAAGATTTTGATTAAACAATAAATGAGAAACTCGCCTGGGCCCAGGAAATATAAAACTTCCTTTCGAAGGTGGTCAGTTTCCCTGCTAATATGAATTAACACAAAAGACTGTAAAGTATCAATTAAATTACTTCGTTGGAATGGATAGGGGAAAGGCTGATTTCTGGTTGTAGTCAGGGTAACCGATACCGGTCTCTGGTAACCGATGTCGGTAGGGTTTAGGATCTGTAGATTGGTTGTTTTGTGGGGTGTTTGTGTTATTTGGTAGCTGTGTTATTTGTAAGGCTGTAAATGGGTGATATTAGGAAATGAGGTGATGAGAGGTAGATGAATGATGGTTAGATGAAATGGCACGCTGGGTAGTGGATTCAGAAATGGATTTATGAGGACTGTGATTCAAAAGGCATAAGAAATGTTATAACAGAAGACATGCAAGATGTGACTTACTGGTTTTGACGAAGATGCAAGTTGATCTCCTTTGCTGTAAATGCTTCTAGTTTCTTCACTTGTCTCGATAGGTCGGTGAAGATCTCGGACTTTCTTGATCGCTCCCCAATGATCTCTATATGATTCAAAATCCTTCCACCCCGATTTTGGTTCGGGAGCCCATTTACAGTGAGCCGATGGCGGTTACGTAACCGATGCAAAGCCTGGTCAAGTAGGAACCGCATCGTGTAAGGAAAAAGTAGGCTATTTTTAGTAAAATAGCCCACCTTCCCTCGCTTTTCTCCCCGAGAGATCGGTTGGGGGCTTGGTCAAATGACTAGAAGGTCGGTTTTGGGTGCGAGAAAGGGGTCATTAGTTATGGGTGTAGGTATAGACCAAGTTTTAGGTCTTAATTAGGTTAGTTTAGGATTAGGGCTAGGTCATGATGAGGTGGCAAAATGAGGTGGTAGGTGAGGTGATGGGGATTTATCAATTACAAGGTAATTAATAAATAATTGTGTAAGGTTTAGGTAATGAGGTTAGGTTGCGAAATGGGATGCGGGTCACAGGGGTCGTAAGACCAAATTTGGTGTCTACAATAGTATCCACAAATTTGTTAGTGGAGCGGGAATGGTCTGGATAGAATAACAAGTAAATGAGGTCAAAAGTGAATCTACGTAATGTTTGTACTTTTGAAGTTCCTCATTCTTACATTGGTAGATGCCCATAACTTGATTGATCTACCAATTGAGAGTCGCCAAAAATATTAATAGATTTGACACCTAAGTGTAACGCAACCGAGACCCAAAACAAGGGCCTCGTATTCCGCCGTATTATTAGTGCAGGGAAATCGAGCCGAATGAAAGAGGCATAGGCTATGCGTTAAGAGGAATGAGAACAATGTTGGCCCTCTCGCCACGCTAGCATTTGGATCCATCGAAGAAGAGGGTCATTGATACGACTCTTCCCCGAGTGAAAGAGTGGCGATGAGTTCGTCTCTGGGAAATTAAAATTGTTAAATTGTTCCCGAGTAAAGGGGCCTCCACAAGTTGGTCCGCAATAGTTTTTCCTTTGATTGACTTCATGTTGTACAAACTCAAGGTCGAGGTCAGCAAGGAGCATAAGCCATCGGGCGATGCGTTGGTTTAGATGTGGTTTGGCATACATATAATGAATGGGGTCCGTGTTGGTGATGAAAAAGTTTTGTGATTCAAGAGGTAATGTCGAGTTTGGTGGCTAGGAATGATAGGGCTAGGCATAATTTTTCTACATGTGTATACCTAGTCTCGTAATCCACGAGAGTACGACTTATATAATAAACGGCTTGTTCTCGACGTGCCGAGTCCCAATGTGCGAGCATGGCTCCTATAAAGATGGTCATGGGCGTAAAGGTAAAGGTAGAAAGGGCAATCATCCTGAGGTGGAATAAGCATGGGTGGCTACAAGAGATAGGCTTTAAGAGCTTCAAAGGCTTGGTGACACTCTTCACTCCATTGAAAGGCAATGTCCTTTTTAAGAAGGTGATGGAAAGGTTGACATCGATTTGAGAGTCAGAGATGAAACACCGATGGATTGAAGTTTACCCCTGCAAACTACGCAATTGTTTGAGGTTTTGGGTGGGGGCATTTCTAGGATAGCTTTGACTTTAGATGGATCGACCTCAATGCCACGCAAAAGAGACGATAAAGCTAAGAAGTTTTCCCGAAAGAACACCAAAGACACATTTCTTTGGTTGAAGCCGACCGAATATTGCAATAGCGATCGAAAATAATGGTTAAAACATCGAGATGTTCACTGCGATTCTTAGATTTTCCAAGAAGATCATCGACATAATCCTCAAGGATAGTGTGCATAATGTCATGAAAAATATAAGTCATAGCCCCACTCGATAGGTGGCACCAGCATTCTTAAGGCCAAATGGCATGACACGATAATGTAAGGTTCCCAAGGAGTTATGAAGGTAGTTTTATGTTGAACGGCCGGCTACCAAAATTTGATCAGTATCCCGAAAAGCCATCTATGAGAGAAAGCATTTCATGGCTCACAGTGAGATCAACAAGTTGATCAATACTTGGGAGGGGAAGTCATCCTTAGGGCAAGCGAGGTTAAGGTCTCGAAAATCCGTGCATATCCAAAGTCCCCTGTCGCTTTAGTGGCAGTGCACGATGTTAGAAATCCATTGAGGATAGTCAATAGGCAAGATGAAGGAAATGCAGAAAAGAAGTCGTTGAAGCTCTTCTTTGACCAAAAGGGTAATGCGTGGATGCATTTTTCTCAATTTTGTTTGATCTGGTTTGGAATCGGGTTTTAGGGTGATGTTATGGACAAGAATGGTAGGATCAATTCTGCATGTCAACAATAAGACCAAGCGAAAGCTTGGTTGCAGGTACAGAGAAAAGGTAGTAAAGGTGGCTTGTTCTCGATGTGCTAAGGGATTGTCCGATCTTCACAACGTGATGATCATCCTCTCGTGTGGATGTTAATTTCTATAGTCGACTCATTCAACATGGTTTGAGTTTCGAGATGGTAAGGCGCGTTGAATATAGGAGTTGTCCGCCCAAGGTAAGTGAGGATGGAGTCGTCATCCCGGCACTCAACAACATTAATCGAAAGCGAATCCTCTTCGATTAGTTCTGGTTACGTAAGGAAGAGAAGATGGGTCCTCATTATCGCGTTGATAAGTGAGAGGACCTATGAAAATAGCATTTATGAAAAAAAAAAGTTATGAGGGATAGATTCAGGGTCTATCGACTTGCGTAGGGTGATGATGGCAAAATGGGTGATGATGGTTTGGTAGGGGTGACGTCGTCATCCTCTAGGATACAATTGACACGAGGTTTCTCCGGTGTAAGTGTTTCAGGAAAACTGAGACCACTACGATCATTGTGTTTGCGTGTAGTCACAGGAATGAGTGTATGTCGGCCTTGTTCATAAAGACCAAAACCAAAGCCTTTCCAAGCACAGTGAGTCAAGAAGGTGAGGGCGAAATGACGATTTGTCAAGTATTGAAAATCGGATTGGAAGGGAACCACACCAAGAGGAGGTTCAGGGGTAATGGAGGATGCGTCAACACCCCCATACGTTAGGTTGGTGCGGCAATGGGGTGGTCCGTAAGAGATTACCTCCCACATGACGGTCGTAGGTGGGATGTGCATGTAATTGTCCATACTCCGCGGGGGTATGGAAAGAGCTAATGTTATATAGGCGATATTCCCCAAACAGCGTAAGGCGTTGAAAAACATCTACTAAGGGGCCTCGAGGTTGGGATGTTATCCGAGGGAAAGGAAGTGATATTTGAACGGCGGTTTCATTGGTTGAAGGTGTAGGTGCGTTGAAGTGGATGGTTGGGTTGATGAATGGGTGTCTTGACCGTAGTACAAGCACATCATTAGGAAGCGATACAACATATTGCGAAGTTTTGAAGGGGAGGATCAGCTTTACGGTGTAGGACTTCCCCTCGTACTTAAATTTTATGCATCTATGTAAGGTGGAGGGAACGTATCCCATAGCCGGATCCAAGGGTGGCCTAACAACATATTGTATTGGAACTCTCCTCAAGGACATAGAAGAGTTTAGGTAAAGTGCATGGTCATACATGAATGTTAAGGATCATGGTGCCTAAGGTAGAAGTAATAAGCATCATTGAATGACCGCAACATGATGGGGTTGGCGCATATGCAACTAGAAGGGATATTCATTTCTGGAAGGATTTTGAAGAGATGATGTTTAGGCTAGTGCCCCCATCAATCATAACACGACGTACCCAAATGTCCCGAACATAAGCTGAGATGAAAAGAGCAGGGTCAGGATCTTCAGCACCAAAGTCGATAATTTCGTCTTCGGAAACCGACAAATAGCGACTTGGCTTGCATGCAGACGTAAGTGGTTGGGGAGATAGATTGTTTGGTGAGCGAAGCAACGTGATTGGGTGTTAGAATAGAGGTAACAAGCAAGGTTTTATTAGGTAAGACCTCTATCCCTTGAAGGATTTCAACAAGAGCTTGTCGATGAGATTCAGAAGTCTGAATGAGATCATACAGTGTCATTTTTACGGTGATTGGTGAAGTTGTTTGATCATGGTTCGGTGGGTAATTCCATTAAAGATAGGGTAGGCAGTCCACGAATAACCACTTTAGGTGTTGGTGTAATTGGGATGGTGGATGGAGAAAGAGATGCCGTAGGTGTGTTTTCTTCGCTTTCCCATTGTTTTTCTTCCCTCAAGTAGCAACACTAATCATATTGATCTCAAGTGAATACGAGAGGAGGAAGACGGTAGGGATAGGTCATGGTCTTCGAGAGGTGGGGCTGTAATAATGATAGATCTTGGTGAGGTGGGGACATGTGGTATAGGAGAGGGAATTGAAGCTAAAGGTCTCTCTCTTCGTAAGTTTTCTTTCTTAACTTTTTTTATCGGAGAGAGGTGACCTGACGAAGTATGGCTTTCAACGCTTTGCATCCCTCTACGTCATGTCCTGGTGTGCGGTGGTAAGCTGCATTTTAGACTCATCATAACCTATAGGTCGAGGTTTAGATGGGTCATAAGGTCTAAGTGGGGGTAGAGAATGGTCGTATTCTCCACTAACATGCAAGGATTTTGGCGTAAGATCCTTTGAGTGGGTCAAAATCGGAGGAAGATGAAGGTATTGGTTGGGTGGGTTTTGGTAATGTTTGGGTATGGTTGGTTCGCATGCGGGTGGTGGTTTAGCCAAGGGGTATTGATACGTGGTTTTACCTAAACGTAGTTTCTTTGGTGCAGAGCTACATTTAGGCGGTCGATGATGAGGCTCCGATAACGTGGTATCCGAAAAAAACAATGGCGGCAAAAGAGGAGTGACGGAAAACAAGTCCTTTGATGATGAAATTTGTTTAGGGTTGATGGGTGGACAGGATACGTGGGGTGACAAAGTGTTGATATACCCTTAGATCTTTGTATGGGTGCGAGTAAGGCGTAGGTTGCTTTAAAGAAAATGCAGGAGGTATGATATATTGATGTAAGGTAGAGGGATGGGGTCCCAATATGGAAGGTAGGTGTGACGACGAGGGTTTGAGTTGTGATAAGCGGCATAGATTGAGGAGATTGGTCTGTCTCCTAATAGGATGGACGGCTTTATTTTAGATAAATCAAGCCACTTAGGTGGGTGTGTTAGACTAGGTATTGGTGAGGTCCCAGCGTAGGGAAGATTTGGTTAGGTTAATAAAAGTGGATGAGGTATTTGGTAGAGATGAGGGGGTGAAGATGAGGACATAGGCATTTTAAGCTTCGTAAACACTTCCAGTATATGGTAGAAGCATCTGGATCGGTCATCTGCATTTGAGTAGAATATGGTGTACTCAAATGTTCCCATAGGACCCGCTCTATCTTCCGGGAATGACAGTCCTCACGTGTGAATAGGAACTTTTGTATGGAAGAAAGGTGGGTTGTGATTACGGTCCACTTTGTGGGTGTGATACGAGGGGTAGATGAGCCACCGTATCAATGGGCGTTAAGAGGTCAACCGTTATTGAAAATATTTAGGTGATGAAGGACTAATAGGTAGGAGGGTGTGTTTGAGAGGATCCATCATGTTTAAAGAATGTGTGATGTCGGTTCAAGAGGTTTCTCGTCCTAAGGATGAAAAAGAAGTGGCGAGCCTTCCTCTTGTACAACAAGAATGGTAAAAGGAGACGTTTGGGAAATAGATAAATTAGATAACATCCGCTCACAGTCTTGCAAGGATGTGGTATAAGAAGGCTCATTTGTGAGAAGGGAACTCTGGGTAGTTAATTCCTTGATGGGTAAAGGAACGACAAGGATTTCAGTTTGTCTTGATGGTGAGGAAGGGGGTTTGGTTTCCTACGTTAGGGAAGAGGCTTGATTCAGAATTTGTTCGATAGAGGTCTTTGGCTGGGAATCGAAGACTGCATGGATCTCATGAACACTCTCCTCGGCTAAGATATCTTGATTTATGTTACTGTTAGAAGAATGATTCGGGAATGGTTTGTTGAATATTTTTAAATTGTGGTTAGCAGGGGCATTAGGATTATCGAGGGCTATATCCCCTGCATCAACCATTTCTTGCACTATGTTTTTCAACATCTTGCAATTTTCATGACTGTGTCCCTTCACGCGGTGGAAGTTACAGAAGTCATTTTCATTGTACCAAGAAGGTATGGCGCGAGTGGAATCAAACCCGGAGTGAGGTTTAACAGGAGGTAAGGTAATGGCTCCTGCTTTAAGCAATTTTTCCAATATCACACCATATGTTTCTCCCAAGGGAGTGTAGTTGATGGGCTCTGCTTTATACTTATAGGTGGTTTTTGGCGGGGTATTAGATGGTGGTTGGGATTTTACCATCACCACATGTACAACCCTTTTGATTTCGAAGCGATCGATGGGTGAGGATTGGTGGTGTTAGGTTTGTTGGTGGAATCTTCTGGTTCGGAAAGTGGGGTTTTGTTGCGCAATGGCAATTTCTCTTCCTCTAAGGCTCGAATCTTTAGTTTTCGAGCCATAGTAAAACCTTGTCAAATGTACGGAAAGTTTGAATTTGGAGGGTAGGAGAGATGTGCTTAAGCGCAGCCCGCGTAAGCAGCCTTCGATAAGTCGGTCGAGGCAAGGCATACGTAATTTGGTTAATAAGGCCTCGCCATCATCCAACGAAATCATGATAGATTCGTCTTCAAATTGTCGGATGGCATAGAGGTCAGTGATAGATACTTTCTTGGCAATGTTAATGGAGAAATGATCCAAGAAAGATTGGGCTACTGGTTAAAAGAGAAGATTGAGTCTTTGGATTAAAGCACTTTGTACCACTCCAAGCGGGTCCTGATAAGGACATGGGAAAGGTGCGGAGTAGTAAAGCATCGTCGTGAGCAATCAGATAGCAGGCATGTCTAAATGATCACAAGTGTTGTTGAGGGTCCTCCTTACTATTAAAACGGGTAAATTTTGGTAATTCCCATTGAGGAGGATATGAATGAAGGGGGACTGAAGGGTGGATAGGCTCCCGAAAAACTTGCTCGTATGTCAAGGTGCTACGACTTCCTGAAACAGAAGCCTCCAGATTTTGTATTTTGTCCATCATTTGTTTAATTAAATCAGTAGTTGGATGAGATGATGGTGTGGTTGTGGTAAACGGAGGCAAATTGGGCCAAGGGCCACCGCTAGACAATGGTGGGGTTAAATGTTGATAAGGTATGGAGGATGAATGTGTTGAGGCAACCGAATAGGGATGTCCTATATAAGCTGTTGAGGTTACCGGATATGTGTGTGGAAATGAAAAGGTGGGCGGAGCTTGAGAAGGAAAGTTCGTGTGGATAGGTGGCAAAGAGCAAGTCATGAACAAAATAGTCTGCAAGAGAGACGAGGTAGGAGCAGTGTGGTGGTAATGACATGTTGGGCCCAAGATTAACCAAAGGAAAGCCAATCTTGCTTGTATGAACCCCCTGAAGCTGCTGAGGTAGGAGATGGGACTAAGGATGCGGAAGGCAAAGCGGAGTTATCAGGTGGAGAAGGAGCTAAATGAGCAGCTATACTGATAGGCATGCCAACAAGGAGTTGACCGTCGGGTGTACGGTCAGGGGCATGAGACAAATAGTATTGTACAACGTGCTAGGATTAGCATCCAGAAATTTGGCAAATTCTTTATCTCCTACAGGAATTTTAGGAACCTCGCTGGTGTCCATAGGATTCCCCACAGAATGTGAAGGGGGTGATTCAGGCAAAGGCACAGAGAAAGCATGTGAAACCATGGCGGTGGCTTGCTTTCGAGTGATAACAACCATGGACAGGAGTACACAGTAGGGTTTCAATCTATCAGGAACAGAAACAGACAACAAGATGTTTGAAATTGGTAGGTTATTGGTTTGTCAGAATCAGAAAAGACGATAACGATATCAATCCAGTAACCGATGTCGGTCGATGTAGCCGCCGTCGGTAAGGTAACCGATTTCATATAATAGAACTGGTGTAAGAAACAGTAAGAAGTTGTTGATTTGGTGTTAATAGTAATTAATATGCCTACCAAACTATTCTGTAGTGATCACAGAAAACAGTGTATGACAGAGAAACAGAACGGAAAACAAGCAAGAATGCACAAACAAATTAACAGACTAACCCTAGGGTTAATTTTAATCAATTTGGGCTTATGCCTTTAGATGCAGAATGATGTCAATCCTAAACAAAAGACTTAGGGAAATGTCAAGTTTGTTTTGGCTTATAAGGTTACCTCAATCGGGCGGAGATACCGCGAAAAGGGGGATGTTTTGAGATGTTGTGTTAATTATGAAGTGATTCGGTATGTGTTGTGTAGTGAAAGTAAGATTAATTTCCTGTCAATACTGTGGAAATCACCCCCACGTGTACGACCTGTTACTTAGTCTATGTTCACTAGAATTGAAAACAACAAGCAAGAATGTAATGCACGTGTTTTAAACCCAAATCGAAAATGATATTCGATGAAGCAAATAAGATGACTTTCACTAATGCAAAACTAGGAAAGCAAGACAAATTCTTTTACTAAATATAACAAAACAGCAACAACAAGTATGCTCCCTAAATGAAAGCAAGCAAGAGAAACAGAAACCCGAAATGGGTCCCACCGCATGCCAAAATGTTTCGCACGGAATGTCTCGGCTCTGCGGAATAGACTTGCTTCTATCCTTTCATTCCTTTGAGAAACAGATAAGGGTTAGGGCTAGGAGGAATACCTGTTGAATGTTGAGATGGTGTGCGCTGCACTCAGTAGAGAAAGATCGATCGACCGTGAAGAACTCCTTTTTGTCTTGGAAGGACTACCTGCAAGTAAGAACACAAGACCACTAGATTTTATTTAGACAATAAATGAGGGAGCTGCCTTAGGCCCAGAAATATAAACTTCCTTTCGAAGGTGGTCAGATTCCCCTTTTAATACGAATTAACACAAATGATAACAAAGAAAGCTATTACAAAATCACGATTTAGGTATCTCAAGTTACGAAGCAATAGAAGCTAAACTATCAACAATAAAGCATCACATTGTTTGTTCGGTTCTCGGTCATTGATACATTCAAAGTTGAGTTATAGGGATAAACCAGATCGATCCGAGGTTGTTAGGTGAAAAATAGGCGAGAAAAGGGTTTTGGGGTATAAGTCACGCTGACCGACTCCGGCCATTTGGATAACCGATCAGCGTTAGAGAACCGGTGCTGGTGGGGGATAAATGACACCAGTAGGGTTAGCAATCTAAGTGCTTCTCGGATAGAGGTTGGTTGCAAGGTGATCGTGGGGTTATTAAGATTGGTGGATGGTGGGGAATAATGGGAGGA
>CM031234.1:1033272728-1033485628 GCA_018340775.1 Taxus wallichiana var. yunnanensis
ACTTCTCTTCCATACCTTGCCATAAATTTTTTTTCTGAATCCTTTCAATTTTCTCTCTGAAGGAAGAAGGAATTTTGAAAAGTGACATGATATAGATGGGCAGACTTTGGAGTGTACTTTTAATGAGAAGGCACTTACCAGCACTAGAGAGAGTGGCCCCTTTCCAACCTGCCATCTTTTTCTGAAATCTCATCAACAAATCATCCCACACCATGTGAGAGACTTTCTTAGTGCCAAGAGGGAGGCCTAAGTATGTTCTTTGAAGAGCACCACCCTCTACGACCAAATTTTAGCAATCTTGAATGTCTTTCCTCGGGGTGTTAAAGAAAAAAATGGTACTTTTTCATAATTAATCTCTTGCCTGAAAGCGATTCATATAATTGTAATAAAGCCTTAATAGCTTTAGCTTCCACAACTGAGGCCAAAAGAAGAAGGATTGTGTCGTCTGCAAACTGTTGATGAGAGACAGCTTGGCTGAATGAAGCGGGTTTAGATCCATTTAAAAGGCCGTTCTCAACCGCTCTGCCAATTGTTCTACTAAGGCTGTCAGCTAAGAGAATGAAGAGTAAGGGGGAGATGGGGTCTCCTTGTCTTAATCCTCTGCTTTCTTGGTGAAAAAACCCACAGGCTCCCCATTAACAACCACAGAGAACACAGGCTTTGTAGATATACAAGACCTAACAATTTTTCTAAATTTTTCCGTGAACCCAAATTTAGATAAAATCACAAGGAAGACCCAAGAAACCTTGTCAAAGCTTTATTCATATCAAGCTTGAGGATCATATGGGCCTTTTTATTATTTTCCATGGAATGTATAGTTTCGTGCACCATAATCACTCCGTCTTGTATTATCCTGCCTTTAATAAAGCCACTCTGCTGCCTTGAGATGAGGTCATTCATTATGAGCTGCAGTCTAGTAGTGATGATTTTGGTGAAGATTCTATAGATAGCATTAGCAAGGCGATGGAGTCTCAAGTCCTTGAAGTCTTTTGCATCCATTTTTTTAGGTGCCAGCACAATGTGCGTGTTGTTAAGCTCTTTTAGAAGATTTCCTGTTCTATAGAATTCATTTACCGCTTTGAGAAGATCCTCCGAGCATATTTCCCAGAACTTCTGAAAAAAATTAATAGAGAACCCATCCGGTCCAGGAGCCTTGTCCCCCTCAAGAGAAAAGACAGCCTTTTGCAGTTCTTCAAGCGTGACAGCTTTAGTGATGTCTCTGAATTTCTGGTCCTCAATGTTATTCTGAGGGATGGCCTCCAGCATGAAGGAGATAGCTTCAGGGTTGCTGACGTTGTTCTCTTTAAGAAGATTCTTGTAAAATTCAAGTGCTTGTTTCTTGATGCTGTTTGGATCTTTAGTGCTGTTCCCATTGTTTTTAGAAACCTCAAGGATTCTGTTACTGGCTCTATGTTTTAGAGTAGTCATGTGAAAGAACTTTGTGTTCCTGTCTCCCTCTTTAAGCCAGATAGCTCTAGATTTAAGGCGCCAAAAAGACTCTTCCCTACTGCAGATCGTATGCAACTCAGAAAGAATATTCTTTTCATTTACTTCATCTTCAACCGATCTTCCCAAAGTATCCATTTTTAACTCCAGATCCTGAAGCTTCTGTTTTAACTCTTTCTTTTTTTCGAAAATATTTCCAAAAACCCTTTTGTTCCAGATTTTGACTTGCTTTTTGACATTTTTGAGTTTTGAACTAATCGAAGAAAGCGATGGCCTTCCCCATTCCATTCCCACCATTCTTTTATCCTATCATAGATATCATCATGCTCCATCCACATTTTTCAAATTTGAATGAGCTTTTTGCTGGTTTAGTCCAATTGAGAAAGCTTAAAGCAATCGGATTATGATCCGATCCAATTCTTGGAAGGGAAGATAGGTAAAAGTCTTGGCTTAGAATCCAGTTTGCTGAGATTAATGCCCTATCCAATCTCACCTGAATGAACTCCTTTCCCAGCCTTCTATTATTCCAAGTATACTTATTACCATGCAGATCCACATCAATGAGGTTTTGCTCAAAGAATAAAGTCAGCAAAGTCCTCCATACCATTGGAGAAGGTGGGGGTTCCTCCAAACTTCTCACTGGGTTTAGGGGGAGTTGAAATCTCCCATAATGAGCTAGTTGGTAGAGCTATATTGGTTTCTAAAGATTTTAAGATCAGCCCATAGTTTTCTTCTACCACTATCGAATTAGGTGCATAAATATTAGACAAGATCCATTCACACTTTTTCTCAATAGTGACGAATTTAATTGCAAGATGATTAATATTAGCACTAAGAATCATACCAGTACAGTGTCTTCTATCCCAAAGGGTAGCCAATCCTCTGGAAGCTCCCTGAGAATCAACAGCCGCCATTTCAGAACTATCCCAATTTTTTTTTTAATATTAACCATGGTCATTGCTTTCATTTTAGTTTCTTGAAGAATCAAAATACTGGGGTTACTGGAATCCCGTAACTCCTTGATGGTTCTTTGCTTAGAGTTTCCATTTAGGCCTCTAATATTCCAGGATATAATCTTCATTTGGAATGGTTGGTAGTTGGAATTGCTTGCTGGTTCAGTTGTCGCTGAACCCCATCTGCAATATCCCTCTCTGTTTTCTTAGCTCTGAGAGTCTTTTTAGAGGGTCTTCCTCTTTTTGAGCTTCCTCCAAAATCAGCTACTCGTCTAGCAGAAGACCTGGTTGTTCTAGAAGAAGAGGTGTCCCAATTGTCAATTTCCTTTTTTTATCACTATACAATGAATCTGGGATCCTTTCAAAACCTCTCATTCTTTTTTTCTTTTTTGAGATGACCAATGTGAACCCAGAGTCTGAATCTTCCATTTCCTTGGCAGGCGTGATTTCTCCTTCTTCATGTCCTTTATGCAGGTATCGTCCGTGAAGAGATCGAAGTTGTTCAGTGCTGCAAGCCAGACCGTGAAGCCACCGTTGAAGGCAGCGGATCTGCAATACCATTCTCTCTAGAAGAGAGAATCTCCAAAGGCTCAAATTCTGTCATAACTTCCTTGTTACCAGCTTCCTCCCTATTTAATGATTGAATTTCTTTCTCTTGTTCTAAACTGTCAGGCAAGTGATCGAAGGCGCTCAGTGCTGCGAGAAGACCGGCGGAGCCACCGTTTGTAATGCTTGGGACAAGGCGGCGGATCCATGATACCATTCTCTCCAGAAGAGAGAATCTCCAAAGGCTCAATCTCTGTCATATCTTCCTTGTTACAAGCTTCATCCCTAATTAATGACTGAAATTTTTTCTCTTCTGATCCAGAAGGGACTAAATTGTCCATCACTGAACCCTCATGCTCGTTAACTTCCATGGATACCTTAACAGAATCTTCTTTCACAGATGTTTCAAGAGGTAAATCCGAAGAAGCCTTCACCGAATTGTCCAGAACTTCTTTGTTGGGAGCTTCAGGCAAAGCTAAAGTTGCAGCTTTGGGGCGCCAGACAAGATGCTTCTTTATATGAGTTCTAAAACCTCCCTTTTTTTTTCCTTCTATTTATATGCAAATCCTTCTGACTGGGACCTTTGTCATCCATCTTCCTATCCTTGCTTGGGTCCAAGCTATCTTTGTTCAGATCTGAGCCTATCCCAGGCTGTTCAAAGTCCAGAAGGAGGGTCATTTTCTTGGAGCGAGTTTTGTCGAGTGACCAATAATATGGCATAGTTTACATCTTAAGGTTTCAACTTCAATTTTTTGGGTCCAGGATCCAAATCAAGTTTTCAAGATTATGTGCTCTGGAATCTCCTAATCAACGGTGAGAAAATGCAGAACCGAGCAAAAGTAAGCCTGGATCTGTTTCTTGTAGGTCCATCAAGCCCAATAGGTGCACCTAGGGATTTTGCAATATTTAGCAGTATTTCATCATCCCATAGATGCAATGGCAGCCCTGGAAGCCTACACCAGATTGGCATGGTGTTTATATTTTCGATTTGGATCAAAACTCGGATACCATTTTTTCAAAAAAGACCCATATTTCCCACCACTGAGGGGCCTCCCAAAGAACACTTTGAATCTAAATCCTCTTGCTGATTAAACTTAGCCAGAAAAAACCCTTTGGCATAACAAGAATGTTTAGGGCACCCTTAGGTTTCCATTTTCTCAAAGCCCATTTTCTAATGAAATCAATATTAGGTCTAGAGCCAAGAAACTTACCAACAAGGGAGAGGTTTGTTTTGCTTAAGGCTCTATCAAAAATCCATCTGGGACCTTAAGACAGAAGTGGCACCTCTTTGTCCATTTCCCATGTAAAATGACCGGTGATTTTAGGACCCACCTTGAGGTTAGGGCTTTGAAAAAGCTTATTCCATGCCAAAGGTGTGGATCCCAGCATATCCTCCTTTTCTTTTCCAGCCGCCCGATTGTGGTTTGAGATCTGCTTTTCCTCAGTAAACTTTGTCATATTGCGCAGACTTTCGCGGCGCATCTTCCGAAACCGCGTTGTTGTATCGACCTCCCGCTTTTGCATCGTTCGTACCCGTGTCCACAAACGTCTGGTTACGGCTATAGAACGGCCTTTCCTCAGCATTTTGAATCGTAGTTCGCAGACATTCTGCAGCCAAAACTGCAGAGACCGCATCTCCATAGTTCTCTCCATCGCTAGTTCTCTCCATAGTTCATCCATACCAACATTATCATTCAATTCAATATCATTATTCATTGCAAAATTAAATTTCTCTACATTTTCATTATGTATTTCATCCCCATTTTCTAATACATTAGCTACATTTGATATAGTGGATGTACCTTGCCTGCTCGAAGTTTTTGCATTCTCTTCAATTTCTTTATTCTCTTCTCTTCCAATTTCTCCTGTCTTATTCTTGACTTTCCTCTTGTCCTTAGCTCGAATTTTATCACCCATGATTAGAAAAAATTCAACTAGTGGGGTAGGGGACAAAATTAACTACTAAAAAATCATGCAAGAATGTAGAGAAAATTGCAGACAAAACATAATGTTTGTAGAATTCCCGTGAAAGAGATGAAAGGGACGTTGGGGGGCCACAATATATAAAACAAATAAAAATGCGTACGCGTTATAATGCGTACATGTTTTGCATTTTCTCTTTTCCCAAGCCATGCCTCAAGGCTTGGGATCCAGTTTGGATCCCCAAGCCCGAGGTATGGACTACACAAACACAACAAACAAGTTTTTACAAGAAAATATAAAAATGCCACTTCCTCTATGATAAATCAAAATAAAACAATCACTCCATTTTTAAAAAATTATACCACAACGTAGAGTAGAGTTTCTTCTTTCTAAAAATATATTTTTTCAAATTTTCTAACTAATATAAGGTTTCCATATTATTTATATTCTAACTATGCCTTTTTATAGCTATTTTTTGAAGTGTAAATGTCTATCTTTCATTGTGTATCTTTTTTTTGGGTGATCGAAATTTAAAAAAATTATACTAGCCCAAACTAGGCATAATTCTATACATATTAAAAAAACTAATTTTTGATATTTTTTGAGGTAGTTAGGGGTTGGAGCTCCTTATTTTTCAAAACATAAAATTTCGTACTAGAAAAATCTTAAATAAAAAAATATTCGCTAAAAATCTAAAAAAGGAGCCTAAACTAGATGCTCTTAGCTATCTTTTTACCAAAGGGTTTTCAAAAATACTAAATGGTGCTCAAAAATGGTGGGGGCACGAAAGTCACTCTATTATGTTTTTTTAACAAAAACAAGAGCATCTGTTGGTATTTTAGTTGTTTGACCCACTTAAACTTATCCGTTTTTAATAAACTTTAGTAGCTTAGAAAATAGACTCAAAATGCTACGATTCATATTTCTACAACATCTTCCAATTTTGAGTGAAACTATTTTAAAAACTCGTATAAGTTGAAGTTTTTTTTTCGTAAAAATGCGTCCACTTAAGATCTCCTTTTCCCCCTAACTTGGTGCACTTACCCAATAAATAAATTTGATTACGCACAATAGTGTTGATTTCATTGAATACTCCATTTATTTAAGTTTGTTTTCTTATTATTTAAGTTTGTTGTTCACTTTTTAAGTCTCGCATAATTTCTATAAATTGGTATCAAATCATTATTTTCCATAAGGTCATTAAATTAACAACAAATTATAGCTTCTACATCTAGTATGTAAACATTGCAATTTAATGGAAATAATTACTAGTAATCGGTCGCTTACCATGAAGGAATTATTCAAATCCCGTGGATGTGTGGGAGATTTTTGAGAATTGCTACTCAAAGGACATCGATGAAGCAACATATACTACACTCTTACGAGAAAAGAAATAAAATTTAAAGGAATTACGAAAGAAAGACATAAAATCTATTTTCTATATTCATCAAGCCATGCATGAATGACTCCTTCCTAGAGTGGCAACATCTAGTTAAGAAAAACCATGTGGGATAGTCTCCAAGTTGCATATTAAGGTAATGAGAAAGTAAAAACCACCAAGATACAATTACTTTGTAGATATTTTGAAAATATGTCAATGGAATATTTAGATTCCGTAGAATGGTTCTTTACTTATGTATTTTCTTAGGCAATCAAAGTAAATCCATGGATAAGTTATTAAAGACGTAAGGATTATTGAAAATTTTCTTATGATTTTGCCTACAAAATTTGATCCTCTAGTTGTTTCTATTGAAGAAACTAAGGATCTAAGTCACATTTCAATTGATGAGTTGCATGCATCACAAATAAATTATGAACATAGGATGAATAGATCACATGCAACAGTAGACCAAGCATTTACATCTCAAACAATAGGTGTTTGTGGAAAAGGAAGGGGAAGCTTCAACCCTAGTGGTAGAGGAAGAATTTCATCTAGAGGACGCAATAGCGGTTCATCAAACTCAAGTGGAAGAGGAAAAAGTAAAGAAAAAAATCATGGTTAGAGACATGATAGGTCTCATGTGCAATGTCATTATTGAAAGAAGTATGGACACTATGTTTATGATTGCAGGAAAAAGAAATATGATTAGGATAGGAAGTTAGAAGATCTACTCCTAAATCTATGTTTATCAGCATGCACAAGGATTGTTGAAGAAATACCTTTATCACCTATTAATTCCAATTTATTAAGAGAGAGTCCATGTGATGTATGGTATTTGGATTCAACTAGTTGCAATTCATCCCGCATGCCCCACTTAGCCCCACGTGCTTTGCTTTTCTCTTTTCCCCTCTTTTCTTTGCCTTTTGCTCTTGATTCTGAAACCGCCACCTTGCCACAGGTGGCGGTCTCATGACCGCCGCCCTAGATCGGGCGGCGGTCCTGTAACCACCACCCTGCTCAGGGTGGCGGTCCTTTACGCATTTTCCAGAATGCTCTTTTAACATGACTCACGTAAATTTCAACGTTTACCAGCTTTTTTCACCGCCTTGGGCTTGCATTAATGATTTTGGTTCCCTGGAATAGTGTTTTGCCATTGTTTATAGTTTAAGAGTTCAATTTGGTTTTTACCTTGGGTAAATGCAAATGCTATAAATAGTTGGCTTGTGCTCAAGCAAATGGCCCCTCAAATTTGCCTCTGAATTTCTCATTGCAATAGATTAGTCTTTCATTTTGCTTAGAATTCTTAGTTTCATTCATTGCATGCTTAGTTAGTGTTGTTTTGCTGTTAGGAAGCCACATATCCATCTTGTGCAAGTGTTGTTGATATTTCATCCAATCCATTGGAGTAAGATAGTCTGTTTTTTATAGGAAGCCATTAAAGTTGCAGGTTTTGTTCTTCAAGTAGGATAGTTTCAGGTTCTGGATGTTTTATGTTGCATGACTCACAATAAATCCCACTAGGAATTACATAAGCCAAGCTCTGTACTCTTGCGCTATCTCTCTCTACTCGCATTGTATTTATCTATATCTAAGTGCCTTTGTCCCAATATCTACTTCTGTTGATGCTAGCATTACACGCTTTTTCTGGATCCACGTGAACACGAAGGAGCGAGGAGGTCACACTGAGGGGACAAGATCACACACATCATCAGATTTGCCACTGTTGTTCTGTAGAATCCAGGTTCTAGCTTTCAAAGTTCTAAATTAGAAGCATATCAAATAGAGTAGCCAATCACTTTATTTCAGTCAATTTTACTTTCGATATTGCCAGGGAAGCTGTGAGGATTGATAGTTTCTGAGAGACTATGATTCTTTCCTCACTTCTGAGGTAGGATCGAGAGTCTTTCAAATAGATTAGATCAGTTATTTCATTGTTTAGAATAGATTTACAACTGCACAGGCAAGTAGCTATACTCGGTTACTTTGTTTGTTTTAAATTTCATCATTAGATTAATTGTCAATTTCTAGATATATTAAAATAGCTGCTCCTTCAAATTCATTTATAAAATTCATCAAAAATACAAAAATATAGAAGTTATATATGTTATAGATATACTTCACATAGTTAATTTTATTTTGCTGCATTTAGTTTACATTGTTGCTTTTGTATGACAATCACGGGACCTAGAGAGCCCAGGGAATACGTATTCGAGCCAATCGTGCCCCAACCCAATCTCATCACAGCCATAACTGATATAGATCAGAATCTTAGGATCCAAGTCTTCCGAACAATGGTAAACTTACAACAAATCAGTTTCCAACTACACGGGTTAAACATAGAAGACGACCAAGCACACATGTTTTGGTCAAATCAACCAAACTATAGATTACTCTAGATACATATCCGCATGACTGTGGAAGGGTTTGAAAGAGAGCAGACATTTGGTTGTGATCCTTTGGTCCCACAACCAGACGCAGGAGACACTCTCACAGATATAGATACCAGCTTAAGAATTCAGGTTGCACGAACACCTGTGAGATACTCTGAAAAGATCACACAATTAATAATTCTAAATATAGAGGCTGAAAAAGCATATGACTATTGGATACTAGGGATTAGGGACTGATTCCACACATGACCATAGCAGGTCCACAACAACCACGAATCTACGGTTGTGACCCACAAATCCACAGCCCAACGAGTCCATAGGTGAATCAGACATAGATGTTGGCCTACGTACATTAGTATTCAGATCTACTCCACTTCCACCTATCATCATCGAATAGTTATCCTTGTTAGACATAGCAGCTAACAAAGCTAAGGAGTTCTAGACTAGGCCAGAGAATCACCCATAGAGTCAATTATATTTACCATCCACCCTATGACCTTATCTGGAGACATACACGAAACTATCCCAGGTCATTTTCCACGTATTCCACAACCCATAGACCGAATCACGCCAGAGCTCGATATTGATTGGAGCCTTCGAGCAGTCATCCTTGCTGATCGATCTATCACACCAGTTCAAGTTAGGAGGGCCTTCTTTGCCTTAGATTCACAATTTCCACTAGTGCGCGTCGAAGACATCAGATTGCCTAACTAGTTTGTCTACATCCCACACATATTCAATCCCCACCGGCTGTCTCGGCACGACCTCGGGAGGTCGGGTGCGAGGAAAAGTTACTTGTAGATTCCCATGCTCACTTTGTCACTTTTCCATCGTACAAAATTGGTGAACCCGACGTGAACCTTTCTACTTTCTGATTTGGAGTCAGATTTCTACTTGGTTCTTTTAAATTAAATGACCTTTTTCATCTTTACTACCTCATCAGCTTTCACCATCACCTTCGCTCCTTCCCATTATTCTGCGGGTATTCATATACCCCCCGAATATGTCGGGATTCGATGCATATGGTAGGCCTCTCTTAGGTCTTGAGGCATACTACGCTCAACTGAATAGACAATCATCACCCTCGCTCTCAGTATGGGGTGACAACTACTCAACTAACCAGTTGTCAACACAAACTCCAAGGGTCAGATATAGCTCATCTTTCCAAACAGAGGAGTTGGATCAATTCACTCAAACACAACAAAAATAGAGCCTTCAGGCTCGAACAATATGACACTCACAGGAGAGTCTAGTTCGTCTCCTCAGGTACTACTTAGACCACAAATTAGTAGACAAGTGACCCATACCTAGTTTTAGATAATGAACATTCGATACGTTATGCCAGGAATGAACAACGTTCCCAAGGTATGTACCCACCTATAGGGAGTTTACAAACACAACCCGAGGTCTCTTTTCAAGGAAATACCTCCATGCCATTACATATAGGAAATGCCCTCGGGAAACTTGGCAGGGCAGCGATCAATTCATAGCAGGATATCACATGCCTATACAACACCATGATATACAACAAATGCCACTAAGGAAAAATACCGTGACTTCACCAAATGAAGTCATTTCAACGTTAGTAGAAAAAGTGAGGGGGTTAGAACTTGCTCAGGAAAATCACCATTCTCAACTCATGCAGGCAGGAAATTCTAATCCTAGCCAAATAGACCTCCTCACAGGAATAGGTACGTTAGGCGTGACCCCTCAGTATTCACAACAAACGCCAACTAGAACCGTCATTTCTAACACCATTCTGACACCTCCCGGTCTAGTACAAAATAATCCATTCTTGGACAATACCCCTTCATACTTAAACATGTACTCCAAATCACCACAAGGGGATATGTTCTCCTCTCCCGGCATGATTCCTCAAACACAGGGGTTTCCTTATGCCCCCCAACACGTACGCTATGCCATATCAACAACCCATTCCACCTCCACTCCCTCAACAGGCACCATCAATGGTCGAAACCTATGCGATAGGGACATATTCAGAATACTTGAAAGAGCCCTTAGATTTCACCATACGAAGCGTCATGCTTCCAAGACCTCTTCCCGATTTTCCCAAGTACAAAGGTGAGGGAGATCCGAATGCACATATCAAAGCTTACGCCACAGCCATCCGAGAACTACTCCCATGGGATGGGGTTGTTGCTAAAATATTTCCCAAAACCTTGGAAGGTATCGCTCTCGATTGGTATTATAGAATACCTGAGGCTTCCATCCATTCATTCAAGCAACTCGTTTCAGAGTTCATCAAGGCATTTGACATGAACAAACTATTAAGAACAGGAATCAGGGAATTCTTACACATCAAGCAAGAACACAATGAATCTGTCACCCATTTCATCCAGAGGTGGCGTACAGTTCTTTATTCTTTGGCAAGTGCTCCAAATATGGACCAAATGGAACTATGTGATTTATTCCTTCATTCTCTCAGCAGAGAAGTGAAGGAAGAAGTCCAGAAGTTCCCACTAAGAACTTACGATGAAGTACTTGAGAGTGCTCTCCGAATAGATCAAGCGGCAATTGATAGTGGTCATGCAAAACATATGGAGCAAATGGGAGGTTAATCACTTCCAACCAGAACACTACAACTTATCCTACTACCACGAATGTCAATCAAGGACCTAAAATCCTTAATAAAAATCATGGAGTGACAACAGATGGAGTAACTGATCAGGCTAGAAAGGTAAATGTTGTGAATACTCCACCACAAATAAACAACCAACGAAACAACAACTTTACTCCAACAATCAATACAGTGGATTTTAATCATCCAACAACAACAACAACAACAACAACAACGGCGAAGCCCTACACGGGATCCAAACCAAAATTCAACTGGGTATCAAAACCAGAATTCAAACCAAAGACAACAAATGCAAAACTTTAATAGGCAATGGTTTGATCAAAGTTTTAGGCCACAATATACACCAAGCCAACAAACTAGGAATTACAATCCTAACTCGTATTGTGGTTTTCACAAAATCCGAGGCCATGACACTAGAACGTGCCATGACTACAATAAATTTATGCAACGTTTTCCAGAGGAACAAAGACAACTTTTTATAGATATGTTCTTGGCAGATCCTACGTCACCAACACCAAATACTTTTACAGGGGCAGTTTCCCCTCAAAATGCACCCCTCCAGATCTTCAATGATCCACTCCCAAATCACAACAATAACAAGATAAATCCAAATGGGACAAACAAGGGTGTAATTACAGGAAACAATGATCATGAAGCCTCAACTTCACTGAATCCATTAGTTGCGCCACAATTAGGAAGTCAGCCACGACCTAAGATAGTCGGTTTAGTGGAGTTAGATGCCGAACTACCCATAGAAGCTGTAACAAGGACACGAGAGTATTCCTCTCAGCTAAGTCCAAGCTACCCGCTAGAAATAGACAATATCCAACAAGTATTAATAAAACCCGTGGGTGCTTATGACTTAATTAATGATCTAACAAAAACCTTCTCGCACATCTCCTTTTTGGATTTATTGAAGAACTCCCCTGCTCACAGGGCTGCTCTTTTAGAAGCATTGGGTTTAGGTCATCTAATTAACATCACTCCACCTCCCGAAACACAGGTAAACCATATAGACTTTGATATCCACCCTCCGGGGCAGCCGGATAGGGACACCAAATTCATATTCAAAATAAACAAAATGCCAACAGATGCTGAGATTGCACGCCGAGGTGATCCAGCCTTACACTTGCAAGTGTGGGTTTATAACAATTATGTGAAACGTGATGGTTGACGATGGGGCAGCAGTTAACATAGTCCCTTTTTCTTTCCTTCAAAAGCTAGGGTATGGAGAAACGAATTGTTCCACAACTCGAAATACACTAAGAGGCTATGACAGCCTTAAAGCCACTTCAATTGGAACTATAATACTACCGGTCACCTTAGGACCCAAAACAATCCTGACTGAGTTTTATATTATAGATCGGAAACTAACTATAATATGATCCTCGGCCGACCATGGATACACCGTATGAAGGCAATCCCTTCTACGCTATTTCAAGAAGTAAGATTCTTGCATTTAGGAAAGGTGTTCATAGCCAAAGGTGATCCAAAACCATTCGATGTACACCTGGCTGACCTAAAGAAAAGACCAGGCATGCACTCGGAGTTTGAACTCCCAACGAACCAACTTAATAAACCTACCGACGTGAAACCAGAAGAAAAGTTGGTACCTACGACAGATCTTGAAACTATGAGCCTAGCCAAGACAATCCCAGCCCTCAAAGATGAGGCTAACATTGTAGAAATAGTATCATTAGGAACTACTACAAAAATTGTTGAATTACTAGAACAGGATCTACCAATGTTCCTACCATTTGATTCTGTAGGCATGGGGTACACCCTAGGTGTCGGTTCTCTCCCAGCAGTAGATCTCTGCATGGTAGAGGTAGAAGATGTTAACACAACAAATATCCCAGCGCCCATATTCCCAGCTAAGTATTGGACTCTCCATTTTGATGGAGCTAAATGTCATTACGGAGCTGGGGCAGGAGTAATCCTTACTTCTCCCGAAGGAAAAGTCCTACCATTTTCCTTTAAACTAAATTTTGAATGCACAAACAATGGCGCTGAGTACGAAGCCCTCCTCCTTGGCCTCATCTTAGCTAAGAGAATCGGTGTTGATAACATCAGAGTGTTAGGAGACTCACAATTGGTAGCAAATCAAGTTGCTGAGATGTATGAAACCAAAGCCGAGCACTTACAACTCTACAAAACAGTTGTACTGAATTTAAGCAAGGAGTTTGACTTCATATCAATCAAAGCAATCCCGAGAACAAAATCTTCTCGCCGATTCAATAGCAACCTCAGCATCGTGCTTTACTCCAAATAGTAAGTTAGAGGACACCCATTTCATGGTATCCCTTCGTACTGAACCACTGATAAAAACAATGTCAAATCCTCTTTTAAATGGAAATGAAAACAAATCTACTATCCTAGACCACATCGATAGTGATACAACCACTCTTGATTTCTTGAACACCTATGCGGCGTTACATCTCACCCATCACGTGGTAGATTTATCCCTAATCCCATTCATCCTCCTACTTCGGAAATCCCATGACAGAGCTTCCCCCACAAAAGGAACTCAGCATATACACAGTCGAGAATGGAGATGATCTGGAACTACCTCCAGCCCCACCTGAGTTTGAAGAAGGTAACACTTCTTTAATCGAAGAAACAATTGATATTAACATCGGAATGGAAGATGAACCAAGGATATTGAAGTTAGGATCCTCGTTAACTCCATTAGAAGTAGAAATACACACTCGGATCCTCAAGGAACATCAAAAGGCTTTTGCATTTAATTATAAAGAAATGACAGGGGTTGCACCACACATTGCGGTGCACAACCTCATCACTAAATCAGATGCAAAACCGATTAAACAAAAATCGAGACCAATGAAACCCAAGGTAGCTCTCATGGTGAAAGAGGAGGTAATGAAACTCCTCCAAGTAGGATTCATCAAACCAGTCGATTACTCTCAGTGGGTATCTAATATCATTCCCGTTCTCAAAAAGAATGGGAAGATACGCATCTGTGTAGACTTCCGAGACATTAACAAGGCATGTCCTAAAGATGACTTCCCATTACCATCTATAGATGTCATTGTTGATGCAACAACTGGATTTGAGCTTTTATCTCTCATGGATGGATTCTCGGGATACAATCAAATCAGAATATCCGAACAAGATCAAGCTAAAACCACGTTTATAACTCCTTGGGGAACCTATTGCTATGTTGTTATGCCATTCGGTCTCAAGAACGTTGGCGCTACGTACCAGCGGGCTATGACGTATATATATTTCATGATCTTATTCATAAAATTGTGGAATCCTACATAGATGACTTGTTGGCCAAGGCCAAGAAGCGTTGTGACCATCCGGAAGTGCTTCATCGTCATTCTTTCACGTCTGATAGAATACGGAGTCACGCTAAATCCAGAAAAATGTGTCTTTGGTGTGACAGGAGGGAAGCTCCTAGGTTACATTATATCATCACGTGGGATCGATGTTGACCCAACCAAAATTAAAGTTGTTCTTGAAATGGTCCCACCTTCGGATGAATCTGGAATCAGGTCATTTCTCGGAAAACTTGGTGCAATCCGGAGATTCATCCCGACTTAAGTTTCACCATTCATCCAATCAACAATCTACTCAAGAAAGATTATAGCATTGATTGGACCGAAGACTGCAATGAAGCTTTCAACGCAGTTAAGCGTTTCTTGTTATCACCACCTACGCTAATGCCACCTAAGCCGGATCACCCATTAATTTTATATTCGCGAGCCACCAATGTCTCGCTAGCCTGTATGCTGGCTCAAGAAGATGATGACAAGAGAGAACGTGTGATCTATTTCATTAGCCGGACATTGCTCGACTATGAAACACACTATACACAAGCAGAATGAGAATGCCTCGCCATAGTCTTTGCAACCAAATGCTTAAGACATTACATGTTAAATCAAGAAACAAAGGTCATTGTAAAGACAAAACATTTACGAACTTTCCTCACGCAAGGGTCCTTGTCTAAAAAGGTTGGACACTTTATAACCTTAATGGGTGAATTTGAATTAACATTCGTAAATTAAAAGTCGGTTAAAGGACAAATCATCATGGATTGGTTAGCTGATAATCCATTAGACGGAGGTGATCTAGTAGATCTGGACTTTCCCGATGAGTGCATATACTACATCGAAACCCGACCTTCTATCTCTGAGTGTCCTTGGTACACTGATATTATTAATTATATCATGGACCATACATATCCAGAAGGTGCTACACAACGGAAAAGGTGTTTACGCATTATCGTAGCTAAATACATCATAGAGCAAGTGCTCTATCGAAAAGCATTCGATGGAATGCTTTTAAGATGTGTCGACACAGAAGAATCCAAGAAGATTCTCCACGAATCTCACAGTGGAATGTGTGGAGGCCACTTCGGTGGCCATGCCACCACTCGAAAAATACATCGAATGGGCTATTTCTGGCCTACTCTAGAACACGACGCAGTAGAGTTTGTACGAAGGTGTCATAAGTGCCAAGAATTCTCTCATGAGATTCACATGCCGGCACAAGCTCTACAACCAATCGCTACTCCATGGCCCTTTTCTACGTGGGGCCTAGATTTAATAGGGAAATTCTCTCCCTCATCTACAGATGGCCATAATTTCATAATCACGGCCACCGAATATTTTACCAAGTGGGTAGAGGCTATGCCTCTTACTACTGTGTCGGGTTCTGTAATCGCCAAGTTCATTTTGAACCAAATCATTTGCAGGTATGGTATCCCGCAAGTCATTATCTCAGATAATGGGACTTCTTTTAAGAATGACGAAGTTCACGAATTATGCAATAAATTTAAAATAAGCCATCATACGGCCTCCTTGTATTACCCTCAAGCCAATGGACAGGCTGAGGCGACAAACAAAACATTAAAAGCCATTCTCCTTAAAATGGTGAAAGAAAACAAGCGAGATTGGCATTTGAAGTTATATCCGGCCTTATGGGCCCACCGAACCTCAATAAGAACACCAACAGGAGCCACTCCTTTTTCACTGGTATTCGGGGCAGAAGCAGTTCTCCCACTTGAGGTTGAAATACCCAGTCTCCGTATCTCATTACAAGGGATTCTAGATGAAGACGCTTACAGAGAAGCACGTCTCTCCCAACTAGAAAGCCTAGATGAAGCTAGGATAGATGTTGAATAGTGGCACAGAGTCTATGCTGACCGAATGTGCCGGCAGTATAACAAGAAAGTCTATGAACGCGACATATATGAAGGTGATCTAGTTCTAAGGCTAGACAATGGATCGACAAAAAACCGGCGAAGGAAGGAAGTTCCGGCCCAAATGGTTGGGCCCATACCGAGTCATGAAGGACTATGGAAATGGTGCATATCTCCTATGTACACTGGAAGGTGAGGAATTTGGTGAAACAGTCAATTCCCTACACCTCAAATGATTCTACGTAAAGCAACTAGTACTACTTGTATAATTATATCTACATTGCATCTTCATATAGTTAGGATCATTTTGTCCACTTGTTTCATACAAATTTGTGATCAAGGAATTTATTCTCAAAGCAATTCATTACAAACTCATGATGTTGTTGGCATAAACACTCTAATCATACTTCTCTATTTCCATGATATCATCAAACTATTTCGGAATCACTTCATCAAATAAAGCTAGATATGACAAGGTCTTAACGGTAACCATACCAAGATCTGCGGGTTTATTCTCACTTTTGGTTTCTTCTTAGGATAGGTGTCTTGCCTATGGTCTGTTCTAGAAGCTTCATGGTGTCACATCTATCCCGTATGTATATCTCTTTGGAAATAAGAACACACTGACATTTTGCTCAAATAAACAAGTCAAATATAGATCAAACAGAAAATTTTAAATTTACACATTTCCTTGCCCCACCAACCTTCGGTGATGAGCTTGCATCTCTTACTAGTGACGTAGGGTTGGGAAAGGATGGAAATGCCCTTACTCACCTATGCCTTGCCTATGGTGATAAACCCACGCTTCTTACTAGTAGCATGGGGCAAGGTGTGGGGGGTCCTCTTGACAAACAAACGTAAAAGGTCATAAACAAACAATTCAAATCTTGAAGTCTTGAGTCAAAAACAAATGAATCGGATGTCCAAAATTCCAAGAGAATTAAAAATCCTAAAACCCAGATTTTGTCTACCATGTGGCCATCTACGGATCTAAGTCTAGATAAACCGCAAAGCAAGTTGCATCCCAAAACTATGAAGTCACTCGAGTGGAGTAGGCTTGTAGCATCCTAATTTGGTTCCACAGCTTTGTCTATCTTTCATCAATATCATTTCAACACATTTCATAACTTGTGCCCTTTTCAGCTCTCGGTGATGAGCCCTCGCATCTTACTAGTTGCGTGGGGTTAGGAGAGGGCAGTTTATCTACTCATCATACCGGCTTATCTTCACCACTTTGCCAAAGCAAATATGAAGTACCCAAAATTGCTTACAGAAACTAAGATTCAAAATCACATTGTATCTACATTATCATATATCAGCATCATGAAATACAAAAGAAAGTAAACATTTGTATCATTTGTTCTCCATTGCATACATTCTAAAAAGCATATAAGCATAATATCATAGTTCACATGAGGAAACGGAAATGGAAACAAAGCCATAAATGCCAAAAGTCTGATCCAAAAGGAATATATATATATATATATATATATATAATATATATATATATGATCAAAATTCCTGTACAATGCCATCATGCGCTAAGCATGGTCAAAATGCTCAAAGAGCCCGAGATATACAAAAATATCATACAAAAATCTAGGAGAGCCAAGTGGCTTCTCAATCCCTATGAGACCCCTCTGAAGGTGCACGCCCACCTAGGACTCCGGCTACGCCGGCGCTCTGAGTGCACGGAGGGCTCAGGATCCCGAGGGCAGCCAGCCGCAGTCTCGCCACGAGAATGACTCCTCATCAGGCGCTCGGCTGTCCTATACCCCGCTAACTCCGTACGGAGAGTCGATACCATCCTGGCCACATGCCAGATAGGGAAAAGATGTCAGTATGTCTGCCAGCTGCTGAGGGCTCCCCGACATCCACAGATAGCTCTGCACGGGTCCTCTCCATGGGAATCATCAGGGTATCGGTGCATACCCTGCGAATCAAGTCTCGCCACTCATCGGCGGTCTCTGCAAAAAAAGGAGAAAACAAATTAGAAATAAAACAAGAGATAAAACACAAGTGTAAACAAAAGGAGAGATAGCAACTAAGGAAATCCTAATTAAAAACAAACATTAAAAGGAAGGGTGGTAACTTACTCGGATCACCAGGCCTCCAGGATGGATCTCTAGGGTCAGCACCCACCACAGATGCCAGCCGCTGACTGAGGTGCTCCCCCATGGCTGGAGTGACGTAGCATCCTACAATGGACTCATCCTCCCCACCATGGCCCTAGGAGAGTGGCTCCTCTGAAACCAGAGTCACTCTCTCTGCACTCTACTCTGCCCTCTCTGCCTGCATGATATCCTGAGTGTCATGCCACTCAGGATCACTTTGTCCTCCTCAGTCTCCTCCTCTGTCTCTCCCCCTGTGAACTCCTCGGACTCGGAGTCTATGTCGATGGGGTCATCGCTGCTATGGGCAGGACCCGTGGCAATCTGAAGTAGGGGTGCCTGAGGAGCACCGGCTCTCCCTCGGGCACGTACTACCCTCCTGGCTGCAATAGGAATGCTAGGTGTAACAACTTGTCCAACCCCGGCCTCTAGGACCCCCTCTGGCCTCTCGAACTGACCTATATACTGGCACTACTAGGGGAAGCATGCCCATGTAAGGTAGGCCAAACTGCTGAGGAACTCGGCCAAAGGGGTGTATCTCCACTCACCCCACTCTGTCAATAAGCTACCCTGTGGTGGAGCAGGAGATCAAAGTAAGAGCCTCCTCGCCCCATATACCTGCCATGGTCTGATATGGTGTGGCCTCCATGTCATCGGTGGTCAGAGAAGCAACTGGCTGATGAGGTGCTCTGAGCACCGACATATCTATCCATCTGGCTGCCCTCACAGCTCGGGATCTGTCACCTCTACACCTCTGCCATAGGGGATGAAGTGCTCATAGACCCAACTCATGACCAGGGTCGGGTGGCTCAAAGACTACCCCTGTAAAATGGACTACCCTGTATAAGTCATGGTAGGTAGTCCCAAGTATATCTGCTCCCCAGGCGTAAATCCGGCCATGACCCTCGATCTGTGCAATGATGGGGGACCAGCAATATAGCAGTGTGTCTCCTCCCTTGTCCCCGATCAATCTCGAGGCAAGGATCCCCATAATAGCCTGGTGAAGCAAGGGGATGGGAAAACTAGGAATAGACCGAACTCTGACCCCCTTCTTTGAACCCATGGAGATGACTGCATCTCCCATGTAAGAAGCCCACTGTGCTATCTGGGCCCGTGAACTGCTTGTCTCGAGGGTGAGTCACCTCCGATGATCGGGACCCCCAGGATATGGTAAACATCCTCCAGTGTGATGGTCCACTCACCTCGGACCCCTGGTAATCGGAAGGTGTTCCGATCAGCATCCCAGTAGGAAAATAAGTCACAGAGTATGTGACTGGATGGTGCAACATGTGGTACCCACGATATACGTAGTATACCAGCCCTCTGAAGAGTATCCTGCTCATCCTGTGAAAGGGCGTCTAGCACTGCTGGGAGCCAGTCACACTCCCTCTCTCGGCTCCACCAAATGTACTCCTCTCTCACCTGCATACACCCAAAAACACACAAAACAAAGTAAGTTAGCATCCGAATGACATTAGAAAAATCATGAAAACACATAGAAATGCTAAAAATGCAAAAACAATCTCAAACAAGTGTTCTTTTGACATTCTGTAAAGAACCGCCACCACGCAAGGGGGCGGTGGGTTTCATGACCGCCACCACCTTAAAGGCGGCGGTCTTGTAACCACTGCTCTAAACAAGGCGGTGGTCGTGTAACCACCACCCTGGGCAGGGCGGCGGTCGTGTCCCGAAAACCCACGCGGGTTTTATATCCTAAAAAGCCTAAAAACACCAAAAAAGGACCATTTTAACTAAAAACAAAGCCTACCCAGTAGGCCCCCCCTAGATGGACCTTTTGAACCTAACATTTTCAAAAATAACCCCCACGACAAAGATTTTAGCATTTTAAAAGTTTGGAGGTAAAAACAATAAATTGAGGAGAACTAACCTGTGATCTCGCGGGTCGATGATCTGCACGCGGAGGCATGATCGCTATCTCGTCACGAACGTTTTGACTCTACTCTCGTAAGAAACCATCACCGTGGGTCCCAGAGCTCAGAATCAATCAAATCAACACGCGCAAATGAATAGGAAAATGGGCCCACTTTCATATATATATCAGCCTGACTTGTTTTGAATGTTTTTTTTTCGGGTTTGGAGCGCCGACGGAGGTAAGTTCTTACCCCCACACAAATGGTACGTCCTCATTTCCCATTATTTTAGCGTTTATTTTCCGATCTATCTTGTCTATCTGCACTTGAGTTCTCTTTTCATTTTGCAGGGAGCGGGAATTTTGGATGGCGTCATTTCGACACACGGACGTATCAGGTATAACTTCCAACTTCCCATTTCGGGACCGCCATACTCGGACCCACCATTTTACGCCTCTTCATGGCTAAAACGCTTCTCCGAGGGGGCAATATGTACGTACCCAAAATTGTAGGGTACTGCACCATCGAACAACGTAACACGTGCCCCAATGATGATACAGAGTCTCCTCGCAAGGTGTTCGGGATCCGAAAAAGCTCTCCAAGTATGCATTATCATCCCACATGCCCCGCTTAGCCCCGCGTGCTTTGCTTTTCTCTTTTCCCCTCTTTTCTTTGCCTTTTGCTCTTCAGTTATGAAACCGCCCCTGCCTGGGCGGCGGTCTCATGACCGCCACCCCTGATCGATCAGGGCGGTGGCGGTCTGTAACCGCCACCTTCTCTGCTCGGGCGGTCCTTTACGCATTTTCCAGAATGCTCTTTTAACACGACTCACGTAAATTTCAACATTTACCAGCTTTTTTCACCACCTTGGGCTTGCATTAATGATTCTGGTTCCCTGGAATAGTGTTTTGCCATTGTTTATAGTTTAAGAGTTCAATTTGGTTTTTACCTTGGGTAAATGCAAATGCTATAAATAGTTGGCTTGTGCTCAAGCAAATGGCCCCTCAAATTTGCCTCTGAATTTCTCATTGCAATAGATTAGTCTTTCATTTTGCTTAGAATTCTTAGTTTCATTCATTGCATGCTTAGTTAGTGTTGTTTTTCTGTTAGGAAGCCACATATCCATCTTGTGCAAGTGTTGTTGATATTTCATCCAATCCATTGGAGTAGAATAGTTTGTTTTCAATAGGAAGCCATTAAAGTTGCAGGTTTTGTTCTTCAAACAGGATAGTTTCAGGTTCTGGATGTTTTATGTTGCATGACTCATAATAAATCCCACTAGGAATTACATAAGCCAAGCTCTGTACTCTTGCGCTATCTCTCTCCTACTCGCATTGTATTCAGTCTGTATCCTAAGCTGCCTTTGTCCCAATATCTACTTCTATTGATGCTAGCATTACACACTTTTCTAGATCCACGTGAACACGAAGGAGCGAGGAGGTCACACTGAGGGGACAAGATCACACACATCATCGGATTCACCACTGTTTATGCAGAATCCAGGTTCTAGCTTTCAAAGTTCTAAATTAAAAGCATATCAAATAGAGTAGCCAATCACTTTATTTCAGTCAATTTTACTTTCGATATTGCCAGGGAAGTTGTGAGGATTGATAGTTTCTGAGAGACTATGATTCTTTCCTCACTTCTGAGGTAGGATCGAGAGTCTTTCAAATAGATTAGATCAGTTATTTCATTGTTTAGAATAGATTTACAACTGCACAGGCAAGTAGCTATACTCGGTTACTTTGTTTGTTTTAAATTCGTCATTAGATTAATTGTCAATTTCTAGATATATTAAAATAGCTTTCTCCCTTCAAATTCATTTATAAAATTCATCAGAAAAATACAAAAATATAGAAGTTATATATGTTATAGATATACTTCACATAGTTAATTTTATTTTGCTACATTTAGTTTACATTGTTGCTTTTGTATGACAATCACGGGACCTAGAGAGCCCAGGGAATACGTATTCGAGCCAATCGTGCCCCAACCCAATCTCGTCACAGCCATAACTGATATAGATCAGAATCTTAGGATCCAAGTCTTCCGAACAATGGTAAACTTACAACAAATCAGTTTCCAACTGCACGGGTTAAACATAGAAGACGACCAAGCACACACGTTTTGGTCAAATCAACCAAACTATAGATTACTCTAGATACATATCCACATGACTGTGGAAGGGTTTGAAAGAGAGCAGACATTTGGTTGTGATCCTTTGGTCCCACAGCCAGACGCAGGAGACACTCTCACAGATATAGATACCAGCTTAAGAATTCAGGTTGCACAAACACTTGTGAGATACTCTGAAAAGATCACACAATTAATAATTCTAAATATAGAGGCTGAAAAAGCATATGACTATTGGATACTAGGGATTAGGGACTGATTCCACACATGACCATAGCAGGACCACAACAACCACGAATCTACGGTTGTGACCCACAAATCCCACAGCCCAACGAGTCCATAGGTGAATCAGACATAGATGTTGGCCTACGTACATTAGTATTCAGATCTACTCCACTTCCACCTATCATCATCGAATAGTTATCCTTGTTAGACATAGCAGCTAACAAAGCTAAGGAGTTCTGGACTAGGCCAGAGAATCACCCATAGAGTCAATTATATTTACCATCCGCCCTATGACCTTATCGGAGACATACACAAAACTATCCCAGGTCATTTTCCACGTATTCCACAACCCATAGACCGAATCACGCCAGAGCTTGATATTGATTGGAGCCTTCGAGCAGTCATCCTTGTTGATGATCGATCTATCACACCGATTCGAGGTTAGGAGGGCCTTCTTTTCCTTAGATTCACAATTTCCACTAGTGCGCGTCAAAGACATCAGATTTCCTAACTAGTTTGTCTGCATCCCACACATATTCAATCGAGAAAAATATTATACATGATGTTTACTATGTTATAGGTTTGAAGCATAATCTTATGAGTATTGGACAATTGGTACATAAAGGATACAAAGTTTATATTGAAGACAATGAGTGTGTGATTGTGGAAAAATCCCCTAACACTTAGTTGATTGCAAAATTGAAGATGAGAAGAAATAGAATGTTTCCCTTGATATTAAAACAAAAAAAAAGAGAAAATTAGATCTGTTTACAACAAAATCAGCAAATCACTTCACAGCCAAGTCTTATGCTAAGCTAAATCGGTCATGCGTTGAGACCTACGCTCAAGAAAGTGAGTCTTGTGCTAGTGTAAATGAGTCCTACGCTAATCTAAATGAGTCTTGTGCTAATGCAAGTGAGTCATGCGTTGAATCCTCGTGTTCAAGGATTACATTCAACTTTTCAATTATTCATGAAATATGTATCATGGCTTTGGCATCTCAGGTTTGGACATTTGAATTTTGGAGGTTTGAATTTATTACACATGAAAAATATGGTAAAAGTTTTACCCTTGATTCAGAAACTAGAAAGAGTATGTGAAGGTTGTATTTTGGGGAAGCAACACAGAGAGTCTTTCCCAGTTGGAAAAACAACAAGAGAAAGTGCACCTCTTGAGATTGTTCACTCATATTTATGTGGACCTATGCAAACAACTTCTATTGGAGGTTTCTCATATTTTATGACATTCATTGATGATAATAGAAAGAAAATATGGGTGTATTTTTTGAGACATAAATCACATGCCTTTTTATATATTTCAGTTTTTCAAGGATTTAATGGAGAATAAATTTGGATACTACATCAAAATTCCGAGGACAAATAGAAGAGGTGAGTATGTTTCCATTGCATTTCTAAAATTTTGCAAATATTATGGTATACAAAAGCAATTTATTACAGTATACACCACAACAAAACAATGTGGCATAGAGGAAGAATAGAACTATTATGGAAATGGCAAGAAGTATGATCAAGGAAAAACATCTTATAAATGACTACTAGGTAGAAACAAGAGCAATTGAGGTTTATATTTTAAACAGTGTCTACAAACAATTGTTAGGAACATGGTTCCTCGGATAGCTTGGACTAACATGAAACATAGTGTTTCACATTTTAGAATTTTTGGTTGTGTGGCATACACACATGTGTCTCGAAGAGATAAAGAATAAGTTAGATAACAAAGGAGAAAAGTGCATATTTGTTGGATATTCAAAGAATAAAAAATCTGGTCACTAAAAATGTTGTGATCAACAGAGATGTACAATTTATTAAAAATGAAGCATGGGATGGAAGTATAGACAAAAAAGTCAATATATCATAGTTATTCCATATCATGATATGACATATGAAAATTTAGAAGAACAAGGTACAATATCTTCTTTGAATCTTGGACATGCATCTCAAGTTGTAGCATAAGTTACACCTCCCTTCACAGCTAGGAGGTCTCTAAGTTTTCAGTCATCTTCAGCCATGTAAGAGACACCATAAAGAACACCGGAAGAAACTTATTTACCAAAAAGAGTCCATCATCCGATATGCCTTTCCAGGAGGAAAATAAGAAGTCTTAATGGGATTTATAATGTTGATAGAAATAATCCATTTTCAGTTTTTGCAGTGTTTTCTCAAGATGCAAATCCAATATATTTTGAAGAGGCTATAAAAATGAAGCTTTAGTTCACTCCATGGATGATGAGATAGATTCTTTAGAGACAAATTAGACATGGTAGTTGATGGATATTCCAAAAGGAAAGGACATGATAGGAGTGAAGTGGGTCTACAAGACAAAATAAATTTTCGATGGAAAAGTACATAAACATAAAGCAAGGTTGGTTGCAGGTTTTATGTAGCAATGTGGAGTTGATTACAACAAAACGTTTACACCAGAAGCACACTTGGACATGGAAAGAATGGTTTTAACAATTGCATCTCAAAATAAATGTCCTATTTATTAGATGGATGTAAAATGATCATTTTTGAATTTTTTCTTGAAGAGGAAGTTTATGTGAATCAGCTAGAAGATTATGAGATTGAAGGTCATGAAGAAAATGTATACAAGTTGAGAAAAGCACTCTATGGTCTCATGCAAGCACCTAGATCTTAGTACAATAGAATCGATTCTTATTTGATACAAAATGATTTCAGTAGGAGCAAAAATGAGACTACATTATACACCAAGATAAATGTGCAAGGAAAGATTCTAATTGTTTGTTTATACATAGATGATTTAATCATTAATGAAAATCTATCTACATAGTCATTAAAATCAGCCACGAAGAAGGAATTTGAGATGATAGATCTCGGTCTTACTCATTACTTTTTGGGCATTGAAGTTAGAAAATAAGAAGGTGAAGTTTTTATTTCATAAGAAAAGTATGCTAATGATGTTTTCAAAAGGTTTAAAATGTTGAATTGGAAGCCGATCCAATAGTCATTAAAGTAGGTTTGAAGTTAAGAAAAGAAGATAACAAATCATTAGTGGATCCAACATTGTTCAAAAGGTTAGTTAGAAGTCTCATGTATTTGACAGCCACAAGGCCTAATATTATAAATGGTGTGAGCCTCATATCAAGGTTCATGGAGTCTCTAAAAGATTCACATTGGCAAGATGGAAAAAGATATTGAGGTATGTATGTGGAACAAATAATAATGGAATTCTATATTTGAATTCAAATGAGTTCAAACTCATTAGTAATAATAGTGATAGTGTCAAAAGTATAGATGATAGGAAAAGCAAATCCGGATATACTTTTCACTTTGGAACCGAAGTGGTTTCATGGGCATCAAAGAATCAACCCATTGTCACCTTATCTTGAGAGAGGAAGAGTGTGTAGCAGCAATAGGAGCATCATATCAAGTTGCGTGGATGAGAAAAGTATTGAAAGATTTAAGGAAAAATCAAGAGTGTGTTATGCGGAGTTTTTGTAACAATAATAATGTTATTCACAACACCCTTATGTTTATATAACATTGTCTCAAAATCATGTTTTTCACAAGAGGAGAAAGCATTGATACGAGGTATAATTTTATCAGAGGGAATTGGTTAACAATAAAGAGATTTGTCTTGAATTTTACAGATATGAAGATCAGTTTACTGATATTTTTACAAAATGCTTTAGAAAATGAAGTTTTTATTCTTATAGAATATTTATGAAGTTGTTCACAAACAGGGAGTTTGTGATATTGAATATGGCAGATTTGAAATACAAACTCAGCTCTAGAAAAGCAATATTTGAAAAAACTACAATCTCAAAATTAAGGGGAGTGTTGAAATTATCCATGTAATTTCTCTTGCCTCCCCATCTTTTGTAGCTTTTTGGAAAGCTAAGTTTATATTTAGCATGCAGTTTCCATACTTGTTTAATTGAGTCCTATGTAGTCTTATTTTTAGGAATTAAATAAGTCAAATAAAACAAAATAAATCTGTTTTATACATGCATAACATGCATTATTTTTTGAGACACGTCCCTTTGTCCCATTTGTCATTTTATTTGTGCCCCGAAGTTTTTTTTCAGAGTAGTTTGAAGCTATGTTTAGGAATATCCTTTTTTATATAAGAGAAGAAATTGTAATTGTTGTAGTGATATGTAGAGCATGGATATAATAGATGTTGAAGGTAGATGAATACATTTTTCTATTGCTACATACACACAGACATCTGCGGCCTTTCGACGCCTGACTCACGATTGTAATGAGTTTTTTCAAGCTCTAACATAAGTGAATGGATAAATATGATTACACACAACAATGCTGATTTTATTTAATACTCTTTTTATTTAAGTTTGTTTTTTGTCTTATAATTTATTTGATATTCGTTGTTTTAATTCTTCATAATTTCCACAACAACCTCCTAAGGTATATCCACCTAGCTTTGAAAGCATTGAGTTTCTTCCATTCAAGTTCGATCGGATTAAATAAGGGGCTACAACACAAAAATCATACACATAATTATCTATCCATTTTATTACCCTTTTTTATAGTTAGAGATTTGATAATAGATATTAATTTGATCTCATATGTGTCTTATGTTGAAGGTAATCCATTTAAGTTTGTTTTCTTATAATTTATTTGAATTCGTTGTTTAATTCTTCATAATTTCCACAACAACCTCCTAAGTATTACCTTGACATATCTTTCTTCCATTCAAGTTCGATCGAGATGGGGCTACAACACTCTCTTCACCAGAGATTTAATGTGAAACTAAGGAATTATGTTGAATGAACTTCCCTTCTCTCATTCTTCCCCTTCTCTCATTCTTCGAACACACGTTTCTTCCTATTTTTCCACCACTTGAATGTGGGCACCTCCTCTGGAGGCATAGAGTATTACATGACAAGAAATCCACAATGGTATGCACATTTCTCCCTGAAATAGTTATATAATCTAAATAACTACTCTAAATTAAGAGAAACCAACAAGCTTAATATAACAATGTTAAACTTAATATAATATTATAGGATGGAGTACGCCTTTCTCGGCTGCCAAGTTTAAGCGAGTGAGCGCATGGAGTTTGAAGTGGTTCACAATATTCAAACTTCCTCCATCTCTCACATACATGTATTCATCCTTGGGTTGGTCAAGATTGTGCCTAAACCATATGTTGTAGGAAAATTATTCTAGTCCATTGGAATTTGAGGAATGAACCTTACCATTTTCTTCCACTTAAAAATCATCGGTCCTCATCAACCATGTGGTTAATTAACTATGACAATCAACCCTCTTCTATGCTTATTCTCTTGAATGCTTGTAATATTATCTCTCCTCATTTCCTAGGCCTTAGCCATAATATTGAGATTAAAACCGGTGATAATATTACCACCAATTTTCTCTTCCTCTCTAGATCCCTCACTTTTGTCACGGGTTGCAGATGATCACACCAAATAGAAGGGTTGTCGATTCATTCATTTAAAAAGTTAATATGCATGCATTCTCGCAATCATAAATAGAAAATAAATAACATATAATAAGGCATGGATTGGGCGAGTGCTTATGTGATGACGTTTTTCAAGATGGTTTTGATAGTTGGAAGAGTCGACAATTGTGATAATTCTAAGAGGGGTGTCACCATTGTTGTACCACCGGATGTCGCACCTACAAAAATGGCAATTACATCTCCTCTTTGCACTCTTCTCACCATTTGAGAGCTTTCTTCACATGCACACTCATGTTCATGTCCGATACTCTCTTCTTCTCCTCCTCATCGATGTTCCTCCTCTTTCTTCTTCTCTTTCTCCTCATCTTCCCACTCTTGTTCTTCATTGGCACTCACTTTCCCCTTCTCCGGCTCCTAAAAGGAGGGTTTATAAATATCAAGACACCCAAGAAAAATCACTCCTAGCCTACCCTCACATGATCAACAATTAAAAATGATATGTCCACACACATGTAGAAAATATGCAGTCTTATACAACGAACAACATAAACAAATTAAACACAAAAACAAAATAACTTGCAAATAAAAAAAGATTAATCACTAAAATCAACATTACTGCATGAACAATTTATTCATTCTTTATCACAAAGATTTGGCTCTTTACAATATGATATGTGCGTGCAACACTCCCTCTACCTTCATATTCTACCTTCATACAACAATTACAATTTCTCTTACATGCAATATATAAAAAGGACTCCTACAAAACTTAACTATGAACTGCTCTTAAACCGAGATTTCTAAATCTAAACTCGAATTCTTCTAATTCCACTGCATGTTGTGCATGCATAAAAAAATTATTATTATTTATTTGATTCACTCTATATATTTCCTAAAAATATAACTCTAATTAAACTAGAACTCTAACAAGCTACAAATTACACATATTAATCAAATTGTTGTTTGCTAACTTATACTTAATCTATGGGAGAAATTACATGCATAAAATATGCATATTCCAACACTCCCCCTTAATTTCAACCCTATAGCTTTCACTATTCGGATCTGAGTTTGTATTTCTAGATCTGCCATATGAAAGATCACAAACTCCCAAACAACTTCGTAAATATTCAAAAACTTCCTTTGCCAAATATTTTGTAAATATATCTGTAAACTGATCTTCGGATCTACAAAATTCTAAACAAATTTCCTTATTTTTAACCAACTCCTTGATGAAGTGATATCTCGTATCAATATGTTTTCTCTCTTGTGATAAATATGATTTTTGGACAATGGTATTGCTTAGTTGTTGTCACAAAAATATGAGTAATGTCCTCTTGATTCTTCCTCAAATCTTTCAACACTCTTCTCATCCATACAACTTAACATGCTGCTCCATTCTTTCGCTACATACTCTACTTCGCTAAAGATAACATGACAATGGGCTGCTTCTTTGATTCCCATGAAACCAATCCCATTCTAAAGTGAAAATTATAGCTAAATGTGCTTTTCCCGTCATCTATACTTCCATCATTGTCACTTATCTCGTATAAATAATGAGTTTGAACTCATATGAAGTTGAATATAAAATTCCATGATTCTTTGTTCCATGCACATACCTCAAAATTATTTTCCCAGCTTGCCAATGTGAATCTTTTGGATATTCCATGAAATTTGATATGAGGCTCACACAATAAATAATGTCGGACCTTGTGGCCATCAAATACATAAGACTTCCACCAAATTTTTGAACAATGTTGGATCCACAAACGATCCACTTTCCTCTTTTCTAAACTTTAGACCTCTCGCATCGGCATTGGCGTTGACTTACAATTCAACATGCTAAACCTATTCAACACATCATTTGTATATTTTGCTTGTGAAATAAAAACTCCACATGTTGATTTTTGAACTTCAATGCCCAAAAATTAATGCATAATACCAAGAACTGTCATCTCAAATTCCTTCTTCATGGCTGATTTGAATGACTTTGTAGATAGATTTTTAGTAATGTTCAAATCATCTACGTATAAACAAACAATTAAAATATTACCTTTCTCATTTATATTGGTGTATAAGGTAAGGTCAATGATGCTCCTCACGAAACCATTCTCAATCAAATAAGAATTAATTCGATTGTACCATGATCTAGGTGCTTTCATGAGACCATAAAGCATTTCTTGCAACTTGTATACCTTTCCTTCATGACCATAAATTTAATAACATTATGTCGATTGACATAAACTTCGTCTTCAAGAAAACCATTCAAGAATGCTGATTTTACATCCATCTAGATAAATAGTCCATTTGTTTTGAGCTACAATTGATAAAACCATTCTTACTATGTCCAAATGTTCTACTAGTGCAAAATTTCATTGTAGTCAACTCTATATTGTTGTGTAAAACCTCTTGCTACCAAATTTCCTTGCTTTATGCTTATGTACATTTCCATCAACATTGTATTTGGTTTTGTAAACCCACTTCACTCCTATCACGTCCTTTCCTTTTGGAAGATCCACTAACTCCGAAGTCTTATTTTTATTTATAGAATTAATCTCATTATTTGTGGCTTATGCCCAAAATTCATTGTTATTAGCCTCTTCAAAATATACTGGATCGTAGCTTGAGAAAAAATGTAAAAACTGAAAAATGAATTAGTTGTATCAACATTATAAATCTCATTGAGACTTATTGTTTTCCACCTGAAAAGGAATATCGATGATGGAATACTTTGTGGTAATGGAGTTGCTTTTGGCATTATTTGTTGTCTCTCTTGCATGGTTGAAGATGATTGAAATCTTGGAGACCTCCTAACTATAGATGGAGGTGTAGCTTGTGTTAAAACTTGAGATGCATGTCCAAGATTTGAAGATACATTACCTTGCTGCTCTAGAGTTTCATCCACCATATCATTATGCGGAATAACCGCTATACTTGACTAATTTCTCTATACTTCCATCCCATAATTCATTTTCAACAATCAAACATCTTTATTGATCATAACCTTTCTAGTGACCAGATTATACAATTTGTATGCTTTTTTATTCTCTGAATACCCAAAAAATATACATTTTTCTCCTTTATTTTCTAACTTCTTCCTTAGCTCATCAGGTACATGTGCATATTCCACACAACCAAAAACTCTGAAATGTGAAACACTATGTTTCTTGTTAGTCCAAGCTTGTTGAGGAACCATGTTCCTAACAATTTTTGTTGGACACATATTTAAAATATAAACAACAATTGCTACTACTTCTTCCCAATACTCATTTGGAAGATGCTTTGCCTTCATCATACTTCTTTCCATTTCCATAATGGTTCTATTATTTCTCTTTGCTACACCATTCTATTGTGGTGTATACTTGGTAGTAAATTGCTTGTGTATACCATGAGATTTGAAAAATATAGAAAAGTATTGGAAACATACTCACCTCCTCTGGATTTCCTCAAAACCTTGATGTAGTATCCACTTTGCTTCTCCACTAAAGCCTTGAACTGCTGAAATGTATCAAAGGCATCTAAATTATGTCTCAAAAAATATACCCATGTCTTCCTTTGTATTAATCAATGAAAGTCATAAAATAGGAACAACCTCCAATAGAAGTTGTCTGCATAGTTCCACACAAATATGAATTTACAATCTCAACAGTGCACTTGCTCTTATTGTTTTACCAATTAAGAAAGTATCTCTATGTTACTTACCCAAAATGCAACCTTCACATACTCTTCCCGGTTTGTTAATCAATGGAAAACCTTTAACCATATTATTTTTATGAAGAAAAATCAAAACTCCAAAATTCAAATGTCCATACCTTAGATGCCAAATCCATGATTCATCTTTTACGACTGATTGAAAATTTGGTTGTGTTCCTTAATCTCAAGACTCAATTATACTAGAGTAGGATTCACTTGCATTAGCAAACCTCCTTTAGATTGGTGCGGAGACTCGAGTGAAGGACTCATTCACCTTAGCATATGAATCTTTTGTTTGAGCGCGGGACTCAACACATGACTGATTTGGATTAGCACAGGACTTGGCTACAAACCGAGCTATTGATTTTAATACAAAGAAATTTGAATTTCTCTTTTTATTTGTTTTAATATCAAGGGAAACATTTTATTGCTACTCATCTTCACCTTTGCAATCAACTGAGTGCTAGGGTCTTTGTCCACAATCGTTCGAGTCATTGTCTTCCATATAAACCATGTATCTTTCTGTACCAATTGTCCAATACTCATAAGGTTGTGCTTCAAACCTGCAACATAGTAAACATCATGCATATTCATTTTCTCCCCTGTTTAGTTATAATACTAATTGTCCCTTTTCCTTTTATAGACACAATATTATTATTTCCAAGAGTAACATCACTCTTCACTGACTCATCCAAACTTGAAAATAAATCTAGATTACTTGACATGTGATTACTGCAACTAGAATCCAAATACCATATATCACATGGAATCTCTTTTGATAGATTGCACTCAATAGGGGATAAATAAGGTATTGCTTCAACAATCCTTGTGCATGCAATAAACATAGATCTAGAAGTAGAGCTTCTAACCTTATTTTAATTTTTCCTTTGTTGATCATATTGCTTTTTCTTGCAATAATAAACGTATTACCTATAGTTTTTACAATAATGACACTTGAACACGAGACTTATCTTATCTCGACCATGACTTTTCTTGACTTTGTCCTCTTCCACCCGAGTTTGATGAACCATTGTTGTGTCCTCTAGATGAACTTCTTCCTCTGTCTTTAGGGCTGAACCTTCCTCTTCCTCTTCCATGAATACATGTTGTGAGATGTAAAAGCTTGATATCTGATTGCATGTGATCTATTCATCCTTTGTTCATGATTTATTAGTGATGCATGTAACTTATCAATTGAAAAATGACTTAGATCCTTAGTTTATTCAATTGCAACAACTAGAGGATCAAATTTTGTAGGAAAACTCCTCGATGATTAACTAAAATAAAGAAATGATATCTATTTATAGCTAATCTAAGCAAGATACATAAATGTAATAACTCATATAAACTAAAATAATGATGCTAAATAATTATATTTAACATTTAAATGAAATGAAATAATTGAAATAAGAGGGATAAAATACTAACTTGAATATAACTCACCTCGCACTATGTTGGGATCGAACAAACTGATGTGCGGATGGGATAGAATATGAAAACACTACCCTTAGAAGTGAAACAACTAGAGATCTCGCTCAACCGGGGCACCTAGAAGAGTACTAGGGTGCTTATGGGTGCCTTATTCTATATTCAGGAACTATCATTTGTAGAAAAGCTTAAGATCTGAATCTAGAAGTGTCACAAGGTCTTCACATGTCTTTATCCTTATCGCATTGTTGTCACGATATCTTGGCTTATGTCTCCATGGATATGATGTGAATATCTACCTACAAACCCCTATTCAAAGCATCAAATTCCTAAAAAGAAAAAATGCATATTACAGACACCTAAAATCTGCTTTTGCAATCTTATTGCTAAAAGCACACTAATTACTTTCATTCTTACCATTTCTATTATAATTAGTGATTTTGATAATTAACTAACATTTTCTTTATCTTGGTTAATTAACGACACTTTGTTTATTAACTAACCTCTCTCGCATTCTGGATGCCAATTTACAACACATCATAAGTCATAATCCTCTTCCGAATAGACAATTAGTGATTATTAGCTAATTAAGTCTATTTACCTTTGTTTTGATCAATAAACCCTATTATTGGCTAAAACCCTCTTTCAACCATTCAAAATCACCCCATTTCCCTCCAAGACATCTCAAAATGATTCAAAATCTTATCATAGCCTCTTAATTGACTGTAAGTGGTTAATTAAGGCTCCTCACATGCTAATCACTTGTTAATTCACTAATCATGATTAAAAATCCTTAATTTACTTTATCCTTTTAGTCCCACATGCACCAAGATGCAAGTTTTCCTCAAATAGAAAAATATAAAAAGGACTAAGAACCTACCTTCATACTTTACACCATACTTTGATTAGTATATCATATAATAAATATGATTAAGAGCCTTACTTCCTTCTTGGATTAGCTTGCTTAATATTTGCATCGAATCTTCATCTTGGTTAGTAGAGGGTAACCATTGTTAGAGAGATCCTCTCACCATTTGTGGAGTAGCAACAAACATAATTTGATTTCCCTTAGATCTAATTAGGTCTATGTTAATTAGTAATCATCTCACATAGTAAGGATGCTTGTAGATTAAATGTTTGATTTCATTTAGTTTCCATTAATGCATGCTTTTAAGATTTGATCATGATGTTTCATTCTTAAGATTGAGCTTGGCTCTAGGCTATTATGGTGTTAGCCTTTACTAGTTAGTCATATTGTAAAAGTTTAGGGTGTTATCATTTGGCATGCCCTAGTGGGAGATTTCCCCATTACATTCATTCATATTTGAAGTTTTCTAGATTAATTTCAAGATTTTTTTAGAGTAAATTTCAAAGTTTTGTAGATTAATTTCAAATTTTGATAGTTGTTTAAGCTAGATTAGTGGTAGTTGCTTTGTTTTTATGTTCTTTACAGGATCAAAGGAGGTAAAGTGCTGTCAAAATTACATCAAAATGTCAAAGATTTGAGCTTTATCATATTTTTCTTGTCAAAACCCGTGTTTTGACCACCTACAAGAAGGTGCACACTCACATCTTCGTGGGCCATGCTCACATTGCAAGGGTCAAACTTGTCATCAAATCTGTTCTCACGTTCTCAAGGCCGCGCCACGCTTCTCTAGATGCGCCGTGTTCTATTGAATTTTTTCCTATGTTCGGGCCACGCTAGTGGTTAAAGGTGTGTGTAGGCATCTCTCTAGACATGCTCACGTTAATCGAATATGGATATTTGAAAGATGCACGCTGGTCTTTGTTGAGGCCACAATAGTGTTGTAAGAAGTGTCTGTTGCTTTGTCGGGGCTGCACTATTCTTGTGGTAAAGGGCACACTGACATTCTAAGGTAAATCTTAGCTCAAATTTCAAAATTTTAATTATTGGTTCTTTGTGCTTATGTCATTTTCTAAGGTTTTATCTTCTGTTATTCCATGTTTTTGATTTAGAGCAAGTTTTCTAAATCATTTGCTTAAGTTTTGATGAATGGTTTTGTTTTCATGCTTTGTATGAGTTTGGGATAAGGTTGTGTATGCTCTTCTCTTGCACCTTGTGTGATCTTGAGAAATAAAAGAAACTTTAAACCTTCTTTTGCTAACATTAGAGTAAGTGGGAAACTTCATTATTCATTTTTATGCTTAAGGGAATAAAATTTCATTTGGCATGTGTATGATCCTTTAGTTTAAGAGATTTTCATTTGATAAACAACCAAAGCTAAAGCTTGTGTATGCTCTTCTCTTGCACCTTGTGTGATCTTGAGAATAAAAACAACTTTAGTTTTTCACTAAAAAGTACTTGGATTAATTGGGAATGGACCTTGATTTACAAAGTATTATGGTGATTATTTGATATACAAGTTCTTCATTATTATCTAGTTGGGTTGCTTGTTTTGTATGCTCTTCACTCACATATTTGGACGATCTTGAGAACAAAAAACAACATTTAATCCTCTTTTTATTATATTGTAGATCTTTTTGGATAACTACTAACTATTGGTGTATATGACCTAACGCTTGCCAAAGAAAGGATAACTCTCTTCAAACCAAACTCTAACATACACATGTGTTGTAGGTTACCAAAGGTGGTTCAAACCAAATTACTTAATCCAAAAGATAAGAAAACACACCACTTTGCAAAACATTATATATGCAAGTTTTGGTTAAGAGATACGGCTCATCACTTGAATTAGGGAAAATCCCTTTGGAATAAGCCTTAAGATAATAAGAGGGATACTCTTAGGAACCATAAAGTAGTTCACCAATTTCTCCACTACCCAATTAATTATTACGCCTTGGCGAGATTAGAGTCAAGATTAATCTTCATGCAACCCCAGGTGAAAATACAACTGAATGCATTTATTGCTCATTTTATTGAAGGGGTATAGTAAAGCGGGATGCTCCAAAATTTAGTCAGTGTGACTTTCTTGGTAAACTAAGCTCGTAGAGGTAATTTGTGACACCTAGTTGAGAGAACCAATAGGAAGCTTGTGGCTTGGAGCCAATTTGACTTATCCATCATATTCTAAAGATATCTCACAACATGACAACTTAGTTAGATTCAAAACCTTGTTAGTCAAATTAGGGGAGAGTCTTTCAAAGTTTAAACTACGTGATATTTCATCATGATATTTATAAAGTGTTACTTTTTCCTAGTTTTTCACTTGTCCTAAGACAAGGTGAAACTCCACCAAAGTTATGCCAAGTATTTCTCATCACCATTTGGTTTACACCTTTGTTTTCTTGTTTCCCATTTGGGACAAAATAAGAACAACATACACATATACTACTAGAAATAATCATGTCCACCACTTTTGTAGTCTACTTGCATGACTAGTTGGAATGCCAATGCAAGTGTTGAAAGTGTGAATGATATGTCTTCATGTTTTAGTAGGACCTTTGTCTCACACCCATATTGAGACTAATTATCATTTTAGCTAGTGACATCATTTTTGACTTCCTTTGAGTTGTTATTCGCTTCACTTTATAGCCATACAATTGTGATACTTACGTCTTGTTTCCATCGTGGAACTTGATCTAAGTCTCTAAATTGTATTGTTACATCAACTTTACGCATAGAAACTTCTTAATATACTTAAGCTTATTTTTAATCCTAAGATTTCCTTGATTTTTTTGAGTGTTGAGGCTACGTTGTTTACATCGTGATAACACCATTTTGATACTAAAATCTTGCTTTCTTACAAATTTTGATTAACGTGTCCAAATAGTGTTGTCACATTGCTCACTTTTGTAACTTCTCATTGTTGTCACTCTGGTACCTATACCAGACCATTGAAATATCCTTTGTGGGATACCACTTGAAAATGCACAAATTATATGAAAATTGCAGCAAAGTAAAAATTTTATTTTTATAGAAAATGACCAGCTAGGACAGCGAATGGTATTTAATTGATATCTCACAAAATATTTTCCAAAAGTGCATGAAATTTTGAGGGAAGCTTGCAATAATAATAATAAACACTAGAAAAACATTTTTGGAATAATATATTGCTGCTTTAGAAAATTATAGAATGCCCTAGGAGGCTAGGAAACTTAAAAATTCATATATCCTCAAATATGCATGGAAAAATTATGAAACTTAAGAAATAACATCTATTAATATTGAGAATGAAAACCCAAACCTCAGATTGAAAAATGACACTGGAAGCCCTTTAAAACAACTTACAAATTTGGAACTAAGTAGATAAAACCCTAGAAAATAGATAAAAATTTGAATTTTTGGAAATAACATCTACCAATGATATAGAAGAGATCCCAACCTCCAGGACCTAGAAGCGACACACTTTGAAACCCTCCAAAAATTGCTGCAAAATCCCAAAGTGGGTCGCTCCCCTTGGGAAGAGGCCAAAAAACCCTCAAAAGTGTCTCCAAATATGGCACCAAAATCTGCTCTAATCGCTGCAATAAATCAGATCTGAAAACCCTTGATTTTTCTCCACAAAATCCCCAAAAATATTCCAAAACCCTTCTCTAAAAATTTTGAAATTAATATCTGAAAATCAGCCCCGAATCAGCTCCAAAATGACAAAATAAGGTGGATCTTTCACCACCGAAGAGTGCCCTACTAGCTAGGAATGGATCTCTCACCACCGAAGCTATGGTCCCTATGGCATCTTACTCCACAAGCTAAATAAAATCCAAGCGTGTATACAAAATCTACAAGCTTAAGACAAAAATCGGAAAATATCAAAAGGTTAAACATGCAATTAATGTGGTATCGGAGTAGTTGTTTCTCCAATTGTTATAAAGATTGAGACATAGACAATGAGGATATAGGTGTGGATCGAGAAACAATTGTTCACAATATGGTAAAAACAACACAAGTTACTTTTCCTCTATCTATTTGGGACATAAGTGACCCCTAAGAAGAATTATAACATTAAAGTGTTAGGATTGATGCTCATATGGAAAGAGGAGAAAATAACAATATAGGACAACATGGTCAAAGAGGTGAGGGTGGACATTCAAAAAGCAAAGTCCCCATTCTTCTACCGGGCCTTTGGGGCTTCACAAACCTTCTTTCTTGAAGGGTATGACCAAAAGTTTCATAGGTCTAGGCAACCAAAGATATTATAGATGAGGAGTCTTGTTGGGAAAATTACAAGACCTTGAGTGATGAATTTCGTGACAACATGCCATTCTAGGAATATTGCAAAATGAATATTAACAACATGCCTAGGAGAGACCATCAGGGTTATACGCGAGTTGCAAAGGAGATTGCGACAGATTTCTATTCCACACTTTGGGCCTGATTCTAAGTAGTGTACTACATAGTTTTGGGTTCCCAAAATTGAAGACATACTTTGATTTGAATCTTATGCATGAGGAAGATGCAATTAAGTTTGCAATCTTACATCTTGAGGAGATGCTCATGATCGGTATATCAATGGGTTGATTACACATGGACACATATAAATCATGACTTATGAGAGTTCACACCAGACTAGTGTGTAGATTTGATAGGAGGGACCCATTCCTACTTATTTTAGAGTTGAATCATTTGAGGTAGACGGATGCTTCTTGGATCAAGTATATCATAGATTTTCGAGACTATTGGTAATGGTACTTGATGTTATAGAGATGAGGTTGATTTCCCTATTCACAAATGTAGAGGTTTGATAGATGCTCTCGATGGATTTGTGAAGGCATTTGAGCCTTCTTCTTTTCAATAGGCTATTAGGAGAGCTCGTGACTTGGAGTTATCCAATCCTAAGTCAAGGTTTCCACCTCGATGTATTAAGGGTTTCCTTCTAGATCCGATGGTTTTAAATTGGTAATTCCACCTAGGCAAGATACTGACCAGAGACCATTCCTTCTAGAGAGGATAGAGATGAATTGAGGTACAAAAAATTTGTTTTGATTTCACGTACACCTTGGGTTTTAGGACATGATTGTAGGGGTAGAGGAAGACCCAATTCAGGTATTTGAGGAGAGTGATGGTACGAGGAGTTGGACCCACATGGATTTGAGGATGATGATGATGAGGCATTAGATTACTGTGTCCTTTGAGCAGGATAGCGAGACTTTACCCCAAATTAGGATTTGTTAGGCTATCAGATTAGAGTTGTTGTTCCTCAAGCCTATATGGTTTAAATATGGTAGTTTGGAAAGATCTCAATGTGGATTTTACGAAGGAAATGTTTACCAACATGGTGAAACAACAAGAAGCCACTAACCTTTATTTGAGCCTACTCACTCTTGAATTTGAATCAAAGCCAATCTTGGGACAATAAGGAAAAAGGTGAGAACAATAATAAAGGGCACCCAATAGAGGTGATTGATGAGGATTCTTGTTGGAGGAAATACCAATCTTTGAGTAAGGGTTTTGAGAGATAATTGTCATTTCTAGATTATTGCATGATGAAGATTGGTAGCACCCAAAATGTCATCATATGCCCATTCTTGAATTAAAAAATAACTCATTAGAAGAAGAAGAAACTTCAGAGAAAAAGTATGTATGATATCCATTGAGAAAAATAATTGCATTAGTGAAACTTTGCTTGTTAGAGAAATTATTCCAGCTCAAGAAAAGAAATTTGTATATAAAGGAGGATGTAATGGAAACTCTAAAATGGTGTGAGGAATGGAATAATAGAGCTAGAGCTTCTAGATTGATAGCTTCTCAAGCAATACACACCTCTGAAGAGTTCAAGGAAAAGATATGGGAAAATGATGTAAGGAAGTCTACACCTCATGAAAATAGTCTTTATAGAGAAAATTGCACATGAGGAGGAGCCTCACATGGACACTTGTGTGAAATTCCAGCTTGTTGTAATTTCCAAACCAACAAATTTTGATCAAATTTCAGATACTTTGCAATGGTCACTCAGAAAAAATGTTTGGGCAAAGTTTTGGGACATTGATGGTCATTCTCAGGTATTTAAATCAACATAATAATGTGTCTTATTTTTTTGGAACCTATTCCAATTTATTTCCATCATGAGATACATGGTATGGTAGATGATGAAGTCTTCATTATGTTGTTTTTGAACCATTAATCCAACTATGTGTATATGAGCATCTTGTGGATGATATATGGTGGCATTTTAGCTCACTTAAGGATACATGGGCCCATGGTAGAACACTTCAACATGTTTTGTCTCTTGTGCATGGATCTTAGGTAAAAATTGCAGATCAATTGAGTGCTTGAATTTAAATCCCATTCGAAGACCTTTGGCCTATTTTGTCAACCCGACGACCAAAATGGAAAAATATAAGGGTGACTTAAGTTATATTTAATTATTATAAAGTGTCATTAATAAAAGAAAAATATATAGAGCACTTATAATAATTTATATGACTTAATAATTATTAAATCTAGGATGGAAAAGGCCCAAATATAAATTGTTATCCATCCTAGGTGAAAAGGTGACTTGCCTTAGAAGGGAATGGGAACATAGAAAGGATAAATGCCCATTTTACTATGTATTTCCCCTAGAAAAATGTGACTTGCATTAGGAGGAAAAATTGTTGGAAAAACATTTAATATGGGAAAATATTAAATGCTTGCATAGGAAAATCCTTGTGAACTAATTGGATATTAGAGGTTGTTTTGGGTCTCTTCTTCCTTTATAAGGAGAAGTCGACTTGAGGGGAAGGAGATTGCATAACCATTTGATATTTTCTTGATTTGTGTCTTAAGCTTGTAGCTTTTGCATACACATGCTTGGATTTTCTTTAGCTTGTGGAGTAAGATCCCACAGGACCCTAGCTTCGGTGGTGAGAGATCCATTCCTAGCTAGTAGGGCACTCTTCGGTGGTGAAAGATCCACCCTAGTTTGTCATTATTGGAGTTTTAAGGATTCGAAGATTTGTTTGGGAATCAAAGTAGTTTGTTTTCTTAATTTTTGGAGCTGATTTGATGCCCTAAATGTGTTGGGTGACCTACTTTTTAGGGAAAATTAGGGTTTTGTTTTTGTTGTGTGAAACTAATTTTGGAATATTATTCTTCATATTTTTGTGGCCCAAGATCCAAAGTTTCAGCTCATTTGGACTTCTCTAGCAAAAGATATGAATTTTTGAAGTTATGTTGCAGACAATGGTTTTTAAATAATTTATTGCAGCCTTGTTTACATCTGAAATCTGCAATTTTATACATATTTGGGCTTTATAAATTAGTGGTACTAGATTTGAGTGGAAAGATATAAATTTAGAGGTTGATTGGTGTGGGTTTTCCACTTAACCCAAGTCACATTTCCTTATTTAATTCAGATCTGCGTGATACTTGTTTGGTATTTTGTCTACAAGTTGCATTTAAAGTTGGGATTGCCTAAAATCCGTTTAGGGGTAAAATAATGTCCATTGGGGACATTACAAATGGTATCAGAGTTGTTGTTCCTCCAGCCTGTGTGGGTTAAATATGGTAGTTTGGAAAGATCTCAATGTGGGTTTTATGAAGGAAATGTTCACCAACATGGTGAAACAACAAGAAGCCACTAACCTTTATTTGAGCCAGCTCACTCAAAATTTGAATCAAAGCAAATCTTGGGACAATAAGGAAAAAGGTGAGAACAATAATAAAGGGCACCCAATAGAGGTGATTGATGAGGATTCTTGTTGGAGGAAATACCAATCTTTGAGTAAGGGTTTCAGAGATAATATGTCATTTCTAGATTATTGCATGATGAAGATTGGTAGCAAGCCCAAGCGAGGTCATCATATGCCGGTACCTGAATTACAAAAGAACTCATTTGAAGAAGAAGAAGCTTCTAGAGAAAAAGGTATGATTTCCATTGAGAAAAATAATTGCATTAGTGAAACTTTGCTTGTTAGAGAAATTATTCCATCTCAGGAGAAGAAATTTGTATATGCAAGCAAGGAGGATGTAATGGAAACTCTAAAAGGTGTGAGGAATGGAATAGTAGAGCTAGAGCTTGCTAGATTGATAGCCGCTCAAGCAAGACAACACCTACAAGAGTTCAAGGAAAAGATGTGGGCAAATGATGCAAGGAAGTCTACACCCACGAAAAAAGTCTTTATAGAGCAACTTGCACATGAGGAGGAGCCTCACATGGACACTTGTGTGAAATTGCAGCCTGCTGTAATTTCCAAACCAACAACTTTTGATCAACTTTTAGATACTTTCAACGGGCACTCAGGAAACAATGTTGGGGGCAGCTCAACATATGTCTATCTTGAACACACGGAGGACATTGATGGCATTGAAAGGTATGAAGAGCATAATAATGTGTCTTATTTATTGTTGCCTATTCCAATTTATTTCCATCATGAGATACATGGTATGGTAGATGATGAAGTCTTCATTATGGAGTTTGTTGAACCATTGCTCCAACTATGTGTATATGAGCATCTTGTGGATGATATATGGTGGCAAGTTTTAGCTCACTTAATAGGTACAAGGGCTCGGATGGTAGAACACTTCAACATGTTTTGTCTCTTGTGCATGGCTCTTGGACAAAACAAAGATGCAATTGCTTGAGGGCAAAGCAATTTTGGGAAGGGAGGATTGTAATATCCCTTCCCATTCGAAGACCTTTGGCCTATTTTGTCAACCCGACGGCCAAAGGAAAAATATAAGGGTGACTTAAGTTATATTTAATTATTATAAAGTGCCATTAATAAAAGAAAAAAATATATAGAGCACTTATAATAATTTATATGACTTAATAATTATTAAATCTAGGATGGAAAAGGCCCAAATATAAATTGTTATCCATCCTAGGTGAAAAGGTGACTTGCCTTAGAAAGGGGAATGGGAACATAGAAAGGATAAATGCCCATTTTACTATGTATTTCCCCTAGAAAAATGTGACTTGCATTAGGAGGGAAAAGTTGTTGGGAAAAACATTTAATATGGGAAAATATTAAATGCTTGCATAGGGAAAATCCTTGTGAACTAATTGGATATTGTAGAGGTTGTTTTGGGTCTCTTCTTCCTTTATAAGGAGAAGTCGACTTGAGGGGAAGATATTGCATAACCATTTGATATTTTCTTATTTGTGTCTTAAGCTTGTAGCTTTTGCATACACGCTTGGATTTTCTTTAGCTTGTGGAGTAAGATCCCACAGGGACCCTAGCTTCGGTGGTGAGAGATCCATTCCTAGCTAGTAGGGCACTCTTCGGTGGTGAAAGATCCACCCTAGTTTGTCATTATTGGAGTTGATTCAGGGCTGATTTGTTTGGGAATCAAAGTAGCTTGTTTTCTTAATTTTTGGAGCTGATTTGATGCCCTAAATGTGTTGGGCGACCTACTTTTTAGGGAAAATTAGGGTTTTGTGTTTGTTGTGCGAAAAAAAATAATTTTGGAATATTATTCTTCATATTTTTGTGGCCCAAGATCCAAAGTTTCAGCTCATTTGGACTTCTCTAGCAAAAGATATGAATTTTTGAAGTTATGTTGCAGACAAGGTTTTTAAATAATTTATTGCAGCCTTGTTTACATCTGAAATCTGCAATTTTATACATATTTGGGCTTTATAAATTAGTGGTACTAGATTTGAGTGGAATGATATAAATTTAGAGGTTGATTGGTGTGGGTTTTCCACTTAACCCAAGTCGCATTTCCTTTATAAATGAAAATAAATGAGCATACTTAGTTAACCAATCAACTACATCATAAATTAAGCTATGCCCATGCTTTAGGAAGCCTATGTGATAAATTCCATATATGCTTTCCCATTTTACATTTAGGGAATGGGGAGAGGGTTTAAGTAATCTTGCTGGAAAAGATTGCTTGGATTTGGTTTGCTGGAAAACCATACACTCTCTGACATGATTAAGGACATCGTCCTTCATCCCCTTCCATGAAAATCTCTCCTGATAAACCTGTATGTTTTGAAATACCCAGATGCCCAACTAGTGGTGTATCATGTACTACTCGAAGGATCTTCTCCTTCATTTTGGATCCTGGTACAAGGAAAATCCTATCCTTGTAGAAAATGAGATCATCCACTACTTTGTATCGGTCATCCTGTATAATACCATCCATGATCTCACATGCAAACTGATTTTTGGAATACTCAACAAGTATATGAGCCTTTGATCCATGATCAACTCTTGATCTCGGACATAGAACTAAGCATAGAAGAGTAAGGCCTCCTAGATAAAGTGTCGAAACAATATTATTCTTACCTCTAGTGTAATCTATGTCGAAGTCGTATGTTTGTACCTTGTTCACCCATCTTTGTTGGAGATCATTGAGCTCCTTCATCCCAAGAAGAATTTAAAACTATTGTGATCCGTATGAACCACGAATTTGCTACCCACCAGGTACTATCTGAATTTGGCCAAAGAATGCATAATGGCCAACATCTCCTTGTCGTAAATTGAATACCCTCTCTCCACGAGTTTCAATTTCGACTCTCATAGGCAATGGGATGCCTATCCTACATAAGAAGCGCCCCACGGCCAACACCCTCTCTTAATGCATCGCACTCTAGAATGAATGGGCGGGAGAAATATGGTAATGCGAGAATGGGACACAAACTCATCACCTCCTTGAGGTGATCAAAAACCTGTTGTGCTTCCTCTAACCAAGAAAAATCCCCTTCTTGGTCAAATCGGTCAATGGAGCAATCAACCGAGTGAAATTCTTCACGGACCTCCTGTAGTATATGTGCACAACCCAACAAATCCTCTCAAATGTGTCAATGTCCTAGGTGGTGGCTAATATAGAATTGCCCATATCTTCTCTTTATCCACATTCACTATACCCCCACCAATCAATATCCTAAGTATATAAGTTCGGTCATGCCAAACTCACACTTAGAAGCTTTCACATATAGAGAATTAGCTTATAATATCCCCAATATCTCATCCAAGTGTATCCGATATGGTCCTCCTAAGTCTTAGCTTATAGACTAAAATATCATCAAAGAAAACTAATACAAACTTCCACAATTTTTGGTTGAACACATGATTCATGCAAAAGTCGGAATGTATCTAGAGCATTAGGCAAATCCAAAGGGCATCACCAAGAACTCAAAGTGACCGTAATGGCATTTGAAAGTTGTCTTATGCACATCCTGCTCCTTGAATTTGATCTAATGATATCCAGATTGCAAATCTATTTTCAAAAAATAGATTGCACCATGTAGCTCGTCAAACAACTCATCAATGCGTGGTATAGGATACTTGTTCTTTATTGTCTTCTTATTCAAGGCACTGATAGTCTATACACATCCGCATGGTCTCATCCTTCTTCTTCACCAATACCACCGAAGAAGCAAAAGGGATGGAACTTCGGTCTAATATGCCCCATATCAATGAGCTCATGTATAGTCTTCTCGATCTCATCCTTAAACCATTTGGGGTGATGGTAAGGAGAAGTAACCACCGGTCTAGCATCCTCGAGCTCAATCACATGCTCAAATCCCCTATCTAGAGGTATGCCTGGAGGTATGTCACCAAAAACTACACTATGTCTGTCCAATAAGCCCTATATATCCACATGATACTCCTGTTGTCCATCCTCTGATTTCTTGGTTGAAACCAAACAATGTACTTGCCCAATCCACCCCATTGTGCCTATAAATCCTCTCGATCCTCTTGGTTATAACAACTCGGGTGCCTGAAAGATAAGCCCCTTAAGATCACATTCCTCCCTTTAGACTTAAACTTCAGCTCCATCGTCAGAAGTTAGTCCGAAACTCACCAAGGGAATGGAGCCACTATACTCCAAGCACTATGTTGGTCTCTCCAATACCAACAATATAGAAAATCATCGTAAGCTGATAGTTACCTATCATGATGCTCAATTAGGGAACCCATCATGTGCATCTCATAGAATCTCCATTGGCTACAACCATGTTGAAGCCCTAAAACTCCTCCCCGTCTCTGTAACCCTCACCTCTCAACCAATGAGGCATCAATAAAGTTGTGGTCTCGCCCACTATCAATGAGTACCACTACTCGCTGTCCGTACAAAACTCTCCTAACTCGAATGCCTTGTGTACCTTAGGGTAATAGAAAAAGTGGCGATAGTCTCCTCGTGAAAAGTATCACTATCTTGCTTTTGAACTATCTAATGCCTCATCATCATCATCCTCTAATCCCTATGTGTCTAACTCCTCATCACCATCACTCTCCTCAAAGACCTCTATGAATTGGGCCTTCCCTCTACCCTGCAATCATGTCTTGGAACCCAAGGTGTGTGAAAATTGAAACATAGTTTCTTTCACCTCAATTCATCTCTGTCCTCTCTAGATACGAATGGTCTCCTGGCTGTATCTTGCCTAGGTGGAGGTACCTTTAGCTGCAAACCATTGGATCTAGAAGGGAAACCCTTAGGCTACACTCAAGGTGGAAACCTCGACTTAGGAGTGGATAAATCCAAGTCACGAGCTCTCCTAATAGCCTCATGCAAATAAGAAGGCTCAAATTCCTTCACAAATCCAACGAGAGCATCTGTCAAACCTGCTTTGTGAATAGGGAAATCAACCTCATCTCTGTAACATTAGGTACCATGACCAATAGTCTCTAAAAATCTGTGATATACTAATCCAAGGAACCGGTCTGCCTCAAATGAGTCAACTCTCTAAAATACCTGTCAGGGTCCCTCCTATCAAATCTACTCACTAGCCTCTGTGTGAACTCTGCATAAGTTATGATGTATATGTGTCCCTATGTAATCAACCCATAATGCCACCAATCATGAGCGTCTCCCTCAAGATGTAAGATTGCAAACTTAATTGCATCTTCCTCATGCATAAGATTCAAGTTGAAGTATGTCTTCAACTTCTGAGCCCAAGATCGCATGCGTACACTTCGTAGAACCATCAAAGTGTGGAATAGAAATTTGTCCCAATCTTCTTTCCAACTCTGGCACATGTACCTGATGATATCTCCTAGGCTTGCTGCCAATCTTCATTTTGCAATATTCCTTGAATGATATGTTGTCACGAAATCCCTCACTCAAGGTCCAGTACTTTCCCCAACAAGACTCCTCATCTAGAATATCCACCGGTATCGCATTACCTATTAAACTTCGTATCCTTCAAGAAATAAGGTTTGTGAAGCCACAAAGGCTTAGTAGAAGAATGGGGAGACCACCGCCTTGGATGGCCACCCTCACCTCTTTGAACATGTTGTCCTATATTGCTATTTTCTCCTCTTTCCGTATGAGCATTAATCCTACCCTGTGCTAATCTCTCAGTGAGATGCCTCAAATAGAGATTGGTAGTCTCATGTTGCTTTACCATGTTGGTGAACAATTGTTTCATCGGATCCACACCTATATCCCCTTTCCTACGCCAAATTCCTAAGGGCCAATTCGAGTCCAACCTTTGGTCATACCTAGGGGCTTTGGACGCTGGGAGCTATTGGGTATGAATATATAGTCCATTTTGTTATAATTCTTCATTGACATGCAAAAAGGTGTTTTAGAAGGACTAGATGTTACGTTTTGTCATTAGGAAGGGGCCACATGGTACTAATGTTCGAATTTTGTGTTGGGGTCACTTTTGGACCATGGCGACTTAAAAAGGGAAAAGTAACTTAAGTTACTTTTATTTTCTGGCCCTTCCAAGGGAAAAATGTGACTAGGGTTTATTAGGGCTCTTTTGCCTTGGAGAAGTTATATAAGGAGTTGGGGAAGAAAGGAAATGCATTATGGCATACCTAATTATCTCTTTTCATGTGCAACTTATGTTTACAAATCTATAGCTTGTGGAGTGAAATCTGTAGGAACCCTATCTTCGGTGGTGAGAGATCTATCATCACCAATCTAGCACTATGATAATTCTCCACTGGGAACTCCTCATGCTATGATTATTTACTAATGCACAACCTTTAGTTTGGTGGATGTAATATAGAAACACAACAACAAACATAACACAAGAATACCATAGACTATGATATGAAGGAATGATGACAAATCTGAAATATAAGTGTAAATTATAATATCAACATGAAATTGTTACAATCTCACCCATGAGGTACTTCAAGTGTTACTAACTTCACTTGCCTTCCAACAATAACTATGGGAGAAACTTCACAATGGCTTCTTTAACACACCTTCTAAATGATGGCTTCTTTTACACACTTACTCATACAATATTTCTCACTACTTCCTTCTATATTAAATGAGGGGGGTGGCCTCTTTATTTATAGGAATTCAGGCTTATCCACCCTATCTCTAAGATAGGATAGGAAATCTCTTCCGGCCAATCATATTTCATGCCTAAACTCTTGCCTTTACATGTAGGCTTATCTTCTAAGATAAGATAAACCTTATCATCTCACATGGGTTCCACCTTTTTAGACTTTTCTATAAATAAAATACACAAAATATTTATGACATTGCTCTTTGTCCTTATTACAAATATAATATTTCTAATTCCTAATCATGTACACCCTACTTCTCTACTTACCCCAATTTTGACATTTTAACATTATTAGACCACTTACGACAAATATTTACTTTTTACCACAACATTCCTATTGTACTTTGATCATTACCGTACTCTACTTTATTGGTGACACCGTCACGATAGTGCCATTATCTTCTATCGGGCCACTACTAATCATACTTAACAACATCCTATTCCTAATACATACATAATAAAATAAAATTACGGAGGAAAATTTTAATGTCGACATTTTCCCCCTTCCTAGCTTCTACTCCGTCCTTGGAGTAGACTATTCTGGTGCTTGGAAAATCTTTAACTTGTCGTGGTTGACCCATTTTGTAATGGGAGTGCCATCCAATTCCTCCAGTTGATATATACCATTTTCATGCACAACTAGCTATTTTGTAGGACCCCATCCATTTGGGAAGAAATTTTCTCTGCCTTCTTTTTTTTTTTTTTTTTGTATCTAGATTCATATACTAGGACCAAGTCATTCACATGAAATGGAGACCAACAAATATTTTGATCAAAATATTCCTTTTGCTTCATTTTCTTCTTATAGCTTGTATCCTTTGTTATTTCCCTCATTTCCTCTAGCAAATGAAGATGCACCAACCTTTCTTTTACTGAATCACTTTCATCCATCCTTTCATTTTTCATAACTCTCACAATGGGAATATCAAACTCAATAGGAAGAACTAGATCAATGCCATAAGCCAATTGAAATGGGGAGTATCCTATTGCTGACTTTGATGTTTCCCTATATGCCCAAAATGCTACATGAATCCTTTTATCCCACTTATGTACCTGCAAGGCTGCATCTTTTGCTATAATTTGACACAACACAAAATTTGTTCGTTCCACCTGTCCATTTGTGCTTGACTTGTATGTTGTTGCCTTCTGTGCTTAATAGATTTTTTTTTTTGACTAGGGCTTTTACCACCTCATTAATGAAGTGGCTTCCTTGATCATTACAATTTCTAATGGGCAACCAAATCGGTGACAATGCGTTCATATATGAACCTTGCCACTTCATCCATGGAAGTTGTTTTCAATGGTCTAGCTTCAACCCACTTGGTTAAATAATTTGTGGCAACTACAATATACTTATTTTGGTGTGGGGTAGTTGGAAGTGGACCTACAATATCTATACCCCACTTTTCAAAGGGACCAAATGGAAAAATAGGGCATAATGGAGTGATGAAATCTTACGGTTACCATGTGTTTGAAAAATATCACATGTCTTCTATCATCTCCTTCTTCCCTTGATCACATCCAACTGCCCTCTTCAACTAGTCCATCGAGTCCTATTCGAAATAATACTCCATGCGAGAATAGAATATGGACTAAAGCTTAAGTAATCTTCCTCTTAGTCTTTGCATTGGCACCATTAGGAAACTTGAATTCATTTAGATAATTCCAAATATCTATGTATTCACTAGGGATTGTGTCAAGGGATAACAATGTTGCATCTGGGAAATCATCATCATCACGAGATGAACCTAAACCATCATAGGCTCGAGAGAGTGCATCTGCATTGACATGCTTCTTTCCTGGCCTATCTATAATATCAAATTCAAATTCTTGTAGCAAAATTATCCATCTTGCTATCCTCCTGATGGGCTAGACTTATTTACAATATATTTTAGAGCCTTTGATGATCATTACAACTATAAATTTCTACCTAGCAAGTAATTTCTAAACTTCTTTACAACAAAAATGATAAATAAAGCCTCTTTTTCGATTACTGATAATTTACCTCAAAGCATTGCTCATTTATCTGCTCCCAAAGTAAACTGGATGATCATTCCCATTTTCATCCTTTTGGCTCGGAGTACTTCCTAGTCTGCATCGACGCATCATTATACACAATGAATGGCTTGCTCCATATGGATTCTTTAAAATAGGTGAAGACACCAAAGCTTCCTTTGGTTGTTCAAAAGCTTCATGCACCTTATTTCTTGGTTCATAAGTAACATCCTTCTTCAAGAAGCTCAGGTTAGTGGCTTTGCGATCTTTGATAAATTCTTGATGAACCTTCTATAGTAACCCACATGGCCTAAAAATGATCTCAACTTACTTCTATTCATAGAAATGGTAACTCTTTGATTTTTGAAACTTTATCCAAAATTCACCCCTCAAGGTAATTTTGATAACATGTATCAAATTCTTTAGTCCCAAGCAAATAGATTGATTTAGGGCCCGAAATCATGTTTTGGGGTCCCCTCGGCTTCCTTCTAACTCTCTATCCAAAGAAAACCCAACGAGTTAGAAAAGGTGAAAAACTTGCAAAAACCAAGCTTGGGGCCAAAAAATGAAGAAAATCGAGATAAGTCCTAGTCAGGCGACTCTGCATGGGATAGTTGGGATGTCGGGGCATGAATTGGCCAAAAGCAGGCTGCCAGGTGGTGCTGCGTAGCATTTGGGACAGTTGGGACATCGGGACGCGAAAAGGCGAACCGGTTGAAAAGTGGGAAAAATTGACTAAGTTCATTTTTCGCATAGTTTGGGACAATAGGGCCAAAGGTACGTGTGGGACGCAAAGCTGGGCTGAAAAGTTTGAAGGACAATTTGGGAAATCCGGGCCAAAGGTACGCGCGGGACGTGAAAATCCGAATCGGTCGAGAGAAAAAATTGTCAAGTTTGGGACATCCGGGACAAAAGTACGCGGAGGATGCAAATCGGCCGATTCACAGTCGGGCCGAAACATGAGACTTTCATCCAAGGCGATTTGGGACATCCGGGCAAAGGTATGCGTGGGGCGCGAAAAGTGAAGGCCGAAGGCAAAAGAAGAAAAGTCAACGTTTGACTGTGAAACTTCAAATGGCCATAACTTTTGACTCCAAGCTTGATTTTCACAAAATTGGACTTTCGGAACGAGCACGGCGTCCTCTACGCCAAAAAAACTAGATTTATTATTTTTAATGAGGGTAGATATATTTAATCAAGAGAAATATATTCGGCTCCATCGGTTAATGCTCATTCCCGTCAAATGACAGAAAATCGCTGCGGATCCAAAATAGCCGCCCGCACTCGAAAGGCCATAACTTTTGAATTTCTCAATGAAATCACACAAAATTGGTAATCTTGTTGAAATTGTGGCTTTGAGCCCAATGCACAAAAATCAATAAATTCTAGATTTGGTGAGAGATCGATGGAGATTTTTGTAAAACGTGGCCGATTTCATAACGGTGTTTCATTTGGTGGTTGGGAGTGTAATTAAGAGGCATGGTCATCATTCTTTCTCTGCTGCAGCACTGGGACATGTATGGGAGCCTTTTACAAGTAATAATATATAATATTTTACTCCATTTAATGCCTCTTACAATTGGTTGAAGGATAGATTTCAGGATTTCCATTTTCCCTTCTCTTTTCCTTCTCATTTTTCTATAAATTGGAGTGTTGGGCTCATTGTAAAAGGAGGTAGTTCTTTGTAGTAAAAACTCTGTCAAAATTGCTTTGTGAAGCCAATGTGCCATGCAGCCCTTATAGTGGACTCCTTGCATGGTGATCCAAGCCCTTATCTTGTAATAGATTGAACTGTGCATATCATGAAGCAATAAAATATCAGTTTGTGGATGTATCTTCCCCTGCTGTGTTTTCTTGCATTCTTCTTGCCCCTTTAATCTTTCTACAAGAATATTGTGTCTATTATTATGTTCTTGCAGGGATTCATTATCATTGTGTATGCTTGGAATATTGTTGTGAATGCATTTTTGCTAGATTATGGAGAACTGTCATCACCTCTTCTAGTGTGCACTTTGCCTCTGTATTTCACACATTTGGAGATTATCTCACAACCCTCCTTTTCGGTGTATCACCGCTTTGGTGCGAGGATTTCATTTTATGCATTCTCTCTCCACTGTCCTTGGAAATTTAGATTAGAATAGTTAGTTTCCCCTGCATTAGAGTAGATTGTGGCAGGTAGTTTAGGAGCAAGGACCAACTTTCTCTGGAGGTCTATCTCAAGTAGCAAGTCCCACAACTTGGAGATAGTACCCATGTTATCCAATCACACCATGAGTTCAAGTATATGCACTTGTATAAACACAAGGGTGCCATGTGATTTGGTGATAACTTGAGAAACTTTATCGAGATCGAGTACTAATACCATCTCTAGATACAACATGCCCTAAAAAATGTGTTTAGAACATCCAAAGACACACTTTGTAGGGTTTAGTGAGGTTAATTCTCACCAACTGGCACTATGATAATTCTCCAATCATGACCAATCCAAAGACTATGATCTATCATCACCAATCCGGCACTATGATAATTCTCCACCGGAACTCCTCGTCTTTATGATTATTTACTAATGCACAACCTTTAGTTTGGTGGATGTAATCTGGAAACACAACAACAAACATAACACAAGAATACCATAGACTACGATATGAAGGAATGATGACAAATATGAAATATAATTGTAAATTATAATATCAACATGAAATTGTTATTCATCTTACCCATGAGGTACTTGAAGTGTTACTAACTTCACTTGCCTTCCAACAATAACTATGGGAGAAAATTCACAATGACTTCTTTAAAACACCTTCTAAATGATGGATTCCTTTACACACTTACTCATACAATATTTCTCACTACTTCCTTCTATATTAAATGAGGGGGTGGCGTCTTTATTTATAGGAATTCAAGCTTATCCACCCTATCTCTAAGATAGGATAGGAAATCTCTTCCGGCCAATCATATTCCATGCCTAAACTCTTGCCTTTACATGTAGGCTTATCTTCTAAGATAAGATAAACCTTATCATCTCACATGGGTTCCACCTTTTTAGACTTTTCCACAAATAAAATACACAAAATATTTATGACATCACTCTTTGTCCTTATTACAAATATAATATTTCTAATTCCTAATCATGTAGACCCTACTTCTCTACTTACCCCAATTTTGACATTTTAACATTATCGGACCACTTACAACAAATATTTACTTTTACCATAACATTCTTATTGTACTTTGACTAATACCGTACTCTACTTTATTGGCGGCATGATCCGTCCTGACATCACCATTATCTTCTATTAGACGCCACTACTAATCATACTTAACAAAATCCTATTCCTAATACATACATAATAAAATAAAAATTACAGAGGAAAATTTTAATGTTGATGAGATCCATCCCTAGCTAGCGAAGGCATTTTCGGTAGTGAAAGATCTACCTAGCTTGTCATTTTAGAGTTGTTTTGGGTTGATTTACATATATATTTTCAGAGGTCTTAGAGATAGGGTTTTGAGGGTTTTTGAGATAATTTGTGAAGATAATATAGATGACTTATTACCACATTACTTTTTTTATTATATTTTGTCGTTGACATTAAGTGGGTGACTTGGTGGTAATAATTGTTATATTTTGTCATTGGGGGCTCATAGTACTTTATTATTCTATTTCTTCGTTGGGGTGACTTATGGTACTTTATTATTCTATTTCTTCATTGGGGTCACTTAAGTCACTTTTAGTCCCACATGGAGCTCCCAACTTGGAAAAAGGTAATGAAAAGTTATATAAGGAGATTTGGGGGAGTGTTAGAGGGATTTTCTTGCATGCACACTTATGATTTTCATTGAGAAACTGTTGATTGCTATCATCTAGCTTGTGGAGTAAGATCCCACAAGATCCCTAGCTTTGGTGGTGAGAGATCCATTCCTAGCTAGTAGGGCATTCTTCGGTGGTGAAAGATCCACCCTAGCTTGTCATTTTGGAGCTGATTCAGGGCTGATTTTCAGAGATTAATTTCAGAATTTTTAGAGAAGGGTTTTGGAATATTTTTGGGGCTTTTTGTGGAGAAAAATCAAGGGTTTTCATATCTGATTTGTGGCAGCGATTAGAGCAGATTTTGGCGCCATATTTGGAGACACTTTTGAGGGTTTTGGGCCTCTTCCCAAGGGGAGTGACCCACTTTGGGATTTTGTAGCGATTTTTGGGAGGGTTTCAGTGTGTCATTTCCAATTGGAGGTTGGGATCTCTTCTATATCATTGGTAGATGTTATTTCCAGAAATTCAGATTTTTATCTATTTTCTAGGGTTTTATCTACTCAGTTCCAAATTTGCAGCAGTGTTTTTAAGGGCTTCCAGGTGTCATTTTTCAGATCTGGAGGTTGGGTTTTCATTCTCAATATTAATAGATGTTATTTCCCAAGTTTCATAATTTTTCCATGCATATTTGAGGAGATATGAATTTTTGAAGTTTCCTAGCCGCCTAGGGCATTCTGTAATTTTCTAGCAGCAATATATTATTCAAAAATTCCAAAAATATTTTTCTAGTGTTTATTATTATTATTGCAAGCTTCCCTCAAAATTTCATGCACTTTGGGCAAGTATTTTGTGAGATATCAATTAAATACCATTCGCTGCCCTAGCTGGTCATTTTCTGTAAAAATCAAAAATTTTACTTTGCTGCAATTTTCATATATTTTGTGCATTTTCAAGTGGTATCCCACAAGGGATATTTCAGTGGTATCAGAGCTATTGTTCCTCCAGCCTGTGTGGGTTAAATATGGCAGATTGGAAAGATCTCAATGTGGGTTTTATGAAGAAAATGTTCATCAACATGGTGAAACAATAGGAAACCACTAACCTTTACTTGAGCCAGCTCACTCAGAGTTTGAATCAAAGAAAATTTGGGGACAATAAGGAAAAAGGTGAGAACAATGATAAAGGGCAGCCAATAGAGGTGATTGATGAGGATTCTTGTTGGAGGAAATACCAATCTTTGAGTAAGGGTTTCAGAGATAATTTGTCATTTCTAGATTATTGCATGATGAAGATTGGTAGCAAGCCCAAGCGAGATCATCATATTCCACTACCTTGAATTACAAAAGAACTCATTTGAACAACCAATAACAACACCACATGAGGTAATTTCAGATGATGGAGATAATGTTGATCCAAAGATGATTGAAGACCAAGTGAAAGAAGAAGAAGCTTCTAGAGAAAAAGGTATGACTTTTAATGAGCAAAATATTTGTGGCAAGAAGGAACAAACATGGTTGGTTGGTTGCAAAATTGAAAAATATATTTCAATCCAAAAGGTACCTATCAATCCTCCAAAGAATAAGTCATTATCATATGGGATGGATTTACCAAGCAGTAATGAGCATAAATTTGTGAAAGGTGTTGATTCTTGTTCCACTTATTCTCCATCTAAAATCATGAATCACAATAGGGATGGTGTTGTTTTGGAGGTTTCTAAATCAGCAATAGAAGGTGAACCTTTTGATGATATTATTTATAAGGAGGTTAGTAGTAGCATGGATTTATTTCATCATCTTCATCCTATATCATTACAGCAGTTTTATCATGATGGTATTCAACCTATTGTCGATAAGAATGCTAAGAATTTGGTACATCAAAGTCAAGTCATCATGAAGACAAAGAGTGATGATCTTCTTTATGAGGAGATACAAGAGAAGCAAAGATGGAAGACCTTACATGATACAAGGGTTCATGGGCATTATAAGGTATGGGATCCTGGTAATATGTTGCAATTATCCAAAACTATCAATTCTGATTTTGAAAACTTTGTGACTGATTTCATAAGCAAAAGAAGGAATTCAAATGTGTCTTTTGGGATTACAAGTGTTGGCAAGCATGATTTCTTCATTGGAGACTCTGGTGCAAGAAGGGAGAGTACCTCTCAAGGTACTAGCGTTGGTTTTTTGATTGCTAAAAGGGTAAGAGAATATTTTTTAATCATCTTCAGCTTGTTGGACTGTGTATAACAACAATCATAAAGAGAGGAGAAAAATGCTTTATTAATAGAGCCCATGACTGATTTTTATACCAGCTACATGGTGGAACCCTTGGAAGGGTTAGTGGGGGCATTTGGTCCTCAAAGTGCTCAAAGAATCAAGGTGCAATTTGTTGTTAAAAAAGAAGAGTTGAATTCAAGGTGCATTCATGACTTTAGCATCCTAAGGTATGAGAATGGTTACCATTTTCCTAGCTTGTTGAGTTCTCCTATGTTGTTGCCATGTTTCTATTATTTGGGACAACATTTACATGCTTGGATGATTGAGGAAGACTATTTCATAATCACGTCTCAAGGTATGCTAGATGGGATAAACACATCCTCCATTCACATTGCTCTTGATTCAGCTAATAAGCATATGTTGGAAAAGAAAATAATGCAGGAGCCCATGATATTGAAAGGACATGAGGTATGTGGTATATTTATTGTGGTTGAATTTTCTAGAGGTAAGACTATTTTTGGGATGCAATGGTTGCATGATGTTAAGGAAGACGATGATGCATGGGTTGAAAAATCAAAGGAGAATGAAGATGTTGATCCTATATCAAAAATTCTGAGTTGCAAAGGTATGATGAGCAGCCCCAATTATGCTATTTCAGATGTGTTGTCTTCTCTCATGACGAGAATCAATGGGTACAACAAAAGGTATGAAGTTCCTTATGATAAAGTTTATGGATGCATGAGTTCTAATGTTGATTTCCCTTTCTCTTGCATTTACGATGAAATGAAAATATGGGGAAAGAGAATAAAGTATGATGAGGGAGCAGCCATGTGTATTCCCAACATAGAAGGAATTGATGAGTTATGTCCATGGAAAGACATGTCTTGCACAAAGAAGGTAACTCATTTCTTTATTGTCATTAAGAGATGTGAAGTACTTGAATGTGTTTGTACATTTGGGTTACTTGAAGTTGGAATCATTCATTGGACATATTGGCTTCCATCTTTTGGGAAATTTGCATTCATCCCTCATGTGGATAAACTGAAAATTTTCAAGGAAAACAAAGAAATCAGATTTCATGGTATACAAGGGCAGATTGCAAAAGATGTGATTGGTGAAGAAAGAAGCATGTCGTTGCAGCGGTTGAATTGTGAAGGAACTCAGCCTCTTGTGGATCATGGTGACATCACAAGGTATGAGACAAGTGGGATATTTGATGACTCCTATTCTGACGGATTGTTTGTTGCAGACATAGAGCACACCATGATGACTTATGTGGAGAGTGAGTCGGATGATGTTGAATTGGGGAGTGAGTTAGATATGATGGAGACTTTGACTCTAGATGGGGTGAGTGGAGTCATGGATGTGGGTGTAACCAATAGTGTTGCACATGAGACAGTTACAGAGATTGGGATTATAGGTTCAGATCATCTAAGTTTATCATTATGTTGGTTATATGAGGTTTTGGTAGACTGGAGATCTCATTTGCTTGTTGAGTACTCCAAGAACCGACACACTTGTGAGATTTTGGATGGTCACATACAGGATGACAACTACAGATTGGAGGATGAGATGATCTTCTATCAGGGAAGATTGTACCTTGTGTCAGATTCATGGTTGAGGATGGAGATATTGCGACATGTGCATTGTTCTTCCATGACTGGGCACTTGAGCTTCGATGAGACCTACAAGTTCATGTCAGAGAGGTTCATATGGCATAGGTTGAGGAGGATATCCTCAACTTTATACAGGCATGTACGGTTTGTCACTATGACAAGTCAAAGCTTACGGGTTCATCATTTTTGAGTCGACATGGGATAACACTCCTATGTATTTTACTACTTCTATGCCGGTGAGCACTTCACCCATGTAGTTAGTGGAGAGATGAAATTGACTCATGGTTATTCAGTAGGTTCACATTCAATGCAGGAGGTGGACTATGTGGAGCTGATATTGTCGGTTGATATCTCTTTGGAGTCTTGGGACTTTTCCCCCACGGGACACATTGAGATACATTATGAGGAGCCTTGCTCTCACACGAGTGTAGGTCATGTGGGAGAGTTAGCACCATTTGTGCGTATACAAGTTGTTTCACAAGTTGATCTAGGGATTCTACATAGGATTCAGAGTGGACTTTCATACCCAGGAGTTGATTGGAGAGGCAGTGAGTGATCACATGATGATAGCCTTGCATTGGCAGGGATTGGATAGATTGGCAATTTTGGTGTGGGTACTAGTGGAGAGTCGGTGTGGGCATCATACTACTTCAGGGGAAACATTGTTCTCTACAACATGGAGAGCATGATGACTACATGGGGTGTCTTGGTTACTTCGCATCACACCGATCATTAGTTGACTGCAGGGTGAGGTGGAGAAACCTACTTTGTGGTATTCAGTTTCTACATCATGGCAGGATAATGCTTGGGGTCAAGCATTTCTCGGGAGGGAGGATTGTAATGTCCCCATTCCTTAATAGATGGCCTAGGAGTTTTTTTCATTCATCTTAGCCTTGGACATACCCGAGGGGCTAACGACTGTTGGAGGCTATTGGGTATAGATGACTTATTACCACATTACTTTTTTGTTATATTTTGTCGTTGACATTAAGTGGGCGACTTGGTGGTAATAATTGTTATATTTTGTCGTTGGGGGGCTCATAGTACTTTATTATTCTATTTCTTCGTTGGGGTGACTTATGGTACTTTATTATTCTATTTCTTCGTTGGGGTCACTTAAGTCACTTTTAGTCCCACATGGAGCTCCCAACTTGGAAAAAGGTAATGAAAAGTTATATAAGGAGATTTGGGGAGTGTTAGAGGGCATTCTTGCATGCACACTTATGATTTTCATTGAGCAACTATTGATTGCTATCATCTAGCTTGTGGAGTAAGATCCCACAAGATCCCTAGCTTCGGTGGTGAGAGATCCATTCCTAGCTAGTAGGGCATTCTTCGGTGGTGAAAGATCCACCCTAGCTTGTCATTTTGGAGCTGATTCGAACTGATTTTCAGAGATTAATTTCAGAATTTTTAGAGAAGGGTTTTGGAAGATTTTTGGGGCTTTTTGTGGAGAAAAATCAAGGGTTTTCAGATCTGATTTGTGGCAGCGATTAGAGCAGATTTTGGCGCCATATTTGGAGACACTTTTGAGGGTTTTGGGCCTCTTCCCAAGGGGAGCGACCCACTTTGGGATTTTGGATTTTTGGGAGGGTTTTAGTGTGTCGTTTCCAGATCTAGAGGTTGGGATCTCTTCTATATCATTGGTAGATGTTATTTCCAGAAATTCATATTTTTATCTATTTTCTAGGGTTTTATCTACTCAGTTCCAAATTTGCAGCAGTGTTTTTAAGGGCTTCAGGTGTCATTTTTATATCTGGAGGTTGGGTTTTCATTCTCAATATTAATAGATGTTATTTCCCAAGTTTCATAATTTTTCCATGCATATTTGAGCTATCTTTGAAAAACGTAGGGAGTAAACTATTTTGTGACTGGATTTTAGTCTTGTGCTTAATTTTCTTATCCTAGATACTTCTTGTCATATATTACCTTGTTAGTGTATATCATTCTTTATTCTTTGATATCCTTGGGTTCATATTGACCTTTGGATTTGTGACCATTTTATATTCCACATTCTTTGTGATGAATTAACGTGTCGTTACACTGCGTAAATTTACCTAGGGTCCATTTTAGTCAACCTTAGTGGAAATCTTTCATTATGCCTCCTATTACAAAGAATGGGGCATCGAAAATTAGGAACATGTCCCTTTGAAAGTGACAATCCACTTTATGATGAAAATATCATGGTGGATCATAGTGGTGGTGAGGAGAATTCTCCTCATGTGAATTTGAGCTTCATCCTACCCACATTGATGATTATTTGTTCCAAAAACAAACATGAGTTCTAATGTGTGTCAGTAGAGCTAGGAGCAAGGTTACCCTCTATGGTTGACCCTTCTCTCATTTCGGTATGGTTCATGGAGAAGAAGAAGTAGAATGTCCTTCTCGAAATATTAATGACATCTTAAACCCAAGTCATGCCTCTACTTTTGGATGATAGAATGATGAGGAGATACCTTTCAAAAATGATGGAAGACTATCATATACCTACTATTAGAGTTCATTGTGAGGACCATGAAGAGCATGCTCATCATGAGAAACCTCCTCCTTATGAAAATCATAAAGAAGTACCCACTCAGAGGTAACTTTAGAACAACAAGTGCAAGCTCTCACTCACCAATTGGAAAGTTTGGCTTTCACATGTAACAAGGAACAACTGAAACCTTTAAAACAAGTTATACCAAAAGCTAAACCAAAAAGCTTCGTACCATGAATTCCAGAAAAATACTCCTCATCGAGAGGCACATAAAGAACCTTATGAGGAATTTATGTATAAAAATAAAGGTGGGGATACAACTAGATTTAATCATTTGTACATGGCACACCACCCACACAAGACCAACTCTTTAATCAAGAGTGGTCAACCATGAAAAATTCCCTTATAGCTTTACAAGAAGGCAAAAATAGGCAATAATAAAAAAGTACCAATTTGAGGAGTTATGCCCATATCCCTTTGATAGAGCCATGTTGTAGGTACCTTTCCCACATCATTTTGATTGTCCAAAGTTTGAAAAATACAAGGAAAAGGTGACCCCAGAGACCATATTAAGGAATTTTATATGGCATGTCAAGAGGTCGCGTATAGTGATAACTATCTCATTCACCTCTTCCCATGAAGTTTAGGAGGTCAAGCATTAGAATGGTTTTTACACATCCCTAAGGGATCTATATCTACATGGCTAGAACTAGCCGAACACTTTGTACATCACTTTCATTTAATATAGAAAATGATGTCACCATGTTAGATTTATGTAATGCAAAACAATGAAATAATGATAACTTTGCTAGTTTCCTACAAATGATGGTGAGGGCTAGCTAGCCACTTCCTTGCTCTATACCAGAGAAATAATTGATCAATATATTTGTACCCAACCTCCACCCTAAAATTACATTCCACTTGCAAATGCATTGTGGTAACACATTTGAAGAGGTGATAAAAAGGGTAGTCAAATAGAGAAAGCGTTGTTAGCTAGAGGGACCTTAAAACCCTTTTCACGTGATGATCATAATGATTCCAAACCTAGTGAAAAAAAAATTTTGTTCCCAATAAGAACAAAAATTTCATAGGGTGATGGAATAATAGACTCTAAACGAGTGCAAGTAGTTCAAAACCATGCTCCTTGAAACTTGCAAAGGGAACTCCGCTACGGAGTACAAATGTCATGCCTTCACCCCTCTATCTAACTTCTATGTCATCAATATTAAAATAGTTAGAGGTAGGTTAACATGGTTAGATATCCTAAAACTACACCTTATGGGGATGACACACCTAAGCCATCATGGTTTAGGGAAAATGAATATTGTGGATTTCACCACGTCAAAGGTCATAAGACCGATAAGTGTTTGAAATTGAAAGCACTATATTCAGGACTTAATCGATAGTGGTGATGTGGAAATGGATTCCTTACCCCTACCAAATATCCCAATGTAAACATGGGGATATTCAAAGAACCTTTCCCTAAACACAATAAAGGAAGGAAAATTTGGATCAGGGACAATCGTCTCAAACCAAGAATGCTAATTACATTTTCAAAGATGGACATTTTGACCATTTTGATGCCCTAATAGGTTGTGTCAATCCACTTGTTGAGCATATCAACATGATCAAGATTAAATCAAGGGAGTGTGTCATGGCAATATGATGAGATCACCTTGTTATTTTTAACCTCCTCCCCTACTCCTCAAGATAGTCATTATGACATGTTAGACAATTAGAGAAAACCATGCTAAGATTTTGATCTTGGACCTTCTTAAAATTTCTAACATTCATAAAGACATCCTTTGTAAGACATTACAAGGATCAGGAGTGTCCATTGATATCGACCCAACACACTTGTATAAGAAATGGTAGCATATTTCTCTTACAGAGCATATAACCTTTAGTCCAATAGAAATCCTAGAAGAAAATCCCTCTCATAATTTACCCTTACATATTGAAGTCATAATCAAACGTAAGAAGGTAAAAAGAGTTCTTGTGGATGATGGATCAGGTTTAAACATTTGTACTCTAAAGCTAGTTTGGAAACTAGGGTGTACTAAAGCTGATTTAGAGACAAAGGTCATCACCATAAAGGCGTATGACAATGAAGAATGAAAGTCAGCTGGTATGATCACTTTCTCACTAGAAGTAGGTCCTATCAATCAAGATACAAAGTTCCATGTCTTGGACTTGGAGCTCCCTTACAACATATTGCTTATCCACCCATGGATTCATGCCATGCAAGTCGTACCTTCAACATATCATCAATGCTTAAAGTTACATCATGAAGGGTAGACCTCACTATTCAGGGAGATCCCCAACCCTTTTCTCATTACAGAGCATTTTTAGGTTATTTCCCCACCATTTACAAATGTCCTTCTACAAAGATAGTTGTTCCAGTTCAATCAAAGGCCCTCACTTCATGAGTGGATCCAGATACCTTGTCTCCCAATGAAATGGTGCTTCTACATCAGAATCTCCTTTTTCTACATGGGAGATGAAGGTTAGAGAAAATGGTTGTGAGAGAATATGATCTTCAACAGGCCCTTCTAGTTTAAACCTTCCCCTATCATCCAAAGCATGGTAGGCCATGTTACAAGTTTCAAAGATCCAGGGAAAATTTTCCTTTCAATGCTTTCACTCTTGTGGATTATTAGAAGATGAAAATATTCTCAAAGATATCATATCTCATCCTTTAAGATGATGAAATGGCTCTATGTTACCAATCACCTAAGTATGTTATCCCCAATCAAATGATGTCACTATGGGATACAAAGGATGTGGTTGTAGCTGCAATGAACAAGGTACACTAGAAGCTCTTCCAATACCTCATCATAAAGTGGGTAAGTATGGTATTGGAATCCAGTTATATGGGTCTCACCCCTCAGAGGTCGAGGATACCTCTTATGAACATGAAGATAGTTCATCCAAATGTGAAAGTGAAACAGATTCTTGGTGTAGTCTTTACGAAGACCTTGCCTCCACGAACTATTTTCTGACATGGCTATCCTAACTATAACCCCTATATCCCTTACCACTCAAAAACTAAACCTTATTTACCCATCACTCATGAATTGGGACCAACAACAACATGTGCCAATTGATCATTTTCAAAATGAAAAATCTATTGGTGAGTTCCTTGGCATTTGTGATAATATTCCAATAAATGACCACAAGAAAGGATTCTCCATTCAAGCTCAATGCATGCATGCATACTTTGGGAGGAGGTTGAGTTGTGTGTGGTCATTTAAGAAAAAAATAAGCAAGGAAAAATTTCTATAGAAAATCCTTGCAAAAAGAACAAGTCCAAGTCCTATAGTGAAAACCTCTTTGAGGCACTTGTGGACAAAAACAAAAAGAACAATCAACAAAAAAAATAGTTGACCAACTTGAAGGTGAAAATATCTTTGAGCCACCTTTAGTAGAAGAAGATCTTAATCTCCCCCGATCCTATCATGCATGGAGGATGAGTCCAAGCTACTAGTGGAGGAGACAATAGATGTCAATATTGGCATGGAGGAATTTCCCAGAATAGTCAAGTTGGGAGCTTCACTCTCAGCTCAAGAATAAAAAAACTTTTGTGTTTCTTTTAAGAGAATTTGTAGATATATTTTCTTGGTCTTACGCAGACATGCCAGGACTTGATCCTGTATTAGTGGTGCACAATCTTGTTGTACACCCAGATGCCAAGCCCATAAAACAAAATCTCGAAATATGCATCCTCGTCATCCTTGTTGGTCAAAGTAAGAGCTAGAAATATTATTGGTAGTAGGCTTCATCAGCCTATTGACTATTCAGAGTGGATTTCAATGTAGTCCCAGTGTAGAAGAAACCTGTCAGTATTAGAGTTTGTACCAATTTCAAGACATCAATAAATCTTGTCCTAAGGATGACTTCCTCTTCCCAACATCGACATGATTTTCGATTCAACAACTTGGTTACGATGAGATGCTATCACTCATGGATGGATTTTTAGGATATAACTAGATAAAAATTGTTGAGGAAGACCAACATAAGATAAATTTTACCACCCCATGGGGGACATTCTATTATCAAGTCATGCCCTTTGGCCTCAAGAATGCAGGCACACCTATCAATGGGAAATGATTGTTATCTTTCATGACATGATCAATGACATCATGGAAGATTATGTGGATGACATATTGGAAAATCTAGGACTTGGGAAGATCACCCAGAGATCTTGTGATGCATCTTTCAGCGTCTAAGGGACTATAAGGTCTGAAAACCTAAAGAAATGTGTCTTTGGTGTGTTATCTAGAAAATTATTAGGATTCATTGTTTCACGAGAGAGGAATAGAAGTAGATCCTACAAAGGTTACTACTATAACAAAAATGCCTCCTCGATGAATATCAGACAACTACAAAGCTTACAAGGAAAGATCCAAGAATTAGAAGGTTCATCTCTCATTGAGATAAGTGTCACACATTTACACATCTTCTCAAGAAAGATGTCAGTTTTCATTAGGGACCAAAAAACAACAAAGCATTTTCTTTTCTCAAAGCATATTTGGCCAAAAACCCCTTATTCTAATGCCACCCATGATAGGTGAACCATTATTACTCTACATTTCTACCACACACTTTGTAATTGGGGCACTTTGTTGGCCCAATATGATAAGGAGCAAAAAAAAAATTGTGTATTACTTAAGCCAAACATTGATAGCTTATGAGCTCAACTACCCACAGATAGAAAAGGCTTTCTTGGCCATAGTTTTTCCTTTTAAAACTACGTCATTATCTACTAAATAATAAGGTCAAGCTTATCTCAAAATTTGATCCATTAAAATACTTTTTGTCAAAGTCCCACACTCATAGGAAATATGGCCAATTGGATCATCTTACTCAATGAGTTTGACATCAGTATGTACACAAAAATCAGTGAAAGGACAAGTTTTTAGTATCAACTAGTTGAAGCCCCACTACTAGGTACTACTGAACCTTTGAGTCTAGAACTCCCAGATGCATCCACAATGTACCTCAGGAATCTATTATATGGAAACTATAATTTGATGGCTCCTTTACCTTTCATGGTTCAGGTGTCGGAGTTGTGTTGATCACTCCTTCAGAGACTTGATCCCTCAGGCATTCCAACTTGGGTTCCCATGTACAAATAATATAGTAGAATATGAAGCCCTTATTGTAGGGATGAAGTTGGATATTAAGTGGGATATCAAACAAGTGAATGTAATTGGTGATTCCATGTTGATTATAAAATAGGTAACAAATGAGTATAAAGTTAAAGATGAGAAAATTCTTCCATATAAGAGAATGGTTGATTCTTTGAAGGATTTCTTTGAGCATATTACATTCAACAAATCCCAAGAGGATAGAATAGAGTAGCAGATGTTATGGCCACAGTGGGGTCTATGTTGAGTATCCCACATGGAACAATGATATGTCATTCTTCATCAGAACATCTACAAACACCAACATATGACATGCCATAATCCTGTTTGGTATGTGAAGTTGTTGGTCCCTTTTCCCCTTGGTATAGTGACATATTTAATTACCTTCACGATGGAACCTTTCCCACAAACATTTCCCATGCTAATAAAATAAACCTCATCTAGTGTATAGCCCACTATACCCTACTTGGGGGCACTCTCTTCCATCGAGGCTATGATGGGAATCTTGTTACGTTGTCTCAAATTTAGGATGAATCCATCCTAGTAGTTCAAGGAGGTGCACGAAGGCATCTGGGGGCCCATACAAATGGGATCATCTTAGAAAAGAAGATACTTAGAGTAGGCTACTATTGGCCTACCATGGAAAATGATTGCTACAAATATGTAAAGAAATGTTTGCATTGTCAAAAGTATGGAAATTTGATACATGTGCCAACACAATCATTACAACCTATCACAACACCTTGGCCTTTCTCAAAGTGGGGGACTCGATCTTATAGGTAAAATTCACCCTACATCTTCCTCAATGGCCACCTGTTCATTATCACTACCATTGAATACTTCACAAAATGGGTAGAGGTTGTTCCTCTTACCTATGTCAAAGGTGCATAGATATCTAAGTTTATAATGAACCACATAATCTTCGATATGGTATCCCCTCTGCCATTGTAGCTGACAATGGTAAGTCCTTTAAAAATAAAATTGTGAAAGTGTGTATCAAATTTTTCAAATCACTCTCAAATTTTCAACCCCTATATTACCCTCAAGGTAATGGGAAATCCAAAGCTTCTAATAAAACCCTTATCCATATTATGGAGAAGATGGTGAATACAACAGGTCATAACTAGAATTTATAGATTCACCCTACCCTCTGGGCATACAGAATGTCTATCCACACTCCTACAGGTGCCACTCCATATTCCCTAGTATTCGGCATAGAATTTGTATACCCCTAGAGATCGAGCTCCCTCTTTGCATATAGAGCTAAGGATTACCTGAATGAAGAGGAGGACTACAAAGTAGCTCAACTAGTAGAGTTGGAGCTATTAGATGAGAAATGACTTCATGCCCTTGATCACCTTAAAGTGTATCAGATCGAGTGTGGTGAAAAGTTACAAAAAAGAGTGATACCTCATCAATTTGAGGTAGGAGACTTGGTGCTAAAATAAAATCAGTTCAACACCACCAAAGACCAGGAAAAGAAGGGAAAATTTGAGCCTAATTGGTTAGGGCCATATGTTGTGGTCACTAAGTTTGGTTCAGGTGCCTACAAGCTTGCTTACTCGGATGGTCAAGAACTTTGGGAACCCATGAACACAATGCATCTTAAACATTTCTATGCTTAAGTGTGGGGTCCTAAAATATAAAAAAAAAAAAAAAATATAAAAATATAAAAATAAAAAGAGAAATAAATACATCCAACAGTGAAAACCATGCAATGGTGGCACTTTGGACAAGTCCTTTGGTGAAAACCAGTTTCCGGCGCCATTGGAGGGTCCATTGTTCACAAGCATTTCAGGTCTAGGATTGTGATAGCTTTTTCCTAAGCTAGTCTTTGTCATCTGAGTTACTTTTGAGCCTATCCCTCTTGGCCTTGATCCATGATCCTACTTTTGAATGCGAAGAGTTTGACTTTGATATTCCCATCTCATGTTGGGGAAACTTTGCATCATCACTTCTTACACATAACACATGGCATTCTTCCCTTGTACATCCCATCTAACATTGGGGGCATCCATGTTTCTTCATTTCCTTGCACATAGCTTTGGAAAACTTCTTAGAAAACATCAAAAACATTCATATAACTTTTTGAAAATCCCAAAACATTTAGATATGTTAGTTGAGAAAAATCAAAACATTCAAATATGTTTCATATAGAAAACTCCAAACAATAGAACATTGTCTCAAATAATACCAAAAACAACGAAAAATGTTTCAAAACTATCCCACAAAAACAAAGTAGTAGTTTTCTTACTTTTGTTGTTGGTTTGTATAGTTTTGGTTGCATTACTTTTTTTTCATCTTGTGTGCTTTAAATTGGATTCATTTTCTTACTTAGATTGAGTGTTACTTTAATTTGTGGTGCATTGCATTGAGTTCATTTTATCTTGCATACTTGTATATAGTTGTGTTGTTTTGATTAGATTTGATTAATTTGTGCTTGTTGTTTTCTTGTACAGTTTGTTGTCATTTCATCATCATATCATCTATCATCACATCTATACATCATATATCAATAAAGGCTAAGCTACATCATCATGAACATGAAAATTAAACATGTATGCTAAGCTAACATCATATAATATCACCAAGAGGGGCAAGAGGGACCACCTTTTTCCCCCTCAAACATAGACCATAATAAAAATGTGGATTAAACATGTTATCTCATAAACAAAAATGTGATAAGTAAATAATCCATCATCATCATCATATATCATCATAAATATAAATGTCCATGTACAAAATAAAACAATGTGTCTCGATATACATCTAATACAATGAGCCATCATGGGCATCTATACAAAAAAATGTGCCTTCATCACGAGGCATAATAAAAAAAATATATAAAGTACATCTATACAAAATAATGTGCCTTCATCATGAGGCATGATAAAAAAATATATACATATACATCATCTCAAAAATATGCCTTCATATCGAGGTGATACATCAAAAATATACATCAAGTACATCAATAAAAGAGTCAACCTGACTCTCTCCCATGCCTAGACTACTAGGTCTACTGCACTAGGTGGGGGCATCTTCTTGTGATGAACCCATGGAAGGCATTACACCATGTTGTGTGAACCATGTTGCATTGAACCCATGTTGTGGAAGCCTGTTGTATATAATGGTTATTGTTATTGACCTAGCCATCATGAGGTCCTCTGTGATCTTGATGATCACAATAATAATTGCAATATGACTAACTCACTTGAAGGGAGTGGCCCTCTCCCTCTAATAGAATGACCTCGTGGTATAAATCCTCTATAATAGGATGCCTCACCATTGGTTTTCATCAAATCTAGTAGTATATCCTCATCTCGACTATTGTGGATGCCATTATAGAGATCACACTCTCTCTCCTATCACTCTAGTTATGTCTATGTGAGCCTATGTCCTCTGCTATGATCCACTTGAAATCTCTCTCTGCCAACTAGTTGATCTCTCTCCATGATCTATATATATCTTCTCAAGAGGATTACTACCTACTTTGATATTGTTTGATCTCCTCAATGGTTGTATCACTTATATCCAAGTGTATCTCTCTTATCTGACTAGTGTGCCCCCATCCTCCCCCACTAGACTACTATTGGCTGGGAACCCCCATCCATCCATCATCATCCATCACCAAATCCCCCTCCTCCCCCAATCTCTCCTCCCTCCCTCCTCCTCCTCCATCCCAAAATATATGGGATCCCATCTCGGTGGACTATGTGGTGGAATGTGATGTGGAATGGAGTGCATGGATGGTTATATGTGAACCTATAAAGGAACATGTAAAGGAATATGAATAATACTATATGGACCTAGCATGTTGAACCTGTAATGGATATATGGGGGCTACACTGCATGTTGTTGTACACAAGTTATGTGTGTGACATATTATATCTATGAATATCTATCCCAAGTGGGGCCTACCTTGCACCTGGCCTATGGCTATAGGATCTACATCTATGGGATCCTTCTCTATGGCCATCATGTAAGATGCCTGTAAGCCCATTGTAGCTCTCCCTTGCATCTATCACTTGCATGACATGGTGGTATGGTCAATCTCTCATGGAAAAATCATAGCATACCATCCCTGATAATCACCCGTCAGTCCTAGGATCTACTATATGTGATCATTGCACCCAAGGCTGTGGGACCACCTCTGTGAAAAAATAGTGGCTGATCATCATCTAATGATTATCATGGCCCCATATGAAAGGTCTCTCTCATCTAGACTCTACGCCCATACCACACATCTCATCACTAGGAATCCCTTGAATGAGACCAAACTACCATTGGACCATTATCCACTCTATACCACTCAAGGATGTAGCTCCTGCTCCCAATAATAAAATGATCAATGCTATTGTAGTACTCATACTCAATTTTTGCCTCATCCTCGGACAATGATATAATCCTATATGGCTGCCATATGTAATCATATGATGTTGTACCTCATCAAAGATCCTTCCTATATAGGGTGTGTCTCCCATGTGCCCATGAATGTCATCCCATCTAGAACCCAACCCATAATGGATGGCTCATCACCAAGAGCTTAGAGCTCATAATGTCTCTGTTGGGTGCCCTATGGCGATATGATCCCATGCCCATATCTGAAGTAAAGTGGCAAGACCCACGTTCTTCTCCCATGGTATATCTATCAAGTGTAAATCTTGTATATAATGGGGCTAATATGCACTTTCCCCAACAATAAACCTCTCCATGGATAAGTCCATGTATCACTCAATAACCTAAAGGAAAATCAGAGCACCCACCCTGGTCTTGTCAAGCAACATAATATGATGCTGACAAGAGCCATCAGTATATATGGGAACCCGTCCCAAGTTGACGATGATCTGCCATACATCTAGTAATGTCAACTGACATACCCCGGTGAGGTATGTCTGTCTCCCAAAATCTCATCTCGGCTATACTCTGCAGAATATGGTCATGGTGGCCATCATAAGTAATCAGCCGACCTTGAATAGGTACTACAAAATCCACCAAACATCCTCCAAAGTAATGCTCATCTCACCATTGGAAGGTGAAATGTCTGGCTCTCACTCCCATCTCTCAACTAAGGCTATGAGCAGGCTATGATCTAAGGTAATCTATGGCATGTGAGCCACGTATGAAAGACCCATGTCACATCTAATGTAATCTCCAAAAATACTTGATCACGTCATGAAAATGTTGCCTCATAGGCCCTCGAGAGCACCATGCATGTCACTCATCGTGTCTCTAATCGGGTAGATCCATCTAAAAATGAAAAATTTGTTAGGGTCACTTTTTCTTTTACAAATCATCATTTAATTTCTTTTATTAATCACTAAGTTTTTCTATCCATCTTCTAATTTTTTTAAAAATTCCTAAATTCCTTTTCACCATAGGTTAATTTTCAGGGCCATAACATTTTAGTATTAGTGCACCCACAAACACCAATGCACCCCTTAACAACACATGCCCCAACATGCCCACTCCATTCAATAGCCAAGTGCACCCCTTTCATAACACGCACATGCCCTGCAACACCATAGTGCACACATGCAACACACTCCCCCCATCATCTAACCAGTGCCATTGCACTTGCACACTATTTCATGCCCTTTCATGGTGATGCTAATTTTTCAAGTATTGCACACCCCTATGATATGCTTTAACTCATGTGCATTTCGTTTATTTTTTTAACACAGCACTCATTTTCACACTACATAAACATTTGGCATGTGCATTTTGTCAATGCACATGCATGCATGCATGTTTTTGCACATGAGCGTGGATGTACTGCCCCTGTTTTGATACCAACATTCCCGAGGGTCATCTTTCTTATGTGCCCCAAGGGTTTTCATGCATGATTTTTGTTCACATTTTTTTTACCCTAAATGTGCAATAAATGCTAATAAATTAATAAAAAATGAATATTTTTGCTTTTTGTACACTATGGGCCATCCCCTGGAAGCCTCATGTAGTAGTCTCTCGAATGTGATCCACATGATGTGTTTCATGTAGTTATGCACCCTCATCATTTCTCTCATAGGTCAAGCTCAAAATCAACATAAAAATGGTAAAGGGTAGTAAAAATAAACTAACCATGATGGTTTTTACCCCCATGGCATGGTTTATATACCCATTTTCCCCCTCTGTCATGTTCTCACCCCCAAAGAACCTTGAGATCATAATGATTCTTCTAAATTCTTCTAGTACTCACCTCGTGATGATTATTTTTATAAAATAATTATTTTTCCACATTTTTCACTACATTGGGGCATGTTTTTGCTTCACGGACCCTTTCTTCTACACTACTGGGGCATATTTTTTCCTTCCAATTTTTGGTGATGTCCCATATGACTTCATTAATTTTTCTACATATATTTTCTTCCAAATTTGAAAATTTCAAAAAAAATAAAAATTTTTTCAAAAAAAAAATTGGTAAAATCATTAAAAATGTTTCATCAAAAAATCATTAAAATCCAAAATTTGTAAAAATCCAAAAAAATGTAAAAATTTAAAAAAAAATTGGTAAATGAAATGCACGTAATTGAAGCCTATATCAAATGCATTGTCCTCGAACATCAAAATTTTCCTACAAAAACATCTTTCTTAGGTTCTTTCTTTTTCTTGTCTCAAACGACTCACGGATCATTTTGATCTACCTCCATTAACAAAGTTGGCTTTGCTTACTATGTTGGTACTCCCGTGCAACAATGAGTTTCCAGAGACTATGTCATAGCACATGAATGATTTTCATGGGACTACTTGTGTCCTCCATTATTCCCCTCACATGTATCCTTGCTTGGGGCACCATTTTTAACCCTTGTCATTAAAACACGAACATTCGGGAACTAAAGCTTGATAACAAAAACATTGGTGCAACTATCTTGAACATTGTTTGTTTGAGTATGTGTGATTGTACTTGTTTCTCTATTAGGTTAGGTTAGTGGTTTACTTTCTCGTATTGCATTGCATTATGTATGTTGCATGGAGTTACACATTTTTAGCAATGAACAAATGTTAGTAATATAAATTTTCATGTTATTTTACACTTTTGTTTATTTTAATAAGGGCTGATGATTTAGATCATAGGGGAAACATGATGAAACAAAGTTGTTTATTGAAAATATTGGATGCAAAATTTATTCCTATATTCTTCACTATCATGTCTTATCACTATTCATTTTTCTTCCAAAACACTTGGGGCAATAAAAATCATTTTTATCCCTATCCTATTTCTTCTATCTGTTTCGATCATATTTTTGATCATCGATTGACTTCTTCTATCACCCCATCGACACTCGAGGGGGAATCCTTCATTCTACTAATTTTTCTTCAAAAATTTACTTGTTTATGTTTGTCTACTATGTTTGAAGTGACGTCACTTACTTCACCTCAAACAGGGGCAAATGTAGACACCTAAATTCCACTTTTGCAATCTTATTGCTAAAAGCACACTAATTACTCTCATTCTTACCATTTCCATTATAATTAGTGATTTCCACTAATTAACTAACATTTCTCTCTATTTTGGTTAATTAACGATGCTTTTTGATTAACTAACCTCTTTCACATTCCGATGCCAATTTACGACACATCGTAAGTCATAATCCTCTTTCCAAACAACAATTAGCGATTATTAGCTAATTAAGCCTATTTACCCTTGTTTTGATCAATAAACCCTATTATTGGCTAAAACCCTCTTCCAACCATTCAAAATCACCCCATTTCCCTCCAAGACATCTCAAAAGGCTTCAAAATCTTATCATAGCCTCTTAATTGACCCTAAGTGGTTAATTAAGGCTCCTCACATGCTAATCACTTGTTAATTCACTAATCATGATTAACAAGCCTTAATCTACTTTATCCTTTTTAGTCCCACATGCACCAAGATGTAAGTTTTCCTCAAATAGAAAACTATAAAAAGGACTAAGCACCTACCTTCATACTTTACACCATACTTTGATTAGTATATCATATAACAAATATGATTAAGAGCCTTACTTCCTTCTTGGATTAGCTTGCTCAATCTTTGCATCCAATCTTCATGTTGGTTAGTAGAGGGATATCTAATATGGCCTTGTAGCCATTGTTAGAGAGATCCTCTCACCATTTGTGGAGTAGCAAAACAACCATAATTTGATTTCCCTTAGATCTAATTAGGTCTATGTTAATTAGTAATCATCTCACATAGTAAGGATGCTTTGTAGATTAAATGTTTGATTTCATTTAGTTTCCATTAATGCATGCTTTTAAGCTTTGATCATGATGTTTCATTCTTAAGCTTGAGCTTGGCTCTAGGCTATTATGGTGTTAGCCTTTACTAGTTAGTCATATCATGGGAAAATGACAAAGACCAACCTAGAATAGATAAATTTAACTAAGTGTTACGGGAACTAGGGCACCTAAAATCATGTACTCGGGGCACCCATGGGCGCCCCAAAACTACCCTAGGCACCCCAGTCAAGGACTGGAGATGAAAATAAAACAAATTACAACACCTAAGACTCCTTGAGAGACGACCAAAACTTAACAGACAACTAATGCGAATATACTGCATAAATGACAATGATGACCGACTAACTAATCGATGAAAAACATAGGGGATGAGTCATTAGTGAATACTTTTACCACGCGAGATCCATAAATAAAATAACATACTTGGCAATATAAATGTAATAGTAAGTGTGTGATTTTGTGACTACATTAGCCCCCACTTTAAGTTGGTGAGAAGAATGCTCGGTAACATAAACTAGATAGAGATGCGTACTTGAGAAAAGTTGAAGAAGCCCGTGCTGCGGAGAATGCGTAGATGTGTAATAGAAACATGTCGATAGAACCATAAAAGCATGCCAAACCATGGATCAGTGGGTTGATCCATGTAACGTAGTGAAAAAGCGTAAATGTCGAGATGAAGTGCACTAAATGAAAGTGATGATTAGGATGAATTATGATGATGGTGAGATGGGGTAGGGAGTGATCAGTTCTTAACCCAAATGCTTGTATATGAATGAATAATTGTAGATTTGTGCATCCTGCCGCCATTAAGAGTATAGGGAGAAAAGTGTGTTATTCTCCAATCTCTAACTACATCCTCAATATTTAGCCACTACAGAAAGACTCTCATAAAATCTTTGGTTTTAGATCCAAATAATTTTGATCAAACAATTGACCCATATAGGAGTGATATAGGAAAGGAACTCTTGCCCCCACTCCACGGTTTCACTGTAATGTGATGGCTTCCAAGTTAGGTCATATGGAAGAAAACACGAAATGTATGAAGAATTCCAAGATAAGTCATCTAGAAGAAAGAACATAATGTGAGAGGGATTCTAAGTTAGGTCATCTGGAAGCAAGCAAAAATGTAGACTAACTTCCCAAGTTAGGTCATCTGGGAAAAGTGATGAATGTAATCTCCCAAGTTAGGTCATCTGGAGGCCATGCATATAACTCCCAAGTTAGGTCATTAGGGAGGGCAATTGTGTTGAACTTGTATTGATTGAATGATCTCGATTTGTTAGAAATTTTGAACGTGTTAATTGATTGATTGATTGGTCGATTGTTTGATTAGTTACTCATGGAGAGATTTTACATGCAAGTTTCCCCTAAGTTAGGTCATTAGGGGAAATTGATATAAATTGGTGAATGTCATGTGAAAAAATATTTTTAATCGCTTGTTGTCCCCAAGTTAGGTCATTAGGGGGAAATGATGAAATATCGTATAGAAGAATTGCATGTTTGTTTCCCCCAAATTAGGTCATTAGGGGAATTAACGGTGAATTGTGGCACTAGTGAATTAGTAAATGTTTGAAAAATGGTGAATTGGTAATGTTGATTGATCGTGAGTAATATAAAGGGAATTATAGGATGACCCCAATGATATGCCCCATTTTTAGCGAAAGGGGAAGTGATGAAAAGAACAAATGCTAAGCCAAAAGTAAACACAGATAGATAGAAAGTGGTAAAATCACCAAAATGTGTATAAATAGAATGAAATCCACAGTCAATAGAGATAACATGTGCAAAATGTGTTTAGTATAATACTATGGTGGGAGAAATTCTAAAAATAATTCCATAAATGGGGTGTAAATCGGAGTAAAAATGCTCAAGATATGATAAAAATAGTGTAGTGTGTATTAGTTGTGGTAATAAGCGTGAAATAATGACTATAGTAAAGTAGGTGATGAAAAATTAACTATAAATAGTAATGTGAAAAATTATTTAGTTACTTCATTTTTATTGTATGTGATTGTGAGAGTGTGAACAAGTTGAGTGAAAATGTCGCAAGTGAGAACAACGTGTCCTAGTCGGTTTGAGAGGGTGCGATCGTCATGTAGTAGTCGCGCATCTATGACCATGGAATTGGTAAGTGCCTTGATTTTCACAAAATGCATGGTGTAGTAGTCATTTGTATTGAATTTTTGAAAATTTGAGATTTTTGATTTTCTCGGCGTTTGGGACCTGGACAAGAGCGGTGAGGGCACTAGTGACTTGGAACATGAGCACCTGAACTAGGCGCTGTGTCCCCGCTCTCTTTGTGCCCTAGTCCTACATCTAGGTGCCTGGTCCAAAATGTGTGCATTGGGTGGATAATGGTGAAGAAAATGTTTCTAGTATGATAAATGAGTGTATTTGGTTGTGTAATGTGTTCTAATGTTGCGTTTGTTGTTGTTTTTGTGTGCAGAGGGATATCCACTCAAGGGAGTTCCGTGGTGGGTGACATATGAGTATGTTGCTTGGATAATTTCTATAGATGATGATGGGATGTGATGGACCATGATGTCCTGCAACACACACATAGCATGGATGGGGATGTACCCCATAATATGCCCATGTTGACTGCACTATGTGAGAGATGGTGCAAAAATACATGCACATTTTGGTTTCCTACGGGGAGATGACTATTACACTAGAGGATGTATATCAAATATTGTGATTTCTTTGCTATAGGGAGAGAGTGTGGGTTATGCCAGTGGAGGATATGGAGGAGGCAGCAAATGCAGATCCAAGATGACATTTTGTGGGGACTCATGTGCCTACCGAGGCCCATATTAATTTAGATGTTATTTTGTGGTCTGGTATTCCACGCTTGCGGAAGTTCATAGTGGTTGTGATTGCATCATGTATAGCCATGGAGGGAGGAGTTGTAGGAATATTATATAAGATGCATGACATATGTCAGTGGATAGAGGAGGAGGGTACTAGATATGCATGGGCACGGTGTGTATTGGCCCACCTATATAGAGATCTATACCATTTATGCACGAGGAACATGGTGGAGGGATAAGAGCCACCACACTATTGCATGTATGGGAATATGAGCACATAGCCATATTGAGACCAGTTGGAGGTCCATGAGGAGAGTGGGCTTGGCTCCAGACATATATGTGCAATGGTGTGTTGACATTTTATGGTAGGAAGATGGACACAGATACTTACAGGGCACGATAGATAGGATGGGGCCCATGTGAATTCATATGGAGGCCATACCATGACTATGGGGGATGGCCCAGGATGTTACAAAGTTGTGATGTATTCAGAGGACTATGTGGTTAGAGGACCACTTTCTAGGTGTGGCGAGATATTTTTAGGTAGAGAGAGTATCACGTTAGTTTGGCATGGCTCAGGATGTGCCCCAGATCCATATATATGGTGCGAGCTATTAGAGTAATGAGGAGGGATGGAGCTAGGATAGGGCCCATAATAAAGTAGTTAGTACTATCGGGGCAGATGAGGTAGATCCGGTGACGATAGAATTTTGGATGGAGATTATGTGGGTTGCACTGGGAGTACCATGCCTGGTGGACAACTCATCATCGATGGGTAATTGTTGTACATGTTATTCATGCAGGTCCAATGGAGTTACCATATGGAGGAGGAGGAGAGGGGGGCACATGCCCTCGATCCCATAGCAACTATTATGTAGTGAGCGTAAGTATTGGTGTATATGCATTGTGAATTTCATGGGTTACGTATATATGGTTTTGTATGGTTGTCTAATGCATTGTAATTTTATTTGTAGGTGATGCGTATTGGTCATTGATCATGGACATATCCATCTCACACATTGATGCAAAATGTGCCGACTGATGTGTTTGGTGGAGGTATACTCAAGTGCATATGGATGATAATGTGGGTGAGCATGCCCATATATTTGAGCTAGTAGCCATAGACAACATGTGTATATGTTAGGCGAGAGGGACGAGGCATGCGAGGAGACTCGATGAGCCAGGAGGTAGTAGGTGGTGGTCCCTTAGCCCAAGACGTGTTTACATGGTATGTGGATTGCCCCAGTGTTTCTCGAGTAGGCTATGGAGATTACCTTATTGCGGGCAAGTCGAATCGAGATATCAAGGGCCATGAACAATGCCATCATGTTGGTGGAGAGGCATCTAGTTCTAGGGTTCTTGTAGTACCCGAGAGTGATAGTGATGATGAGGTTTGATTTATATCATTGTATATAATGTGGGGGGTTTCCCCTAGTGAGGAAAGACATGTTTTGTGATGGTGATTGTACTTGCTATATATATATGGACACATGTTTTTGATAAACCTAAGTTGTAGTGTTTTGATGTCACGATGTTATCGATGGTGTATGATTCTATCGTTATTGACCTAGTATATGTAACATGTTTTTCATGTTTGATTAATGTAGATTCATTATGATGTTAGTAGTGGTAGAAAAAATGTGTATGGTGAATGATGACAATATATATAACCAATGTAATGTGATTGATGAAATGTTTATTGAATAAAATGTGTAGCACGTAGTTAATGTAATGATTATAGTAGAATAGATGTGAAAATAGAAAAATGTATGATAGTGAAATGAATGTATCATAAAAAAATATATGAGAATGTAATGTATTAAATAGTAGGATAGGGTGATGAAAATAGGAGGGGGAAGATTAACGATGCCCCCAACATGTGAATGAATAGGATCATTTAGTTAAGACCCCTCAACAATCAAGTATGAGCCACGTAAGTAAGAAGTGCATCATTTGATGATTGAATGTGCTACGATGAAAGATGAGCACGCATGATGAAAGGTTCTTAGAATGAATCCCTCAACAATCGTGTAAGAACCATAAGAACACAAGTGTGTCATCGGGGTAAGGTGATAACAATCACCTACCAAAGACCAAGGCAACGTGAAGTGGTGGAAGCATGTGGGATGGATGCAACATGAGTGTATGAACCAAATTGAATATCATATGGAGCATCCATGGGATATGCAGAGGGATGAGGGAGCCCATGTGATGGAGCAACATGAAGCGATGGATAATGTGAATGCGATGGATGTAATGGATGTAATGAATATGATGGTGGTGGTAGTGAATGAGGTGGAGAACGCACATGGGATGGTGATGAGTGACCTATAAACTGAGCACCTGATGGAGTAGGCCTCTGTTGACATGGGAGAGGAGACATGGACTGCTCACGAGAGCCAAATGAGATAACACATGTATCCTCTAGTTGTTGTAATCGATCATGAAGGGAGAGACAATCATTTTCCCTATGGCCATTTATGCGATGGTAATTACAATAAGGTTGGTCATGTTGACATTGTAAGTGGTGTTATGGATGATGTTGGTTGGAGGGTAAGTGAATTAATCACTCATTAAGTAACACACACAACACATCATGTGGTCGAGTGTGAGGAGAGAAATGTAGAGGCTCACATGACCGAGTCGGAGTGATAGGAGTAGTAGCTTGTTGTGGAGCCGGAGAAGAAGTATGCTTTTGTGGTGGAGTGGGTTGAGTGTGTTTGTTTGGTATGTGAGGAAAAGATGGAGATTGCTTTGGATTCTCAATCGGAGGTGGGGCAAAATACTAGATGAAGCAATGGCTGGAGAAATATGGGTAGGCTCTATGTCATGTGATGATAGAAGATATTTTTCTAGGTCAAGAAATTTATAACATAGGAGAATGAATGACTCACATGTATCATATTGTAATCTTTTCTTGAGTGGAGGAATTAGGCCATGACAAAAAAATAAATTGTTTTTCTAAGTCAATAGGTTGGAATACTAGCTGATGCATACAAGCATTGAATCACAAGATATAATCCTTAATAGGTTTAGAGGAGCCCTGATGTAAAGTAGGTATGTGATCATAAGTGACTTCTAGGGCCATTATTGATGATAAAGTGATGGAGGAAAGCATCCTCCATGTCATAGAAAGTACTAATGGACCCAAAGGGGAGATGAGTGTACCATTGTAATGCCTCATCAACAAGACTATATCGGAAGGCCTTAAGTAATAATCTATCATTGGAATAAGAGGCCATAAGTGAGTGGTAATGGAGAAGATGAGCATGAGGGTCACCAATACCATCAAAACATGTGAAAGTAGGCATGAAAAAATCTTGAGGAAATGCGAGTTATGAATCTTTTTAGGGACCGAATTACCATGTAATGAATTATTGTCAATAGAAGCGTAATAAGCCCTAATTTCTAAAGTGAGGGAGTGAACTTGAGATTGGAGCTGACCTACTACATGCATGAGAGAGATGATGTCATGTGAAGGAATGGTGGAAGATGGAAACAAAGTATTAAGCGGTTGTAGTTTTCCATTATGGGTAATCATAGGAATATCAAGAGGTGACAAGGAAGATTCTGATGCTAAGGGCACACTAGGAGTAGGTTCAGGAAGATATAAGAGATGAGATAGATGAATTAGCTATAGCTATGGTGGGACTATCATCAGAAACAACCTTGATAGATGAAGTGACTGATGGAGAAACATCTATAGGAGAGGATGGACTAAGATTTGCAGATGATGTAATAAGAGGTGAAGAAGAAGCAATAGATGGTAGTGACTCATGCACAATATTAGATGCAATATCAAGAGAAGGTAACAATGGAGCAAGAGAGTCACATTCAACAATGTAGAAAGAAGGAGAACCATGACTATCATCTGCCTCACTAGTATCATATAGATCTGCATGGAAGTGGTAACGTTGTTAAAGAGGTTATCAATAGGATCGTTAACATAATGTGAATGAACATGAAAAATAGTGAGAGATGTAGTAGGGGAAGCAATGTCAGAAATGGGATAATCATGAGAAGAAACTATATCAGTGGCTGGAGTGATAGAAGAATCAGTGTGGACTTGTGAATGATTGTCAATACCTAGCAAGTAATCAATAAGGGAATCATCTAAAGTTTCTTGTGAAAGATTAGAAGGAGGATCACAAGTGACTATATGGCATGGTGTACAACGAGTAAATGCGATAGGATCCTCAACAATGCTAATTCCTATAGGAGAATCTACAAAACTAGTAGGCACATGTTGTTGGCCATCTAAGAGTTGTTGTTGAATATGATCAGGTGTAGCAAGTGGAACACTATATAGAGCTTTGAGCTTAGCTATGGCAGCCTCATCATAAATAGGGTTAACAATAAAGTGAGACATGATGGGCGAAGAAGATGAGTGATATTTAACCATTAGGGTTTGATTGGATCCTAGGGAAAACTATTCAAAATATGGGTTCACCAAAATGATTAACTAAAATAAAGAAATGATATCTATTTATAGTTAATCTAAGCAAGATACAATAATGTAATAACTGATATAAACTAAAATAATGATGTTAAATAATTATATTTAACATTTAAATGAAATGAAGTAATTGAAATAATTGAAATAAAAGGGATAAGATACTAACCTGAATATAACTTACATCACAAAGGTGTGGTGGGCTCGGACATCTTGATGTGCGGATCGAGACAAAATATGAAAACTCTACCCTTATAAGTGCAACAACTAGAGATATGGCTAGACTAGGGCACTGAGAGTACTAGGACACCTATGGGTGCCTTGGTCGGTATTATGGGTGCTCTGGTTCTGCGTGAGAAAAGCTCAAGATCTGAATCTGTAAGTGTCGCAAGGTATTCTCAATGTCTTTATCCTTGTCACATGGTTCTCGCAATATATTCACTTATGTCTCCGTGGATATGATGTGAAAATCTACCTGTAAAACCCTACTTAAAACATCAAATTCCTAAAAAGAAAAAATGCATATGTAATACCTGTTCTCACGTTACACCTGTTCACCCTTCGGCGATCGAGTGCTAAGCATGGAACGTCTTTGTGCCTTCGATCTATGGAATGCTCCTGCTTTATTTGTGCTCATTTGTGGTGTGGTGTGGTGTAACATCACGTGCCATTTATTCTCTTGTTTGCGAAGCTAAGCATGAATGTCCTCCTTGCTTTATATTTTCCCATCATTGTGTTCCAATTGCTAAATGAGGAGAGTGTAGCTTAAAATTTTTAATCATCAAGGAGGAGAATATTAAACTAAACAAGGAGAGCTTAGTTTAAGTAATCAAGGAGAAGATTAATGATTATTATTTTATATAGACTGTATTTTTTTTATTCTTTTTGGTAGTGGTTGAAGTGCATTTTCTTTTCTCCCTGGTTAGCTGGCGGATGGGTGACATTTCTTGTCACTTCTTAAATGAACTGTAATCTCCTGTTTGGCGTGAGACAGTGGAAGTCGGTGGAGTCTTGACTTCCTTCACCATGATCTCTTTTGATTCTCTTTCAATGCGTATAGGTGGGTGTTAGGCATTTTTTCTTGGGCTGCAGGCGTTGGAAGGAGGGAAACGTGTTTGAGTGCCTTTTTGTCCTTTTTGCACACTTGTTCTGTTTCTGCTTCCTGCTACACGAACCTTCTCTGTCATGGCGTCTTCTTCCTGGTTACTTCCTGCGCGTGGGTGTAGATGGAGCTTCAGGCTGGGGGAGCAGGCGTGTTACCTCCACTTTCTTTGGGTGCTGCGAGGTGTGTGCTGGTCGGAGAGCCTCAAACCGCCTGCAACAAGTTTTAGCCAGGCGGCAGGAGTGTTACAGGTTGGTTGAAGCCTTTTGAGTGATTCCAACAAGCAGAATGTCCAGCTATGTTGTTATCTGTTCAGTATCGACTGCATCCTCAAATTCAAGATTCTCCTTCAAGATAGTTTATCAAAATCGACTTTGTGACAGTGAGAGTGTTACCAGGAGACCTGATGAAATGTATTTGCAAAGATTCTCTACTGAGACCTTGCTTGTTCTACGATGTAACTCATGGAAGAGGATCTCATAGGGGTGGGTCTGTTTCATATCAGAATATTCCTGAAGCACATTTTTCTTTGCAATTATGTGAGCTTCTTCAACGAGTCACTAATTTGGCAGGCATAAAGGTTTCTGTGGAATTATCACACCTACAAGCTGCAGCTGAAATGCCTGCTTCATGAGCTGCTGACTGGGGTTTTGTAGAGGGAGATGTGATTGTATATGCAGTGGTGAGGGAACGGTGGTGCTTGCTAAGTTCAGTGCAGTCGGGGGAAATGTGGGGGCGGTGGTGAGGTGAATTATGGAGAAATTGCCTCCTCCTCCAGCTGAGGGAGAAAATCACCTATGTTTTTCGCAGGATCGACACATTTTTCATATTCTCAGAGCCGATGGTTTGACTTTCCTCTGTATGGCCAACGACACCTTCGGCAGACGGATTCTGTTTGCATATTTAGAGGATATTCAAATGAGATTCATGAAGACATATGGCCATGTGGCTCATAGTGCACTTGCTTATGCAATGAATGATGAGTTCTCTAGAGTTTTGCATCAGCAGATGGAGTATTTCTCCAGCAACCTTAATGCAGATACCTTAACCCGTGTAAGAGGAGAAATCAATGAGGTACGCACTGTTATGGTTGAAAACATAGAGAAGATCCTAGAGAGAGGGGACAGAATTGAACTTCTTGTTGATAAAACGTCAACTCTTCAGGACAACTCATTTCATTTCAAGAAACAGTCTAGACGACTTCGGCAAGCACTTTGGATGAAGAATGTAAAGCTTTTGTAAGTGCTATTGTTTTCAGCCTCGATTCATAATTCTATTTGTCGGCCTTAATTGTGTCTTACCCTGGACTGGATTGGTATCAATTTCCTCTAGTGAATGCTTTGTTTGCTGGGTGTTGGTAGATACTTATGCAAAGTGGAAGCAAGCATAAGACACCCAAACTATTTGACAAAATTCCTGAGTGAAATATGGCCAAAGGACAGCAAGGATTGCATGATATGTTTTGGAATGGGTTTGTTGAGGAGGCATAGGAAGTTGAAACAAATATGAGTAACTTGGGTAAATCCATCTCCTACAACCTTTGCTTGTGACATCCTTGCTAGGTTCTTCTCTGAAAATATCTCCTCTAGCCTTGTGTAGATCACTTGTGTTTGTGGTAGCCGTATAGGGTATGTGAGTTGGTTTTCGGATCCCACAAGAAGTAAAAGCTCAAGGAAAGAAATAGTTGAGCACAAGTGCATGGAGTCACTTCGGATACAACAATGCTCGTGAACTGTTTGACAAAAATCCTCTTCAATTGCATGGTCTCGCTGGATCGTGAATGTGGACCGCTTAGAACTGGTGCACCTGGATCCTAGTACCTCTTGTTCTTATGTTGACCCGTGCGGAGTTCTCATGTATGACGACTGGACGACTGTTGAAGACTGGAGAAACAGGGCAAGATATTTCTACACTTTTCTCACCGTTATTTTATTTAAAATTATTGTGAAATCGAACCACTTTTCCTTGCATTAATTTGTCGGTTGGATGTCATGATGGGAGATTTCCCTTTACGCTTGTTTCTTCTTGTTTAGCTTTTATATCGTTGTGATGATGTTGGTCAAAAGGATGTGTGTGCCCTCTCCTCTGAATGTTATGTTTCTCTTACTCGAATGATAGACCTTCGATCTTGTTTGTTTATGTATTAATTCTTCTCTGCGATTGAGTTGCGAAGTTATTATGTTGATCGGCTAGTATTTTCAATATTATGGAAGTAAGTTACGATAACTATGAAGCTCCTCCCTAGCACCCAAGTTGTCTTTGTTAGCCCCTTCGCAAGTCCCTTTGATAACCTTTTGGAATCGAAAAGAAAGGTTGTCAGGATTGTGTGAGCAATGCGTGTGGCTAGCCAAACTTAGAGTTTTGGTATTAAACCGGTAGAATGAAAAGGTTTACATGTGTAATGTGTTTTTCCGTCTCACGTGTTTAGAATCTTATACTATCTTTCATCTTGTTTCTAGGCTTTTAAGGCCATCCTCGAGAAGTACCTTGACCACCCCTATCAACTTGAACCATAACTAGCTTTCGGATCAACTAAGTGGAGGTTTCATTGTGCGAATCCGATTACCTCGTTGACACTAGAATAGTTTGGTCTAATCCCCCTCTCGATTTATTGCTGATGGCACTCTTCTATTTTTCCTAACTTAGTGGCATTATTTTTCTCCTTGTAATGTTAACGCTATTAATTAATATTGGTCGGTTTTTATGCACGTAATTACCGTAATAGTTTGTGATGGAAATTTCCTTAAATGTGATTAATCTTGGGAAAAACTCACTTCCATTTTGATAATCTTATGGATTCATAGCAGAAGGTTTTGTTTTGATAATGTCACTTAGAAATTATGTTTGTATCTATTAATGTGGCGATGATTGGCTGATTGTGTTACCAAGAGGTTGCTTTAAAATATGGTTGTTTTGGGATATGGGTAATTTATTTTAAATTAACCAAACATTAGTATTGTAGTGGAGGTTTACAAATCTTTAGTGTTATAAAATTTGTTGATGACATTATTGTATACTCTTGTTTGACGGAACTCCCATCTTCTCTCGCGTGTTTCTCACTATAGCTTCATGTAAGGCGTTGGCCCTTCTTGAATGATTGGAAAATCTTTGTAGTCAATGGTCAAAACTAGTATACTTTTCCTTCGCTTCGAAACTTATGTTGTGTGTAAACTCTATTTGATTTCCGGTTTGAAACTCAATTATACATGGCTTTTTGTGTTAATTTTTGAAACCCGTGGTTCCCCTTTCTTGGGCTAACCAACTCTTGTCCTTTTAGAAATATATTATTTTAGCCTATGCGTTTGGTACCTTTGATAAATTTCTAGATGGTTGGTATCTTTATCAAATCTCAATCTTGTAATTATTGTTTAATTATTTACTTGGTGGGAATCCTGCTTTGTTAGATTGGTTATTTCTCCTTATGGGGCCAAGGGCCTTTCTCTTTCGGTTGTTATATTTTCGTTGTCTTTACTCCTAACGGAAGTACATGGTCTCCTTCCTTGTTTGGCATGGTGGAAACTTATTATAACTTGAAGTGTTGATAGTGTTTAGAGGTTTGACCCAAATTCTTGTAATAAAGTGCTTCTTTTCATGATATTGATAGATAACAGTTATGGTGGGTTTGTGTAGCCTTATCTTGCTCAGTTCTCGTGAACTGACTCTTGTAGAAAATTTGCTGCAGATGGATTTTGCATGTAGATGAGGGATAGACTTGTAGACTTTTGTCATCAACCTCAGTTGAGAAGTTCCTTTGCTCGAAACCTTTCTTGTTATGTTGTTCAACTATTGTTATCGTCCAGTGGAAAGTTTAGAAGAGGATTAATGTCTTAGTATAATGTATTGTGGACTTTGTCATCTGAACTTTGGAAACCTTGTATTGTTTGACCATCTTTGAAATTATAAGAAAATTTGGTTATTGTTGTTGAGTGACCTTGTTGGAGTATCAGTATTTTAAGAATTGATGTAATCTTGTTTTGTTCTTGTAAATGAGTGTTGCTACAACTTTTCCTTGAGAATAAATTTTGAGTTAAACCTTGCTATGACTTAGTAATAAAGTGTCTTAAGTAAACTAACATAGGATTGTTTAATACTTCTGGAAGTTAAATTAAAAGTTGTATTCAAATAAAGTAACGTAGGGGTCACCAACTTGAGAGCAAGAAATTCTTTAAGTAATCAAGGGCAAGACTATCATTGCAGGTAAACTTTATAACATGATAACCCTAGCTCCTCTAGTGAACATTATTCCTTTTATGGTAAAATTTGTAAAATGACCCTAAGGTGTAATGAACTGTTAGTTGTTTGAAGATGATAGATTTAATAAGCCAGAGAAAACAAATTGGAGACCTCACCATCTTTCTCACCGCCATTTGGAAAGTAAATTTTTACTCCTTGTTAATACTTTAGCGAAGCCTAAGTAAAGTTGTTGATAATTACCAAGACAATTTAAGAGCCCTAGCTTCAATTAAATACGTGATAACTAATGAGGTCCTAAAGATGTTTCATCTCGACCTTCTCCCTCTAATCCTTTTCCAAGGCACCTTGTATCTCTTCTCTTAAGGGTGTTGAACTTAAAACCATGTTGTCTTGTGGGCGAAGCGAATCTTAGTAGCGTTAGTGGTGAGTAGATGGCCTTGTGGAATTTAAATACTCCTTTTTCTTGATAAACGAATTAAGCAAATAAATGCCATAATAGAGAAGATTTAAAGATAATTACTCAGTGTCAAAGGAATAAACTTGGTTTGGCAAGTTGAATTATACGAATCATATCTTGAGCCTCCTTGAAAATGTAAGCTAAGAATTGCAAGATGTCCTTTTAAAATAAATAACCCTCAAGAATATCTCATTGTGGTTGGCCCTAATTGTAAGTGTGTTCTGTGATTGGACTTCTATGTTGTCTTGTCAAAAAGAAAAAAAAATGTATTGTCCTTGATAGGTGTGAACGCTTTCATGCTGCCTTTATGGCCATCCTTGTACCAAGTTGTTCACAGTGTTAGTTGTATCCTTGGTGACGACATGTTGTGTCATGTTATGTGTCAAGCAAGTAAAAAAAAAAGTTATCTGTATTTCACCGTGTTGTTCGTGTGTGGATATTTGGGTGGTTATGAACATATGAATAGGTCGATGACCTTAGTTGCCATAATGGTGGAATTATGACTAAGCGCTGCACTACATTCCAAACCCAATGTAGTTATATCATTTGTGTGTGTAATTTTGTGTCTAGGATGCCCTAGTGTCAATGTGCGCTTGAAGTAGGGGCAATAACTAGATGTAAAAATGAAAATGGTTGATGAAATAGAAAGAATACAACCCTTTCCCCTATGCTTGTGTGATGCATATGTAGAAGATGCCCAAATGCAGTTCCTTGTCTTAGTAGATAACTAGTCTTTGATAGATGATATTCCACCCATAATGTAGTGAGTATGTTATGTTTATATAGGGATTTCGTGTTCAAATTTCGACACTAATGACCCGACATGCTGACTAGTACCCATGGTAACGAACGAGAAAATGACAAAGACCGATCTCAAATAGATAAATTAGAACTAAGTGTCACAGGGACCAGGGCGCCTAAAATCATGGACCAGGGCGCCCCAACACTACCCTAGGCACCCTAGTCAAGGACTGGAGACAACAATCAAGAAAATTGTGACACCTAAGACTCCTTGAGAGATAAATCCAAACTGAAAAGACAATCAAGACTGTACAAGACAAATGACGATGGCGACCGACTAATTGACGACAAGACTAGAGGATGAGTAATTAGTGAATATTTTTATTACGCAAGATCCATATATAAAATAACATACTTAGCGGTATAAATGTAATAGTAAGTGCATGATTTTGTGACTACACTAAGAAAAATTTCAATAATCCTTCTATCTTCAATAGTCTCACCGTGGGATTTTTATTTGATTGGTAAGCTAATTACTGAAAGTAAAGATTGATTCTATAGAATCTAAATCTTTCATTGACATATTTTCAAAATCTCTACGAACTAATTGTAGCTTGGCGGTTTTTACTTTCTCCTTACCTTGATACGCAACTTAGAGAGTATCCCATGCGGATTTTTCTTGACCAGCTCACTGCCACTATGGGAGAATACTTTCATGCATTGCACGATGAATATAGAAAAGAGTTTTTCTCGTCTTTCTTCCTTAATTATTTTAAAGTGTCTTTCTCTTCCCGAGAAAGTGCGATTATCTGTTGCCGCATCTATGAGATTTGTGTACCCATTCTCAACGATCTCTCGTACATTATGGAATCTGAATAATGCCTTCATTGTCAATGACCGCATGCTCGTAATTCATTCCATTAAACTACGGTGTTCGCATACCGGATGTAGAAGCCATAACTTGCTACCAATATAATAACCTACTATAAAACTTTGCTCTGATACCAATTTGTAGAAAATATGCAATTTTATACAGTGAACAACATAAACAAACTAAAAATAGAATAAAATAAATTGTAAATAAAAACAAATTAATCACTAAAATCAACATTGTTGTGCATGAACAATTATTCATTCTCTTGTCACAAAGCTTTGGATCTTTACAATATGCGTTGTGCATGCATCACTCCCTCTACCTTCAACTTCAACTTTCTATCTTATTTTCTACAACAATTACAATTGCTCTTGCAATATATTAAAAAGACTCCTACAAAACTTAACTATGAACTGCTCTTAAACAGAGCTTTCTAAATTTGAACTGAAGTCTTCTAATTCCACCCACATGTTGTGCATGCATAAAACAAACTATTTTGTTTTATTTAATTGAATCTATCTATTTCCTAAAAATAGAACTCTAATTAAACTAGAACTCTAACAAGCTATGGATTGCACATATTAATCAAACTTTTGTTTGCTAACTTAGACTTAATCTACATGGAGAAGTTACATGCATAAAATATGCATATTCCAGCAACAAACCGTAATGTAATCCAACTTAAAATAGAATAAATGTGTATAATACCCACCCTCGACTATATATTCAAGCTTAGGGGTATTGGCGTATCTGGGGAAGCGACAACCCATTTCTTTCAATTGTCTCCCTCATCAATACAACACCTGCACAGTCCAATTTATCATTGTCCCTTCTGACGGAGAGCTCAATAGTGCTAGCCTATGATCATATGGTTTATGTCGCTTGTTGAGCACTTATATGTTGCACTTTGCATGTTCGTTGCTGATGTTGTTTCCTCTCATGTTGCTGCTCCCACTGTGCATTAACGATCTCAACTCATGACCAACTGAATAGTGATAAGCACAAAAATAGTAGCAATGTGGCACTCATATTTCTCTCCATCTCTATTATTGTATGCTCTGAATAGAAATGTGAGAGATTTAGTGTATGTATACCATGCCAATGGTGATATTATCAAGGAAATGGTGGATTGGAAGCGATAGATGGATTGGATTGTTAAGTAAAAATATATGGATTTAGATTTCGATCATTGGTACACTCAAATTTTAAGCTTAACGAAATAAAATAAAACATAAAATAAGATCGAGTCAAGTTTCATGCATTTGACTCTTGGATCATTTCTATTCGTTCATGTTAGGATAACAAGGTGGCTTAATAAAGGCCAAATCAAAGAATACTAAATCAACGTGAGTATGTAAGACAATATGGGTGTTTTTCTATCATCATTGGGGGTCGTTAACAACGGAAAGAGCTTGATATCAATATCAGTCTTGCAATAATTAGATACTAACCATAATACACCTAATCGATTATGAGTTAACATCCATGTCACAAATCCAATAAGGATGTAATGTTAGTACCTAAAGTTTGTTAAACAAACCATGGTGTTGTGCGTACATGCTTAGGCATTAGTTAATTTTTTAGTGCAGTATGTATCTCAACAATGTGTTGTTCTTTCGTTTAGTGGCAATGGTCATACCACCTCGCTAACCTTCATCACACCAATAATAGGGTGGAAGTACATATTTTCCAATTGTTTATCATGTGCTATCATAGTAAGATTGGTGATTGGAAGTAATATATTTAATTATCGATTAATATTAATCATATAACCCAAAAAAATCCTAATTTTCACTAGGTAGCTAGAAGGTTTTTTTACTTAAGGGTTGTGCAAATTATGCGCATGACACAAACTAAAACGTAGAAGGTTAAAGAACAATATTCAATGGAAATTGAAACGACATGTATCTCCCCAAGCATAAAAATAAGCATACATGGCTTTAAATCAATTGGTATTTGAACCAACAACTTTGTGTAGAGTGACACATCTGCATGGAGAAACGTGGAAGAAAGGAACTTACATGCGAATTTCAGCAAGTGACCCTAGCATGGAAAAAAACACGTGTGGATGAAGAAAGGTTGGTGGTAGAGGAAAATTTGACCAGGAGACGTGTGGAGGCGAGAGGAGATTCTCCATCATCATAGACCAACATGGAAAAAATCCGTGATGACCAAGCGACCTGCTGACACAAAAATACCAAGGTAACATGTAAGGAGAACCCTTCGACGACCTCTAAAAGGACATACTTTACGTGCAAAGATTTGAGAAAGTATTTCGAAAAAAATTAAAAAGAGGTTTCAATTAGAGCAAACACAAGTTTAGTATAGATCCCAACTTCATCAATTTTGCTTTATAAAACTACAAGAACATGATAAATCGGTTAATAAGGTAAAGCTTTTGATCTCGTTTAGTAATATGAGCACATGAAAATATTTCCTGGAGATGCTAGCAGAATGCAAGCAATCATAAAGATGTATAACCTTGAGGGACTAATGTCAAGCCCAAGAGAGTTTCAGTTTCTACTTTGAGTTGTTAAAATTCTCCAAAACTTGTAATTTGAAGATATAGTGTATAAAAGGGCGGTGTGACCGAATCTTGTGTGACGTATGGTACCGAGACAGAGAAGAGTTGTATTAATCTTGAAGAAGGCTACGATGTAGATGATGTAATACGAGATAGAATGCCCACATGAGCGTCTTCATCTCACTAGAAGAGCATATTGAGCTCACCTCTTTATTATGACTTAGGAAATGAGAGCACATATGGTCGTAGTGAATCATAGAAATATAGACGTTTTCCTCACCACAAGAAGCATAATAGACATGTCGTGACTCAAAAATATGATGACTCGGAAAAGTACTAGTATTAGAAGATGATAATGATGATTTGGGAGGTACTTTTTGCAAAAATAATGTAATAAGGGGGAATTTTGGCATATTACATTGTAATAATCAGCTATTGATTTTCCACATTCACACGTGCCCATTGAGATTCTCCCCTCTTATAATCATGTATATATTTTCTTGTATGATAAATGGAGAACCATCCAATGTAAATTATAATATTGATTTAATATTGGTATTTACTAAGATAGTTTCAGCTAATACTAATTTAAAGGATAAATTAGAGAAATATGGTGAGATGTGGGATAAAGTCTATACAAACTACAAACTCGCCATGTAAATATTTATCCAATTTTTTTGAATATGTTGGGAAGATACTCAAAATCACACAACATTGTATGGAGGAATTTATAAATGATAATCCTCTTATTCAAAACATATTATTGACTATCGGAAAATATAAATCATGTAGTCCCACTCTTTCAATTCCACGGTCACCTTCTGCAAGCTTGACCATGGTGGGTGTTATTCTTATCAATACAATTCCTCATACCAACAAATCAATTCCTCTAACCACTAATATAATTCAACCTACAAGGACTAATCCACCCAACACCCACATAAATTTAACTCAAATAATATTACAAATCGTTGATTGAATGAATCAATGATGAATTCCTAGTAATACTTCATTCCTTTAAATACTAGCTAGTTTAGATCAAATGAACATTTGCATCACCATGTTCAATGGGAGATCTAAATAAATATCCCTCAACCCCCTTTGTGGTCCTACTAAGAATTCACTCCCACACCTTCATCACTAACCGAGTTTCTTAAAGCATTTCAAAACCAACCTTTAGCTCCCTATATGGCACTATAAATGTTAGAGGCATTTTTCCAACCTTCTCCTACAATTGATCTAGTAATCTTTATATTCATATTAATACTTGTAGAAATGTTTAAAAACATTGGATCAAAACTAAATCTTATTTGGTTACCAATCTTTTAGATAATACCCTATGAACAAAACATTATCTATTGGTATCACACCCTTCTGATAACTCCAATATTGTTGAACTTGACGATTTAGTTAAAAAATGATTACTTGAAGAATGTCACTATTGAAAATTATCTACAAATGAGAGTAATGTCTTTTTTTTAATTATAAATAATCCAAGCGTTGAATGGGTCAATTATTCATCAAATAATGGAAATAAATAGCAAATAAATCCAAACATAGCTTATCTAAGGACAATCTATTTCATAGTTTCCTTTCTTCTCTTCATCCACTTTGGAAAAAGTTTTTGAGAAAGCTTAAAAACAAGTTTACCTTATGTGTGGTTAAAAAATTATAAAAATAAACAATAATTGCAGAATTTTTTTGAAGTACTAATGATACCTTGGAACCACAACAACACTAATTATAGTTTCACATATGACTTAAATCATGGCCATGCATCCGATCACACCATCCATAATATTTATTAAACCCATCCTCAACCTAAAGGAGAATCCTTTCCTCATATCCCTTTTCAATTTGATTTCCATTAATAGTTCTTAGAAGAGAAGAGTTAATGTGTTATCTTTATACGCCATGCTTACATCATGTGGACCAAATTTTACGACTGAACCAAATTTTGTTTTTGGCATGCCAATTAGGGACATTCTCGGGATAATTTTTGAGTGCCTAGATCCCTAGCTTATCCTTTTTTACGTGAATTTCATCATGAACCTATGGCTCATGAAAGATATGACAAGTCTTTCAAGGTTTGAGATAAATCAAAATTTTTTATCATGGTGTTGTTTTCATAAAACCAATTTTCACGCCTCACAATCTCTTATTATCTCCTTGTTTCGTATTCCTCTTGCTTTCCAATTCTATTTTGAAACTAGACTATATTCGGATGAGAGGGAATAATTAAGGTATCCAAGTAGTACTAGAATTTAGAGAAATGTTTATCGAGGTATGGTGATTGGTGAGGACCTGAATTTAAAGTTGATGAAGAGACCTTAACTTTTAGCATTTTTAGTACGCTTCAATGAGAGAAAGATAGCTTACGATCAAAGCTAAAAATAACTTATGTAATTTTTTCCACAATCCTAGATTTTTATTTTGAGACACCATTAAAGGGTGGATATATCTTCTCTTCAAAGAATTGTTCAAAAACAACATTATTTATTAAAAATATAACATAATTGTATAGAGTATGTTTTTTTGAAGAGAAAAAAACCCTTTTAAAATTTGATATAAGTTTAATGCATCTTTTATATACATATATAATTTTATCATTAATAAAAAAGGAAAATAAGTAAATGCTTGATTATTATATATAAAATTTTGACAATAAAAAAATGATAGAATTGGGGAGTTTGTATATAGTTTAGTTTTTATTTGAGTTTCATGTGGGAAGTGTTTGAGGTAGGTAAATTTGTAATTTAAAAGTATAGGAATATAAGTTTAGAATGAACAATTTATTTGAAATGTCTTTAATATAAGATGATTTTTATAAACAATTAATTTTTTCATTATTTATTGAAAATTTTCATAATCATTAAAAGGGTTGTAGTTTAATTGGTAATTAGAATGGTTTTATGCTATACCATTTGCGAGGACAACTCTCCGAAGATATAATTTTTTAAAAAAATCATTAAGATTGATTTTACCAAGATACTAATCTTCAAATATACCTAATTACTACAAATTACCATAAATGAAAGGTATTTTTTCTAGGATGAATTACTCATCTACTCATTCAATTGTAATGTCTGTTTTAAATGTAATCCAATTCTTAAAAGAAATCTTCATATTTAATATAATTTAGTTTTAAAGAGTAGAGATACAAACATGCGATTTGAACCCAATTTCCTTTTATTGAAAACTAATTATTTGTAAACTTTATATTAATTAGAATTATGAGATAAACATAATTTTAGAACATTAAGTTAATTTTTTTAAAAAATAGTTTATCCTTACCAACTCATTAGTGGACCCCTCCCCTACCAACTCGCAGTCTTTATGACTAAACCAAATTCTGTTTTTGGCATGCCAATTAGGGGCATTCTCAAATAATTCAAGAGTGTGCCTAGAGCCCTTGCTTATCTTTATTTTGGACATGACTTTGATCATGAATCTATGGCTCAAGAAAGACATGACGAGGCTTCCAAGGTGTGAGATAAAGCAAAAATCGATCACGATGTTGTTTTCATAAAACCAATGGTCATGCCTCTCACACTCTCTTATTATATCCTTGTTTCCTATTCCTCTTTCTCTCATTCTATTTTGAAACTAGATTATATTTGGATGAGAGTGAATAGTTAAGATACCCAAGCAAACTAGAATTTAGATAAATGTTTATCGAGGTATGGTGATAGGCGAGGACCTAAATTTAAAATTGATGAAGAGACATTAACCTTCAGCATTTTTGGTATGCTTACAATATGAGAGAGCTAGTTTTATACAGTCAAAGTTAAAAATAAATTATATAAGATTTTTTTCTCAACCCTAGAGAATTAATTTGAGACACCAAGAAAATGATGGATAGATCTTCTCTTAGAAAGTTGTTCAAACATAACCATATTTATTCAAAAATATAACTTAATTGTAATAGAGTTTGTTTTTTAAGAGAAAATATCTATACTTTTAAAAGGTTTGTGTGTGTGTGTGTGTTTGATTATTATACATAAATTTTAACAATATGAAATTTATAGAATCGAGGGGTTGTATATAGCTTAGTTTTTGTTTGAGTTTTGTGTTAGAAATGCTTGAATAATAGGAATATAAGCAAGTGTAGGATGAATACTTTTTTATGAAATGTCTTTAATGTAACAACCCAAGAATCACACACACAAACAACACGGTAAATACAAGATAACTTTTTTTTGACTAGCTTCACATAACATGACGCAACATGTCATCACCAAGGATACAACTAACACTTTTGAACAACTTAATACAAGGATGGCCATAAAGGCAGCACGGAAACGTCCACACCTATCAAGGACAATTTACTTTTCTTTTGTGAAAGGACATGGCAAAAGACCAACCACATTACATAGTTATAGCTGAAGACATCCTCAACGTGAAAATCTTCTTAAGATTCTTGATTTACTAGAGACATCTTACAATTCTTAGCTTACGTTCTAGAAGGTTCATGATATGTTTCATAGCATTCTTCTTATAGGATTAAGTTTCTTTCCTTTTATATAACTTGAGGACTATCCTAGGATCACCTATAATATGAAAATTCCTTGATTAATTTGTTTATAAAACCGGGAGGTAAGCAATTCCACAAGTCTATCTATCTAAACCCCCACTACTGAAACTCATTTCATACCCACATTGCATAAGGAGGCAAGCGTAAGATCAAAATTTGAGAGGAGTATCGTTAAGGTTCGAACCCTAATCATCTTTGATCAAGAATTAAAAATTTATCATAGCTTAGACAAGGACTACAAGGTACCATGGTAATGGTTAGAGAGAGAAGATAAATCTATTTTATTATGATCTATTTAGTTATTAACCGGTCTTTTAATGAGTCTTAAGAGTTCAATTGAATTTTGGTAAAAGCTTCATTTAGAAATCATCTTGATTAAGTGCGTCGGGGATACACGGGGGTTCCCAACATGGAAGCATTATACTTAATGTGTTTTTATTCAAACTCTGTACTAGATAAGATCTAAATATCCCCAAAAGCCAACGTGATATTACTTTTAAAATTAATTAACGTTTCCCAACAAGAGTCAATGTTTAATCCATAGCTTAAGGTTAGCAATGGTAGGTATTTTTTTCTTTTACATCGTTAGATAAACACTTTCTTTCCAATTAAAGACTCTTAATTTTATCAACCAAATACAACTTCATTATTATCTTCTTTATTTATTCATCTATGTATTCCTCTTCTTTTATCTTTGATTATCTTTAGAAAAAAAGGTTTCAACCCACTAAAATATGCCTAGAATAACATTGATACTAGTACCATGGAGGGTTACTAAACCAATAAGCATTATGACCTGAAAGAAGAAATTATCGTTATTTAACAAGAACGCAAACCACGGTTATAACATTTCCATTCAACATGGCACATGAACCAAAGGAGTCAAGAGATTGGATTTCACTTGGGTCAAGAACAAGAAGGTAACAAAATAAGCCAAGCCATGCTACAAAATTTCCATGACTTAAAATGATATCACCAAAAGAATACTCATAACAAGGTCAAGATTGAACATTATTTCTCACAAAGGTAATTTACCGGTTAACCTACGGAAGGACAAGACAACATCATAACGAAATTTCGGAAACAACCCAAGGCAAGAGGTCTTCTAAACTCCTTTGCAAGCACTATTACAAAATTTACCTCACATTGGACATTTTTACAAGGAACTTCATAAATTGCACTGATGAAACCTTTACAACTCTTTCCTTTAATCTACTCGCATAATCCATCTGCACAAATACTAGCCGGAATCAGGTTCGAGAACCGAGCATGTTAAGGCTACTCATTACATACATGATAGCTAACATTTAACAATATCAAGAAAGGAAAGTTCTAATTCAAAAATGGATTAAAACACAACCCACAACTCCAAAATTATTCACATGAGAAAGAAATCTAAACCATCCAGCAAGGAGAAAGTCAAAATACTAGTAAGAACAAAATCACATAAATCAAGGCAAGACCTTATGGGTTAGGAACAAGAAGGTCAAGAGTGTTGATATCTCCTTCATGTAATCCTATGGATTACGTGATTGGAATCCAAAACTTACTCCATCCAACTAAAGGGGTCCAAGAGAAGACAAAACATACTAATTATGATCGTAGGCGCGAAACAAAATGACGTTATCCAAATCTCCCAATGGGAGGCTTCATAGGCATAATTAGGGTTCGACGCCCTTAAAAGAAAAACAACTATAGTTTTAGTTTTAACCAAGGAGTTTTACCACTACCTTCTTATAGGATTTCTTAAACATAGTACTAGTTAACAAAACAAATCCACTCTTCCAAAAGCATACAAATGAGACACAAAAGGGGCCATTATTCTACCAACAAACCTTATCCTAATCAAACTTCTCTACATAATATAAGGAAGATTAAACCCAAAAGTCGTTAATAATTTTTATATATTTCCAGAATGATAATGTCAATAAGCATTAAAAAAAATAAAAATTGATTTCCTTAACAAGGCCACAAAATGGGACCTTTTTGTAACCAAGTTTGAAGTATAAGATATTCGAGTTCAAAAACAAAGGGATTCGCTACGCAGAGGGTAAAACACCAATGATGCCCCGCACTCAAAGGACCTTACCACGAGTGCAAGCACAAAAAAATAAGAACCAACACACATATCCATCGGGAAGGTTACGCAGGTGCAAATCGAACCTAGAAGTTCTATGAGCTCCTTGCCAATGGTATAGAAGATGGAAAATTTACCCGATCCATGCGGGCTTATCGAGGACATGTCTAGCAATATCAAACAAATGAAGATAATAGCCACCTATTATATTATCACTGTAATCAGCTGTTATCTAACCGGAAACGAGTTCACGAGTCCAATACCATGGATTCACCTACAACTTTTGTTTCAGTCCAGCTATTAATAGCTTGCTCGCGACCCTAAATAAAAATTGGAGAGGTTTCATTCAATTAAACTTACAATGTTTCCCCCTTACTTAATCAAACAAGAGTTTGAACCAGGAAGTAGGTATAGTAAATCTCTCAACACGTAGAGGCCAAAATAGATGTCAGGTTATTCGTCCTCTAGAACAGGGTACGACAGTCAACCATGTACAGTTCTAAAACAAAACCCAAATGCCATTTTCTAATCAAACAAAAAGTAAGGAATGCCCACAGGCTTAAACAAGTTTTAGAACACAACGTCACTATTAATGTACCTTTTTGCAAAACAGGAGAGCCCTAAACAGGAAATACGTATTTATTCAACCAAATAGAGATATGAAGGCTTAACCTTCCATATAGTATGCCTTCAATTATAAACACCATCACAAAATTCTTTTAAAAGAGAGTCATATAAGCAAACGAAATTCTAAAATGTTTCCTTCCCTACGAACTAGAATGCATCACACAATATTGCGTAGCCCCTTTAGACGAATATAAATAGAGTAAGCTATAAGAGAGGGAAAAGAACATTCCAAGCAAAACTAGCGAAATTGGAACGAGATTTTAAAAGAACGGCCAACACATTCAGGAAGCGATATAAACAACCACGAAAACATTTATTCTAGGCGCCATTCAAGAGGAAAGAAAATTCATTTCAAGATACTGAAAGAAGGTAGAAAACTATTACAAGGAGTAAAGTTAACATGCCTGATTATAATTCTTTCTTCCAAGCTCTTGTTGCTCTCTCTCCCATAAGGCAGCTTGAAGGCATCATGCTTTTCAACATCGAGAACCGAGGGGTTGTATGGCTGTGGGAAGCATTGTTTTCTCTAGTAGTGATAGGAATCCACGATGTAGTCTTCAGATGACTTGGAGAAGGATCAGAGATCTCGGGTTTTTGATCCATCATCTGAGAAGATGAACCCTGCTCTAGCTTACCAAACTGGTGCTGTTGTAAGTCATATGCCCCTATTGAGGATGCATGTATTTCTTTTTGCAAAAGTTGTTGCTGCTCGTGATATAGTTGTCTTAGCCTTGACACCTCCTTTTTCAAAGCTTCACAGTGTGCATCCTTAAAAAGCTTGTCTTGTGCAAGAGCAGCAATTCTTTGCTTCAAAGCACTGTTATCAACATTCAATAAGACTCTTTGATGATCCAGAAATGTCACTTGAGGAGACAGCGTCGACACTTCTGCAAGGCATTGACGCTTCTTTCAAGCTCTGAAATGTATTGCAGCTTTCTCACTCTAGATCTTTGCGCAGATTGCCTATTCGCTAAAATTCGGTTGACCCGTTTTGGATCCATGTTTGGGTCGTGTTCCATTGCTGATGATGAGGGCATTTCAGTCTTGGCGGTCTGGAGTGGTTGGTCACTTTTGTTGACACTTTGCACTTCTGGCTCACTTTTGAATTGGCCGAAATACGATCTCATTACTTTCTCTTCCATTGAAGGCTCATTGATGCTATTGTGATCAGATGGAGTGGAGGGGTTCTCGGAAGTTGCTACATGCATGCAGAACATCTATTATCCAATGCAGATGTCTGATGAGTAGGAGGATTAGAAGATTGATTTGATTGACTCTTATTGAATGGCTCAACATCAGCAAACATTGACATGAGCTGCTCCTCATCTAATCGGTCAAAGTCACAGAGATCCTTTGGATGGTATAGATGCTTGTGCACTCTGCAATCATATTCATCTTCCAAGAAATTTTCTCCAACATTGCATAGATCTCCTATGCCCTCCTCTTTCTTCCCTCCACATGTTCATCGCCACTTCGGGAGCTTTGAAAACAAGGTGGAGGTGTCCTCGCTCCTCCTTTTTCTCTCGGTGACCAACGAGAGATCTGCTCCTCCACCCTTTCTCCTTCGTGGACTCGGACTCCTCCTCCTTCGAGATGTTTTATGTGCTTTCCCACCATATGGAACATCACTGCACACGACGAAGCGACTTTCCAAAATGAAAAGGCAAGACAGCTCAACTAAAACTTTATCTCGTTCTTTAACTACAATGCAGATTTTGCAACAAGCGATCACGACCGTGGTTGTGTGCAACGAAGGAACAACAGGATCAACACAAAATGCGTTTCCTTGGGATTGCCACTGCGGCAGCTATCGCACTCAACTCTCTCTGAGGCCACCTGATTTTCGGAGATAAGTTTACTTCTCTACCACCTGAGCTCGCTGCGTCCAAATACTTCCCGACGGCACTCTCCTAGGAGAATTTCAGTTCTACGCTCCACTGAAACTTGCACGCCTGTAAAACACGATTTTGAGAAAAATATCTTGAAGGAGGAACCCGAAATGACCTGTTGCAGGTCGCTACAGTGGATCCCTGACAAGAACACACCTCGCAGCATTCAAGAAGGTGGATGCAACACGCCTGCTCCACTAGCCATCAAGTCAATTCTTTCTGCGTCCAGTGCATTGAATGAAAGGATCAAAACAAAGATTTAGGTGAAGAAAACAGGCCTCCACCGACTCCATCTTTCTCACGCAAAGACAGACATGACAGTCTTAAAGGTTGGCAGGTTGGGTGGTTGGGAGGAGGCCAAGGTGGCAGTAGAGGTAGGTAGAAAAGAATCCGATGCCTAGCGGGCATTACATTTAATATAAGAGGATTTTTATAAACAATTAATTTTTTTCATTATTTGAAAATTTTAATAATCATCAAAAGGATTGTAGTTTAATTGGTAAAGATGGTGTTTGTGCTATACCATTCACCAAGGACAACTAACCGAAAATATAATTTTTTTAAAAAATATCGAGATTGATTCAATCAAAATACTAATCTTCAAATATAACTCATTACAAATTACCAAAAATGAAAGGTATTAGTTCTAGGATTACCCAATATCATTTTATAATAAGATTCCAAACTTTATAACTTAAATCCGCTAACAGGATTCCAAACTTCATAACTTTTATAAATTTCGATGAGAATAGCTTTAAGGTATGTACGTCATTATGTTATTCAACGATGGCGTGGGTTGTTTGGCAACCATGTTTCTTAGGATCATGCATTATAATTTCAAATTTTAAATTTAGGAGTGATTGGAAGGTTTAGCCTTTGGGAATCCAAGTGACCATGATTTGGAAGACGTCTAATGTAGTTAGATACTCTTTGATCATCTTTGTATGTAATGAAAAATTGTGTGTGTAAAATGTGAATGACTTGTTATGAGATAATTGTTTATACTCCGAGTTGCAATCATATCCGATGAGAGAAAGAACATTGCATTTTATTTGAGAAAGTTTGGTAGAGCCTCATTTCTCTTTAGTACAGCACTTGGAGAAGGATAGCAGAGATCCTAAGACCGGCTGATGTACTGTGAGTCTCATGTCTATGATTACTGAGCAGCTCTACCTCCTTCATATTGCTGTTGTGAACGCCGAGGCATAATGAGGAAGTCGTGGTCTCTGTTCCACCTCAATTGGTGAGCTTCCCTGCAGCTGATATTGTAGGCATTCATCACAACCTCCTCAGGCATTGCCTTCAGCACTGAGTTTCTTCCAGCCAAGCTCGACCGGATGGGGCTGCAACTCACATAATCATACATATAATTATTATATGTACCCATTTTATTAGAGGAGATAGAGATTAATGTAATATATAGATATTAAGTTGAGCTCACCTGTGGCTTGTGGTGAAGGTAATCCAGTCGAAGCCCTGGTCTCCTGCTCTCTTCACCACTGCGTAAAACTGAGGAATTACAATGAACTGCCCTTCTCTTATCCTTCCGTCGAACACCTTTCTTCCTCTGTTTTCGACCACCTGAATGTGGGCGTCTCCTCTTGTGGCGTACACTATTGCATGGCAGGAGAGCCAGATGGTACGCACATTGCTCCCTGAAATATCCATATAATCTCAGTAACTACTTTACATTGAGAAACACCGATAACAATGCTTGATATAAAAATGTAGAAGTATATACTTACAGGGCGGAGAACGCCTCTCTCGGCTGCCATGTTTAAGTGATTGAGGGCATGAAGTTTGAAGCGGTTAACAGTATTCAGCCTTCCTCCATCTCTCACGTACACGTCTGCCTCCTCGGGCCGGTCGGCATTGTGCCTCAGCCGCATGTTGCAGAAGAGCTGTTCAAGTCCATTTGCATTTGTGGAATCAACCTGGTTTTCTTCCACTTCGAAATCAGCAGGTCCTCGTCGAGTACTGCGTGCTTCATTAACTCTGACGATCAGCCCTCTTCTCTGGTTATTCTCTTGAATGCTTGTCACAGTCTCTCTCCTCACTCCCCACGCCTCAGCCAGAATATTCGGATCGAAACCGGCGAGAATATTACCACCAATTCTCTCTTCCTCTCTGGCTCCCTCGCTTCTTTCGCGAGTCGCAGATGATCCAGCCAAATAGAAGGGCTGTCAATTCGTTCATTTAACAAGTTAATATGCATTCATTGTGCAATCACAAATAGCAAATAAAGAACAGAGAATTGGGCAGTGCTTACGCGATAGCGTTTATCGAGTTGGTTTTGATAGTTGGAAGAGTCGGCAATGGCGACAATTCTGAGAGGGGTGTCACCATCGTTGTAACACCAGTATGCCGCCCCTGCAAAAATGGCGATTACATCTCCTCTGCGCACTCTTCTCACCTTTTGAGAGCTTTCCTCACGCGCACGCTCGCGCTCATGCCTGATGCTCTCTTCCTCCATTCCTCGTCGCTCTTCTTCTTCTCTTTCTCCTTGTCTTCCCGCTCTTCTTCTTCGTTGGCACTCACTTTCCCCTTCTCCAGCTCCAAAAGGAGGCCGTCTAGAAGTCTCAGGACACCCAGGAAAAACGACTCCCAGCCTACCCTCACCTGATCAACAAAGAAAAATGACATGTCCACACACACAGAGTAATGTAGTTCAACTTAAAATAGAATAAAAGCGTATAAATTACGGCTATGGCCGCCTACCCACCCTCGACGATATATGCAAGCTTAGGGGTATTGGCGTATCTGGGAAGCGACAGCCCATTTCTTTCAATTGTCTCCCTCATGAATTCAACACCAGCACAGTCCAATTCATCATTGTCCATTGTGGAGGAGAGCTCAACAGTGCCAGCCTCTGATCGTATGGTTTCTGTGGGTTGTTGAGCACTTAGATGTTGCACTCTGCATGATCGTTGCTGATATTGATGCCTCTCACGCTGCTGCTCCCGCTGCGCATTAGCGATCTCAACACATGACCGACTGCACAGTGATAAACACAGAAACAGTAGCAATGCGCCACTCATATTTCTCTCCATCTCTCTTCCGATTCTACTACTTACGCTATGCTGATCTGAGTAGAATGGTGAGTGATTTAGTGTATGTATACCATGGCAGTGGTGATATTATCGAGGAAATGATCGATGGGAAGCGACAGATGGATTGGATTGTTAAACAAAAACAAACGAGAAACATGTGCTGTCAATGGCGCCAGGCATATGCGATGCGGCAACCCATCCATGTCTCTCTGTCATATTAATAGCGATCACAGCACAATGGCTCACTGGACGGAAGGCCTTATCCAGCCGCTACGTTCAATATTTGTCCAATTTCAACAGCAGTCAATATAAATAAAGTCGAGGCGTATATTCAACATTTGTGTCTGTAATGGTGAAGCGGTAAGATGCAGTGCTTATATTTGGGAGTTCAGCAGTTCAAATTTTTTCTAGGTGAAGAATGAATAGGATAAATAGCGGTTCGATTTTTTGGCAAGTCGATGGCACAGAACGTGCCAGACTTGCACTTTCTCAGAGGACACGCCAGGTGCAGCGAAGAATGAATAGGATAAATAACATAAATCTTCGATGGAAACCCCAAAGGGTGTGACAAAGAAGTTAAACACGAGGGAGATAAAATGTGGAGGAAGAGGGGTATAACAAAGAAATTAAACATGAGGGAGATAGAAAGTGGAGGAAGAGGGGTGATGAAGTAGGAGATTGAAGGAGATGAAATCTAGTAGAAGGGAAAATGTTAGAAGGAACGCACGAGAAAATCCTCTTTCTTACAACTAGGAAGATATGATACACATCATTTATTTTAATATTTTGAAGGGAAAAGGGAGTGCGGGGTGCGGGGCATTGAGGTAATGTAATTTAGATGTATAGGAAAGGTGTGGTCTCGAAAAGAAACTTGCTTGAGTCAAATTCCAAGGCTTTGGAAAAGAGGAAAAAATTGATTTGCGAACTCAAGTGATCCCATTAGTGGTGTGAAGATCTTCCATTTATGAAATTTTGAATTGCGACTCAATAATATAGGATAAGTTTAAAGAAAGTTTAATAACCAATGAGTAGGCAACACACAAACTAAGATGGTGTATTTTGGTGGAGTAGCATGGAGAACTTGACTTTGAGAAGAATTGGTGGGGCCCAAGAGAACCAAATTAATGTGGATGGCATGGATATGGGTATATAGCTATGAGCAAAGAACCCATAGCCTTATGATATTTTTGCATTGTGAAAATTTACTCTCATTGATCTAGTCTGGGTCAACAACTATCGATGTAATTACTTATAACATTACAAATGCAATAATTGGTATCATGCAATATTATTTGTGGATAATTCATTGCCTTTGTATCATTTTTTTGTATGTATAAGAGATGTTGTTTTCTTTTACAATTTGTGCATTTTCAATGCAATAGACGACTTGTCAAATGTGGGTTTGTTTCTATTATTCTATGGTGAATGGTGGGTTGTGGAAAAAAATATTGATGCACTTAGGGTCTTTCCACCCCTGACATATAGTCAAAGACCCCAAGCAGATCCATGGGATGATGTGAATGAGCTCACAACCATCCCCACCAAACATCGAAACTATCTACACAATGCATAGGCATCTTAATTGCACTTGATGGGTTTAATTGCTAGTCACATGATTATGTAGCGCCCACCTCTTCTTACAATAGTTCTTCTACCAACTTGTTGGTTTTATTTGATGATGGACATGGATTTTAGCATCATTTGGATACCATATGTTCTTATTACTATTCTTTTGACAACACTTAATGTAGTGATTTGGGCGCATAACGCCAAGCTAGTATAATGGATCATTATCTTAGCTCATGCATTTTATGGTTTTTGATATTAACAAGGTATGGTACGAGTTGGTTTCATTCATATGTGATAGATTTACGTATGGTGTTGTCGTATACTTGGTTATCATTTGATTGTAATGACTAATTGAATGTAGTCATGTAATGCTTAGATGGATAATATAGCTTGAGTTAATATGGATGTATATGATTAGTGTTTAGCCATTTCATACTGACATTTATTGTGGTATAGTTAGCATGATTAATCCATGATTGATTTATTGAGATTATTTAGTTAGTATATTTTATCGAGCATGTATGTTTAATATTTGCATTGATTGTGCAGAGATTACGGGGCATATGAGAGTGTGGGTTTCAAACTGCTCACGTCTCGAGTTGCCTGGCGCGTGGTCAATTGGGCTGAGTCCTAACCATGCATGATTGTGTGTAGCCTTATATGTTGTGGCATGTTCGTATTTGGGACACCATGAGTGTTTCCTAATTGTAATTATGTTATTATGATTTGTTTAGTCTTGTGATAAACTAGTTTGGGGACCTATTAATGGTCCCACATGTGTTAGAAGTGGATTAGAATTAATTAACTTTGTTATTAGGAGGTTGGGACAACATAATCACCCCTTGGGTGGGCCCCACTACCTCAACCCTTGTGCCATTTAGCCCAATCTCGAATTTGGGCTAAATGTGGCAATTTTGGGACCTCTTTTCACTTTGGGGTTCCCCTTTCATGGAAATGAGCCCCTTGGACCCTACCTATGGGTAGGGGTCTCTTTTGATGGTCAAATGAGATTTTCCCTCCCATTTGACCCCTCTCATGTCACCATTCTTGTAAGAATGGTTGGTTTTTGTGTTTCTTAAAAGTTGTAGGGTGTTGGATTTATTTACATTTTGGGGAATTTGGGAGATTACCTCCTAAAATGGTTTTGTTTTATCCTCTTTTTGATTTTGGGAATATTTTGTGGGGAGATGAGATGGGTGACACATGTCACCCTCTCATTTGTGAGGATTGTAAATTGTTTATTCTTTTTATACTCCCTCATGGAGAGGGGTTGAGACTTTTTGGTCATTCTTGCATTTTGGAGTTAGAGATTTTGGAGAGAGCTTGTGGAGCTTGGAGCTTGGGAGTGTGTTGGATTGCTTGAGTTTGGGATAGCTTATTGAGGTAGGTCTCCATGTATTTCTCTCATTTTTGCTTATGATAACTTAATGTGATTTTGAAATAAAATGGTGTCAATATGTGTTGTTGTTTGTGTGTTTGTTATGGGAATGTTTGTGGATTTGGTTTTCTTTTCATTTTCTCCATCCATCATGCTTTGTGATGGATTTTGGAGTTGTTGGGGAAGAGGGAGGAAGACCCTTCTTCACCACATGGCTTGATGGGCAAGCCATGTTGGTATTATTTATTCCTCCCCTCATATGGTTTGATGTGGAGAAGGATTTTCATATGGTTTGAACTTCCTTCTCCATCCTTGGCAAGGAAATCATATATGGTTTGAAAAGCCTTCCAAGGAGGAGGCTTGGTGCTTGGGTTGGAGAGATAAGGAGGGAATTTTGAATGGAGAGATAAGGAGGGTACTTGGAGATTATTATTGTGTTCCTATGGTTGGTTCACACTTTGGCTTCATATGGGATTCTTGTCACTCTTCCCCTTTTGGGGAAAACATGGATTTTTCCTTCATGTGTTAATGTTGTTTGTTTTGATTGTTGTATGTGTTGAAAAATTATGTTTGTGTGTTTGTCACCATTGTCTTATGTTTACTTGTGCATTCTTGAGGCTTTCTACTCTCTCCCCATGGGATTGGAGGGAGGATAACATGTCCTCCATGTGTTGGAGATGGCATGTAATGATGTCAATTGGTTGGGAGGTAACCGGACCCTTTCTTCTTGTGCTATGAAGACTATTTTTGGAGTGGAAACTTGCAGATTTAGCTTGGAGTTTGGAGAAGAAAAGTTGGGAATTTTGACATGTTGTTACCTATTTTGGGAGGCTTATCCACTTGTATTTTACTATGTCTTAGAATGATGTTGTAGCTCTTGTTGAGTCTTCTCCCATATTGGAATGAAGTTATATCTTGCATAAGAAAAATTTGATTCAAGTTAACCTCTCTTAGAGAATGAATATTGCCATATTGTAATATTGATGCCTTCTTGTTGTAAGGAACTCTTATTTTTGCCTTTGTGTATGCTTGTCAACATTGCTTAATGGAAAGTATGGGTATGCTTGTATTATTTTAAAGGCTTATTGAAAGGATTTGGTTATGGATGGGAAGTTTGCATTTTATCCTATATTAAAGAGTAGATTTGAAAAAATAATAATGCATGTTGTATACAAGAAATTTGTATTCTTGTTCTTTTGTTTCTACTTATTAAATAGAGGAAAAATATCTCTCACTTGTTAGTTCATTATGCTATCCAATGATGTTTTATTGTATGGGATATGGAAATGCATAATGCAAATCTAGATGTTGTGATTCTTAGTATATGTTAGAAAGAAGTGTAAAGTGATGGTATAGTGTTAGTTTTGATTCAACTTTAAAGGAAAATTTTATTGTATTCATGCTCCTATTGGTTGAACTTGGAGATTAGGACCATAGCTAGCATGTTGTAAATTTTAACAAGGTTTTCTATATATACTTTCAAGATATTAATGACAAAGAGACCAATAAAATTGTATTTGAAAACTTTCTTTTAGAATAAATCTTTGCATCTTTGTGTTCGAAGTGAAGGTTTTAGTCCATATCTTGCTCTTTGAAGGATTGCAATATTATCTTATTGTATTAGAGCTCTTTTTAAGGGAAAAAGATAGAAGTTTTCAACCAATTTAGCTTCTTATGGTATTTCCTTTCTCCTCGTTCTATAATAGTCTCAAACTAGGAACAATGTATGTTATTTAATGTCATTCAGGTATATAGGAACACAATACATTTGTATATAGACAACACACACGGCGCACACACACACACACACACACACACACACACACACACACACACACACACACACACCCATATAAATTAATTTTTCCATAATACCCAACTTGAGGAAAATATTAGAAAACGAGAATCTCATATCCAGATGTATTATCCAATCTTTACACACATATATGCACATACACAAAAAATGTGAAGTCAAAGTTTACAACATGGGAGGCTTGGTTAACTTGTAAAAAAAAAATATATAAGTTGGGGAGGGACCCTTGGTCGTTATGTGTTACCTTCCCTTTTTTCGAGACTTGACCTATCCAAAGTTTATAATTATGGGAGGCTTGGTCCAACCAAAATGACTTGTGTCCATGTGCCTTCCACACACTATGTGGTGTGTCTACCATACCACACCACTATGTGGTGTGTCTACGCCCACACCACCACCCCTCCCTTATGCCTCCCCACATCCTTTGCCCAGCCACTATGGCCAAACCTCACTCAAGGTGGCTAGGCCACTCCCTTTAAACTTTTCTCCCTTTCTATATGAACAAAGTGGATTGATCTTTTGACCCTACGAATAAAAATAAACCTAAATCACTATTTTGATATATATATATATATATATATATATACACACATATATACACATTTACACTCTCAAACCAAAGATATTGTATCTCTTATTATTTTCTATGAGATAAGAAATTGAAGAAAACATTAATAGGGTAACACAACTACTTATCTTTAAAAAAAATTATATATACATGTCTGAATCTAAATATGAAACTTAAAACTGATACAAATATCGAAGAATTTTCAATGATAAAAAAATAATTCTAAACCTAAACAAACAACAAACGAGAGTCAAAGAAACTTGACCCAACGAACAACAAACAACCCCAACCCATAAGAACCTAATAAAAGCTCCAAAGGCCCTTTTTGAATCAAAAATATCCTCACTTGAATCTTCGTTTGACATAGATTTAACATCCTTTGGTTCTAGGTCCATCAAACCCTATAAAACAATAGGGGATCGAGAAGGAGTAACACCATCCACTACCATATCATTAGCTAAGCTCTCGTCTTTAGAAAAACCTCTTCATAATGAACTGGCACAACCACCAAACAAGAACCCAGACCCCATTTGACCTCAATTCGACCACTAACAAGCTCAATGCCTAAATGAGGTGTTTTCTTCTGCCATTCCTACTCAAAATTTGAGCAGCTCCCAACACAATGTTCACCTCTTCTACATCTAAGATAGAAGATAGGGGATCCTTCAACATATTTTGAACCCAAACACCATACCTAGATCTGAGACGAATAGAGGAAGGAAGGTTGAAACATAGGAAACATTCACACAAAATCTAACTTACTAGTTAATCTAGAGCATGCCATGGTGGTGGAGTCAAAGGGCATAAACCGACCAAGATCTCTAGAAACCTCCCATGACAACACGTCCCTTGTCCTAGAAATCTAGTGGTAGAGTAGGAAGATTTACCCAAAAAGGAAGCAGGGTCTAGATCAACTTGAAGGACACTGGACGCCACTGGTCAAAGCAAAAATTTCTTATAAAATAACCAATGCCCCCTGAAGGACCTTCCGAGATCTATATCAAACATGAATAGAAATGAAAGAGACCATTTTCTAGAGATGTGATCTGCAAAATGCTCTCTTGTTTTCATCTAAAATTAGCCCAAACCCATAAAGAGGCTATGTTGGTTCTTACCCCAATGAAACGCCCAATCAAATATTTACTTTGGACCTTTTTAAATATCATCCTACTACCGAATCTAGCACCTCCAATGCCTGACCCATCCTCATCCAAAGAAAGCGACAAGCATCTAGTATCCTCCTCTCCGCATCATAGAAAATCGTTGTGTCATATACTCTAGTTTCCCACAAAACAATCTTCTCCTTTTCTCACTCGTCACTTCCGTTCAAAATCCTTCATAAAATTTTATTTATTTTTAATTAAGGGTAAAGGTTTTTTAACTGGGATCCTACCCAGGTACAAAAAGTCCTAAAGCCAAGATACAATAATGAAGATCAAGGGAAACAAACCAAGAACAAGTTGTCGTGGAAACAACAACAACAACAACACCTGAGCAACACTAATAGCAAAGAACCCAGTCAACCCAAAGTCAAAGAATGTTATTTGAGTGTCATATGGGATGGGACTTGTTGTAGTTTAGAAGATATATTTTTCTTTTTTTGGACGACCATCCACTCCTCCTTGTTATGCTCGTCATCAAAAACAGGATCGCATGGGAGGAGAATATTAAATGAGGAAATAGGTCAAATATTAGACCTAGCAAGATAAGAGGGAATTTCCCTCTCCTTGGCCACCTCAACATGGGCATGAGGGATATGAGTCATTGGTTCACTAAGAGGAAATCGAGAGGGGTTCACATTAGGGGATGAGACAACCCAAGAACCTAGGCTCGAAATAGAATTAAAAACAAGAGGAGCAGGGGCATTGACAATGAAGTGAGAGGGTTGTGAAGCCACCCTCCAATCCCTCTTTCAAAACACATGCCCTATTTCAAAATACATGTGACAATGAAATTCCAATCTTTCATAGTCCAATCTTTGGGTCCAAATTCTATCTCCAATCTACAAATTAATGTTCTCAGGAAGGTCCTAGGAGATGTCTAAATCCACCAATATCTGAGCATAGGTAGTATGCGGCTGCAAGGTAGTAGTATCATCATATTTTTCAAAGGCCTCCAAATTATCTCCAATAGCTTCAAGGCGGGATTCATCCCAAAATTGCAAGGGGAGGTCAGGAGTCTAACCCAGATGGGCATTGTGTCAAATGAGTCTTTCAATGGATCAAATAAGGGATACCAGGGTTTATTCATGAGACCGTATTGATCCCCCAAAACCAATACACATTGTTTATGATTTCATGATCCTCATTAGATTAAAAACAACAATGAAATAAACTTTGGAGCAGAGGTAAAGTTCAATCTTACCCTTTATTTTGGGGCTCCATTTTTGAGTGATCCAGTCATGTAGTAGTGATGAAATTTTGGGCCAAAAATGGTTGAATCTACATATGAGAGAATGAATGCTATATGCCTCTTCCAAATCTTGAACTTTGAGAAGAGCTTCATCATCCAATTTCGGAAAAGGGTGTCTTTAGCGGGTTTCGGATTTTTCTTCAGATGTGCACCACTAGTAGTGGCAAAGGAAAGTTTCCCATGGTTGTCACCACCCCTATGTATAGGTACGACATCAGCCCCTATTTCGAACCTCGTCCCTAAAGAATTCTTCACCACATGAGAAGGAGAAAACCCAATTGTTTCTCCCATTATAAGCTTCTTGCACAGGCTTATGTTTTCAATCTGGTCCGATCTTAGTCCTCCCTTAGCCTGGTCACCGCCTAATATTGGTTTCTCCCTTCCTAGGTGATTATCCCCTTTTTCTATTGTTTCACCTACACCACATCCATTTAGCGTGCCTCTTCCTCCATTGTCATTTCCCGACATCTATCACCTACGCCTTCACCTTTTTTCCACCTCCTAAGCATTTATCACCAAGGCCTCCATTATTCACGTTCGCCCAAGCAATGGGCTAGGGTTAAGGCATGAGTGCACCATCATGAGTAATCAAATAATATATATTATACTTAATCAAAATTTATGTAGCCATGTTAATGAATTTATTATTAGATTAAGACATAAAACAATTACAAACAAAAATGTCAATTAGAGAATAAATAGTGGGGTGGAGAGAACATTTATATATATATAGTTAAACACTTTTGATCGAACTATGAGCCGAGCTGGGGGTGGGGCCCCACCCTACAACAATGTCCTCAGACAAGATATTACAATTAAGACCAACACAAACCAATGTGGCCACTGAGCCCGCACCGACGATGCAATTTTTCCGCCACCACCATTTTTAGAGCCACCACCGCCGCTAACACCAATGCCAACGATGCAAATTCCACCACCGTCGAGAACCACCAGCCAAAGCCACGAGCCGCATCCATCGGTGATGCCACACTCGCCACCACCGAACCATTGCAACCTACCGGTGATGCAACACTCACCACGACTAGTAAACCACTTCGAAGGGATCACGCCTAGTGGGATTTGAACCTAGGTGGATCCGGACACAACCGTCTGTCTTAACCAATCCACCCAAACCCCATTGGTGGGGTGGAGAGAACATTAGCCTTTATGCAACTTTGACATTTCCATAGAAACTAAGGATTACAAGTTTCTATTGTGAAGAGTATGCGATTTGATGTGATTTCCCTCTAATAGAAAGTGTGATTGTGAAGAAAAAATAATTCGTGTCAAGATTACATATATTATTCTCTTGATATTGGAGTTTTTATGATGTTTACACCTGTATCATTCCAAATTAATTTAAGAGCTTATCTCCTCCTACAATGGATTTGGAATTGTGTGTGGTTCAATTATTGATAAGATAAAAATAATATAAACACATTATAAAACTTAAAGGGATTGAAACGCATTGCTAGAGTGCTTTGTATACGAGGTGGTTTACAAGTAAATTGTTCGAGTTTATATAGGATTTGATTTCACTTTTCTTAAAGGTGAGTGGAATTTTAAAATTGTCAAATTTTTCATATATTAAATCTTGTAAACAAAATTGACATTTATAATAGTTATATTAAATTATCAAATACGGTGAATCAATTCCACAACAAATACCTTTGGAAGGCATTTGCTCCAACACCAAATCTTTACTTGGAGAATCCTAGACACAAGCTTTAAAAATGCAAGACATATGATTATATTTGATAGCGATTCACAATTTGAAAAAATTATGTGTGTTCAAGTTCACTTGGTCTTTATAAAGAGTTTTTTTCTACTATATCAATGATGCATTGGCTACCTTCTAACATGGACACATGTTTTTCTCTCTTCCATCTACGTACTGATTCATAGTGTAAATTATTATGTTAAAACAATATTTAAGAATTGAGTGCATAATGTGTATTGATTCATTTGATCTATTCTTGCTAAGGCCAAAAATGATTAGGGTATATACACTTTACATACTCAAAGTAGAGTGCATTTAAGGTCCTACAAAAATTTCATTATTATACATTTGAGCGAAATTCTTTGATTTTTAAAACAATGTTTCTATTTATTCTAAAAAGGGGATAAACATATATGCATTATTCATTCCAAAATTGAATTCATTAAGAATGAAACTACACTGTTTGATTCTTAAATTTCTCACTTTTGTATGATAGATATTACACCTCATTAAACACAACTCGCATAATTTAATTAACTAAATTTTGGCTTCATATAGATACAACTTGCATAGTCATTAGATATTTTGATGGATTTATATGTAAGTAGGACCATAAATATCATTTATTCCAATATTGACATTTATTGGTATAGTAATCAAATTAAAGTTCATTTTATTCAATAATAAGTACTATTTACATGATTTTTTGTGATATGAAGGTGAAGTGTGGAAAATTCTCTCAATTAAATAATTAACCATTCTAGAATGGATATTTCCACTATTTTATCAATATTTTCTCAAAATAAAATATTTATATATAAATATCATGTATTTATATATAAATACCATGTATAGTTTATGTATGACAACAATTTTTCAATACAAATTAAATCACCACTTCCATAACATGAAATAAACAATGAGTGGCTAATATTTGGGATTATTCTTCCTTTAAATTTTAAAAATATTATAGGTGTAATATAATTTGTAAATTAAGCTTCCTCATAATTTATACAATTGATTCTTGATGAATTTATTTATTTCTTAAGATTAGGATATATGGTTGAGAGGAAAAGCAATATGATTCATCACCCCATATGTCCTCGGTAGCAGGTTTGGATTTTGCAAGGCGTTTAGACGTTTTTAGTCATTTTAGATGTCAAAATATAATCACTTTTAAAATATGACCGTCATGATTGACATGCAAAAATATAATTTGAACGTCAAAATGACATATATATAACAAATTTAACCGTCAATGTATAAATATAAGTTGTCTAAATGTCACTTTTCTATTCATTCATTTCTATCATGATATTGATGACATGCTACACTAACAAGTTGTTTTTCTTGGAGAATTTTAGGTTCTAAACTACTCAAGATTTAAATTAGAATGATTTGATATTCATTCATTTAGTAGTCCATATCTATATTGTACATGTTAGCAAATGTTGCTGCTAAAACAATATACTCCACCAGGTAAAAGTTAACATACCCTGGTATTAACACCAAAACATGCACATTCCCCCATATACGTTAGGATATGTACAACTCTCTTGTAGAAGTAAGGACATGAGACATCAAAGTGTTATGTAACATCACGTCTTATCTTGGAGGAGTAAAATTCAAACAAAGCTCTGGTTTTCTTTATTTTGGATTCCTTCTTTAATTTTTAATTATTGCTTTTTGTTTCTTTAATTCTTTCGATAAATATATTTTCAATTTTGTGGATGTAAAATGTTATTCAATATTTATAGTTATTATAAAAATAAATTTGACTTGCATATTATATTTTGAACGTCAAATGACATCCATATAATGTTTTAGACCATCAAATAATATTATCATGACATGTAAAATTGAAGGTCAAAATCCAGCACTGCTCAGTAGTTTAAAATGGGCTTGTTTGGTGTATTTTATAGTTGATTTCTACGTTCCTTTCCATGGCTATAAGTTTCATCATTATGTGAATGTAATTATGCCGAAGGCGTAGTATTAAGTGAGATTTTGAATGGGTTTATAACCTTACACGTATGCCTAATCAGATTTCTAGAAGGCCCGTGAGTTGTTTAATTCACACTTGCAATTCTTATTTGGGAATTGAGAAGAATATTTGTTCAATGATATTTTGTGGGGGCTCATATAGTTCGGAAAGAATATTTGTTTTTAATATGGGCATTTATTAGTCATTCCATTATATGATTAGTATGTTTGTTTATTTTATTGGGTTCTAAAGTATGTTTGGAATATTAATTATAAAATTTAAACATTTTCTTTTTAAAACATTATTTATACTATAATAAAATCATCTCTTCTTTACGTATTTATTGAGTGTTGCTTCAAATGAGATTCTATGAAAAATTTTACGGTACATTGTTGTTTATGAAAGGTTTTTATCGAATTGAAATTTCTTTTGGCGCTGCATTGCACACAGGAACACTAAATTTGCTCTATAAATGACATTGTTGTCCACCTTGCCAACAATGACAATGCACATGAAATCCGAGTGTGTAGAAGAAATCTATAACATAATCCTAGGCATTGTTTAGATTTCAAAACGTATTTGACAATTTTGATAGCAATCTCCCATCACATGTTGACGTGGACTTATTCATAGAAGCCGTCATTTCTTTTAAGCATTATCTGTATTATAAATATTAGTACAAAAAAACCCGGTGGCTTGTTATATTTATTGGGCTGGATTCTCTTATGATTTTATGGTATGTAATTTTTTTAATGCTAAGTTCATATTTATTAGTGATTCTCCCAATCAGAGATGAGATTTAACATCCATCTCGGACATTTCTTTACATGTTTTAACCATATTTTAAACTTTGCAAAATAGTCTACTGTCCCTATTCAACATGAAGGAATTTGGCAAACCCATCATTATCACCATGAACACATTCAATATAAATACAAGTGCATCATTACATAAATATCTAAATAACATATTTGATGAAAAACCATCATTATCTTCCCGTCCGTATTTGACGTGAAGTAATTTGTCAAAACCATCATTATCACCATGAACACATTCAATATAAATATAAGTGCAACATTACATAGATATTAAAGTAACATATTTTTCTAGAAATATATTAATATCAAGCATATAATACCATATTTTTCTAGAAACATACTTGGCCCTCATAAATACAACTAAATAATAATGTATTTCTTAAATTATTTAATAAAGAAAAATATTTGACAAAGATGGACGAGTTGTTTAACACCCTTTAAGGTCATAAAAAAATGGTTTGACAGTGGCGTCACATCAAATATCATCCCCACTCCCAATGTTCTACAAAACCCCATTTAGGTAGAGTTTTAAACTTTCACAAAAAATTAAAAATTAAAAATGGTGGTCATTGAAAATTTGTAGATGTAGGGGTTAAATTTGACGGCCACCTATATCTGTCAAACAATTTTTAGGAGATGGTAAATTTTGAAGTTGCCCATAAAGAATATAAAATAATGTTATTTATACATTACTTATGAAATTTATAAACAACTAATCCATATTTATTTAACTATGTTTAATATATATTGATATAAATTACACACACACACACACACACACACACACAATGATGGTCACATTTTAAATATACAAGTCGCACATGACGGTTGTATAAAATATTTGAAAGTATTTTACGTCCAAAATCGCGAAAAACATCTAAACGACTGTCAAATTTAACCGTTATGTAAATGTCCTTGAAAATCTCATTGACATTGGCCTTGATCGTCAAATCTCATCCCCGATACCATTCACATGTCCGCATCTATTTGATCAATGTGCATTCAACAGATGTCGACCTACGACCTTCGTGTGCATGCCGAGCTCTAGAATTTAATTCATAAAGCATTCTAGATATTCTTTCCTAGGCATTTAGTTGGGCTCTTTTTGGACCAACACAATAAGGGATTCATCATCTTCGGCTACAAAAAAAATATTTCCAAATGCTTTCTAAAATAATGCTAATGTCGTGTTGTGCAAGTTCAAACATCACCTCTCTATTCTAAAATATTGCAAATAATGGACCCGCTATAGTTTATTGATCTTTACGTTGATGTACACACCCTAAAGCCTTTGAAGAAAAAAATATACCTTGAGTTCATTATTATGTTTCAATTAAAAAATGATGTTTTATGCTCACTCAACATATGATTTCATACCGGCATACATGTTCAACTCCAATGTACGATGATAAAAAATGTAAGGATAATTATTCATTGTAACTAGCGATTGCATCTAGGTGGTGCACCAAAGATGTTGATAGGGACACGTTGAAGAATTTAAAGTTAAACGATTGAAGGTAGGGCATTGGGACGCCAAATTAAAATCCCTAATTTTTATTAGATTTGCAACTTTTAAGGATTATTGCAATCACATTGCTATGTTTTTACTAACATAAGTGTGAAAGAGAAACAAAAAAACTTGTAAACAAAAGAAAAAAAAGGTATATGTTTCTCGCAGGAGTACCGATTCATGTGTGTAGACATCCACAAATCCAACGACGTCACTTATTGTTTTTATGCTATATTGTCTGCAGTCAAAAAGAGGATAAGTTAGAGAGAGAATGCGATGAAGGTCATGATGGGAAAAGGAAGAAGCCTCTCGGACTCAAATATACGCAACTTTCCTTCTTGTAAGTAGTGGCGAAGGAGACTCTACAAATCCTCTAAATCTAAGGAGAATGTGAATGTCAGGTTCAATCGCCCAAAGATTATCCCCTTACGCATGATTCATCATGAAACAAACCCACAATTCCATAATCCTCTATTCTTTTGAAAAAATAAATATTGAAAAAGTAGATACGTCGACACTAATTTATACACCAAAAGATAGGGTAGTAAGGAACTATCCACAAACATTTCGCATCATACCGGTTGTTGGATTTGTAATGATAACAAGTAATTAAGTATTTGTAAACAATGTCTTGCTTTTTGAGATATCTCCATAGTAGGTTTCTCAATGACCCACACACCCCACCCCCTTATACCATCAAACAATTGATAAAAATGTTGTTATGTTAACATGTTCCTAGTCGTATTAAAAAAATAATTTTGCGTTGGTTCCCCTACAATTTTCATCTCCCTTGAACTATTCACCCTCAAACCCTTCTTGATCACCCTCATTGTCCTTTGATATTTCACTCCCTCTAATTTAACTTCTTTGATGCATCACCTTGGCGTTCCATTGCACGCTTGAGTGTGATTACTAGTATTTATGTGAATGTAATATTTATGCCCAAAAGGTGTTCTCTCCCTAAAAACATGCACCCCCTTCTGACACGCTTAGACATTAATTGAAAATCAAGACCGTCGACTTTATTCATCTTTGTATTGTCGACCTTTGATAAATCGGGTTGTTTATTTTGTTGCGTGAAATTCTACTTCACCACCGTGTACGCCTCTCCTCTTTGTCATTGAACATGAGGTATAAGTCGTGTCGTGTAGGAAGGACAACATGGGTTCGGGACGAGTTAAACAAGGCATTGGAAGGTGGGAAGGAATCTAGGATTAGCACGGGGCGACGTTGTGGAACATGATGAAGACCTCGTGTAGTGCCCACATTTTATAGCCTCGGTTATCTGCTGAATTATTTATTCATCGATATGATTTGATATATTTTGGAAATTATGTTATGATATTTGATCTTTATGGACATGTATGGTGATTTGGGTGCGTAGCACCAATTTAGCTTAGATTAACATGTTGACACATTTCATTAGATGTGTTGGATACTAACATATTGCTATGTTATTTGGACCTAATTGAGATATGATGGATACATAGTTTAGGTCCATGTCTTGATGATATGGATTATTTGATTATTGATGAGAACACATGATATCATGGATGTATGTCATTTATATTTATTTCTATGGCTATGGCTAACTCATGGTGAATTGTGTGAAATTGTGCATGTTTCTCATTTACGATTCCATGTTGATATTGTGATGGCAGAATTCATGTTTGGACTTAATCATTTATTTAGTAGTTTGAGTTACATTTGTATTGGACAAATGCATTTAATGTTGCATTGAGTGTGCAGATGATAGGACACAGGAGAACGTGGGTTTCAGTGCGGCTACACAAATTGTGTACAAGCGGCCCACAGGATAAGTCCTAACCATGTTAGTCTGATGAGGTCTCATTGTTTTCTTGTATTATTTCGGCACCATCGCTGACCCCTTAGTTGTAATGTTGTATGTCATGTAAAATTAATTGTGTTTAGGTTTTTTATTTTGTTAAGTAAACTAGGTTTGGGGACTTAATGGTTCCCACTTGCATTAAGTTATGTATTTAGGTAAGTGTGTGTTAATTAAAGAGGATTGGGGCCACATGTGCACCCTTGAGTGGGCCCCACATCCTCTACACTTGTGCCCAAATGTGTCAAACCCAAAATTGGGCTATTTATGGCATTTTAAGTGACCTTTTTAGTTTTGGGAGTTCACTTAGCATGAAAATAAACCCTTGGACCCTACCTATTAGGTAGGGGTTTAATTTCAAGGCATACATGGAGTTTCTGTCCCATTTATCATCTCTTTTTCACCATCCATGTAAGATGGATTGGAATGTGTGTTGTAAAAAGTTGCACAAACTTGTCTCATTTTCTTTTTGGGCAATTTGGGAGAAGGGTGTTTAAATGTGAGTTTATCTTTTCTTCTTTTTGTTTTGGGAATCTTTGACTTGGATGAAAGAGAGGGGTGACACATTTCACCCCCTTATTGGTGAGGAAATTTGTTTTCTTTCTTCAAATACTCCTCATGGAGGAGAAAGAGAACTTTTTTAGCTTTTGCTTGGTGCTTGGAGGTTTTGGAGTTAGAGTTTTCTTGGACAGGGGAATTGGGAAAAACTTAGAGATTTAGAGAGCTTGTGGAGGTAGGCTCTTTGATCTCCTTTTATGTTATCTTGCATGTTAGATCTTAAATTTTTATGGTTGAAATTTGTATTTTGTTGCATGGGTTGTTCTTTGTTTGGGTATGTAATTTGTTATTTTCTCCATCCATCATATGGCTTGATGGATTTTAAATTTTATGGGGAAGAGAGAGAGATTTTCCCTCTTAAACCTCATAGCTTGATGGGCAAGCCATGTTGGTTCTTTCTATTTCGCTCATATGGTTTAAGGTGGTCCATATGGTTTGAACCCCTTCCTCATCCTTGGAGAGGAAATCCAATGGGTTTGAAAATCCTCCCAAGGAGGATTTTAGGTGAATGGGTGGAGCAATAAGGAGGGATTGTTGTCTTGAAGGGATAAGGAGGTTTTGTGAATAATATTGTAAGTGTGCATCCTATGGTTAGACCAAACTCTTTGGAACTTATGGATGTCTCATCTACTCTTCCCCATTTTTTAGGATGAATATGGTTTTCTCCTCTTTTCTCTGGTTGATAAATGTTGTGTGATTCTTTATTGTATGGTTTTGTCTTGTATGTGATTGTGTTTGTTGTTTATATCTCCCTAAATCTTGTGCACATTTGTGGAAGCTAGCTCTTTCTCCCATGGGCTTGGAGGAGGCTAACATGTCTTCAAACCTTTAGAAAGACATGTAATTATGCCTATAGGTTGGGTGATAAAATAAACATTTCTCTATGTGTGTGTTTCTTGGAAAAGCACTCAAAGTTAGAGCTCAAGTTTGGAAGATAGTTGGAGTTTCTTGACATCATGGTTTCTCATTGTTTTCTCCAATTTTTGTGAACACTACTCTCATTGTAATCTTATGAATATGGCTATGTGGGAGGTTTCTTTCTCTTGTAAAGTTTCCATTTTGTGATTTGGGATTGCTTGTAAATTAGTGTCACATTTGTATGTGTAACCTTCTTCAATATTGGAAAGAAGATTTGTAATGTTGATTCCTTATATATCTTAAGTATTTTGAAATTATGTTGTTTGGGAGAGATTAAGTTTAATTGTAATGTAAACCATTCTTGCATGAAGAAAGTTGTAAAAAAATAATCTTGTAACTTGGAAAGTAATGCAAGTATTTTTGATAAGATTCATTTCTTGTTAAAGATCTTATTTTTTTGGTTGAAACCTTCCTTTGAAAACAAAATAAATGATTGTTATATGAAGTGCAAAAAAATGCTACTCTTGTAGTATGGTAGATAATTAAGGAGAAAATGTGATATTTAATGGGATCTACTTCTTGGAAGAAATTTGTAGCATTATTTGGATATTGAATTTTGAAAGGAAAGTTAGTTGTAATATGGAGCTTAAGGTTTAATATTGAATGAAAATCATTACCATTCTTGTAATACATCTCTTCTTGTAAATTATTGCAATATGTAATGCCCCGCTGGGCATGGGCTTCCTTTTCTGTGACCTGCCTGGCGTGAGGGAGAAGCTGTTCCGTGGGATGTTGTTGTTCTGTCCTTTTGGCAAGTGGTGTGTGGTTGGGCACCTCCACCAACTATCTTCATTGTTCAACATACCAACTGTCACCAACCTACCATAATTTATAACCCTGTCACCTCATTTTGACCTGCTCCTTCTTGGCGTGTTCTAATGCTGCAACAGATGAATTGCATTGGCGTGTTCTGGACAGTGGATTCATTGATGGTGAAATGAAGGTCTACCACCCTGATGTTGCGTGGGTGGGTGTGGGTCTCAAAAATCGTGCTGTACAGGTAGTTTCAGTGGAGCGTAGAACCAAAATTCTCCTAGGAAAGTGTCGTGAGGAAGTGCTTGGCTTTATGCAGTAGCTACAGGGTAGAGAAGTAAACTTATCCCAGAAAATCAGTGGCCCCAGAGAGAGCTAAGTGTGACAGCTGCTGCAGGGTGATCCCAAGGAACCGTTGGTGTTGTTCCTGATGTTCTGGTTGCACGCGACCATAGTCGAGAGCAGTGGTTGCAAAATCTTGCAGCTGTAGTAGAAGAACGAGATAAAGTTTTAGTTGAGCTCCTTGCATTATGGCCGACATTCTACTTTGAAGCTTCCGGTTTGCTTTATTTATTCATGGCCAAACTCCGCCGTATTCAATGTTGGGCATTTTGGGAAGTTTGTTTTGTAATTGCACGGCCAAAGACGCCGAGTTCGGTGGTTTGCTTATGATTTGCAATAGAAGACTCGCCCAAATCTGGTTCGTTGGGCAAGAGCTGCATTCCTTATACTCTACTCGGGCCTTTGTCCCATTTCGACCCGCTCGTGTAAAGACCTTATAATGAATGGGTTTCTTGTTTTGGGTAAGTTCGCTTTTACAAAGATGGGAGGTCGAGATCATACATTTAGCTTGGGCGCTCATCTGTTGCTTGATTCAAACTTGTGACTTGGTCATCACTTGCCATGCATTCGAGATCATAGCTCGAGGAGCTCGATGGTTGTAGTATTTAACTCGCCACACCTCAATCTTTGCCTTTCGAGCCACGGTTTAGTTGAGGGTTTTCGCATATCGCAAGGTGACAAATCGCACCCACAGCACAGGGAATCTATGCAATGTTGGAGAAAATGTCTTGGGAGTCAGAAGGTGTGTTCTTGTTGGGATCCACAAAGAATCTGCTGCAGCGAAGAAATAGCCAAGCAACGGGCATGCTACAGTTTGGTAGAAGCCTTCGTGAGCGCCTCCAATAGGTAGGTTGTCCAACTAGGCTGTTTTCTTTTCTGTATCACTGCATCCTCAAATTTGGACTCTCCTACAAGATATTTTTATCAAAATTGATTAAGTGACAGTGAGGGTGTTACCAAGAAACCTGATGAAATTTATTTGCAAAAATTATCTATTGAGATCTTACTTGTTGTCGATGTAACTCACGGAAGAGAACCTCATAGAGGCCGATCTGTTTCATATCGTAATATTCATGAAACACAATTTGCTCTGCTATTATATGAGCTGCTTCAACAAGTCACTAAGTTGGCAGGCATAAAGGACTCTATTGGAATTATCATCACCTTACAAGCTCATACTGTAATGTTTACACCTAGAGTTTGATGTTGTCCCCAAATCGATGAAGGAAAAGGTTTTTGTATCAATACGGTAGATGCCTTTTAGAGCCGGGAGCGATGTAATTTTTAATATAATATGTGAAATAATTACATTAAAATATATATTTTGTTTGAATATATTATAGTTATATTATAATATAACTATATTAAACATATTTTAATATAATTATTTCACATATTATATTAAAAATTATTACAAATAATAAAATGATAGATTATGTTTTGTAAGTCTTGTGAAGGATACAACTTCATATTTTCCAATAAATCAGATTGTAAAACTTATTTACTCATTTGTATAAATAAAGGGAATGCATTTTTGTATTTTAAATTAATAAGAGATAACTTGAAACAAATTTTAAATTTAGTGAGGAAAGAGGTATGATCACACTTGATTCACTAGTATAACCATTTTGTTAAGTTAACAAGGAAAGAGAGTAAAACTGATTTTATTCCATTCACTAATATTGCAAGAATTTACAAGAAGAGATGTATTACAAGAATGGTAATGATTTTCATTCAATATTAAACCTTAAGCTCCATATTACAACTAACTTTCCTTTCAAAATGCAATATCCAAATAATGCTACAGATTTCTTCCAAGAAGTAGATCCCATTAAATATCACATTTTCTCCTTAGTCATCTACCATACTACAAAAGTAGCATTTTTTTTTACACTTCATATAACAATCATTTATTTTGTTTTCAAAGGAAGGTTTCAACCAAAAAATAAGATCTTTAACAAGAAATGAATCTTATCAAAAATACTTGCATTACTTTCCAAGTTACAAGATTATTTTTTTACAACTTTCTTCATGCAAGAATGGTTTACATTACAATGAAACTTAAGCTCTCCCAAACAACATAATTTCAAAATACTTAAGATACATAAGGAATCAACATTACAAGTCTTCTTTCCAATATTGAAGGAAGGTTACACATACAAATGTGACACTAATTTACAAGCAATCCTAAAGAGCGGAACAGAGTGCTTAAAATATAATCAAGGGAACACAAGATCTATATACCCTTTGTACCTTCACATTTTGATTCTGCCAAAGAGCGGAATAGAGTGCTTACATTTGTCTCCTTAGGATCTCACCTTGTTCCACCCATCATCAACCTCTTCCCTTCCATTACACCACCACCAAATGTTGAATTGGCATACTCCCTATAAAAATCACCCTCCCGTAAGTATAGGATCTTGATGGATTCAAGGTCAATCTGGGAGCAAGGAAATATTTTGACAAATAAAACAACTTCAAACTTACTCTTCAAGAAGCGCTCAACAACCCACTTCCAATGTTTTTATTCAAATGATTCATCAAGTTCTTTCTCTCCATCCGAGACATCCTTTAACACCGGGCAACCTAATCAGTTCTAAGTATAGGATCAATATGTTAGATATCACAAGCATTGAGAGTGGGGGTGAATCAATGATTAACACAATTAAAGTCTTTGCTTTCAAATTCACTTAATTTGGTTAAACAGCTTAGATTATGAGCACAAAATGAACTTCAAACAACATGCAAATAAACATGACACAATGTTTATAGTGGGAAACCCAAGAAGGGATAAAACCCACTTGAAACTAGCCCTTTTATTTAGAACACCAATTCTAATGCACTAATTTACAATTGATTAAACACCCACTTAATCACTGAAGCACCAACTTCAAGCACTACCAAGCACCTACTTGATGAAGACTGAGCACCCACTCAGCTGATTGAATAAGAAGCACCTACTTAGACACCTACAAAAATAAATTGATCATTTAGTAACTTTGTTGCTCCTTCAATAGATCATGGTCACTTTTCTTGGTTACAATTTATTCACCAATTCACGCTTTACTCATTTCACTTGGTTTTGCATTCTTATACATAAGTCATGAATTCATGCAACTAACCTAATATAGTCTCATCAACAACATAAACTATATCTATGATCTTTGTTTTTCAATGCCTTTCATAGTTCATAATTTTTCTCGTCTTACTTGCACCACATTCGTTGTTTTAACTTTGATAATTGACCTTTTTTCAACACACCATCTGTCTTCCCTCTCTCCTCATTTTGCATTATTGAGACACTTTATATGCTCATCCTACTTGACTCTCTAACTTATCCCTATATCCTTGACTTCAAGCTCTTCAATGAAAGACAAGACAAATTCTTCAAGTTCCATGTCTTTAGAACATATAACTTACCTTGACACTTTGAATTCTCCATCTTTCATTTCAAAATGACTATAACCTCTTATTCGAGCTTCTAACCCTTCAACTTCTTTTGAGAAATTGACCACCCTTTGACAAGGTGTAAGAAAATACAAACATGGCCTCTCTACCTTCCACTTCAATTATGAAGGAATTAATATGAGAATATGACTATCAACAACATCTCACCTACCAAGAAAAATCCTTCAACTCAAACACAACACTTCTTTTACCATTACCTTGCACACATGTGAGGCACTCTTGCAAAAATATGACAGGATGCACAATTATAGTTTGAGACAAGGAAATTTTTGCTTTTCAATTCGAGTCTTCCACTTTGTTGAGACTCTCTTAATCCTTTCTGAAATTGACTACCCTTTTATAGACCGAGTAGATGCATTCACAACCTTGGAGAAGAACTTTATCAACACAACATTGGTCCTTTGAAAATTTTGTTAGTTTTTCAAACTTTTCTATACAAAGAATTGCATTCCAAGCAGGATTTCACTTATGTGTGCCTTCTAGATTGTGATATATGGCATGCCCTTTGAAAGATGATCTCATACAAAAACACAATTTTGAACTTCTCCTTTTGCATGAAAGATAAAAATACAAGTTCTTGTGGATGAGATTTTGTACAAGAAAGAGGCACAACTTATTCGAATTGAGAGAACCCTCTCCAAACTTCATTCAATACCTTTGAATCATAATTCATTCAATACCTTTGAATCATAAATCAATGGGAAATCCATCTTGTTTGTAGAGTTTTCATTGAAACAAAGTTAAAATGAACGTTTAACTAACATATACATGACTTTGCACACGTTTTGGAACTTCGTTAATGAATTCTCCATTCACACTCGATGAAAACTCCTTAAGTATCCTACAACATGATCATGAGTGCCCCACATATATTTGTACAAATTTTCTCGAATTTAAAAGTAAGGAGTGTATGATAAGAAAATATACAAACACCATTCATGAAATGTCGGTCATCTCCTAAGATAAATGTGACTCACAAAATCTAAAAGGAAAAATGATATATATTTTAAAAAATTGGCAAGATGGAGTCTAAGTACGTCTTAGTAATGTACTCCAATTCAAGAAAAATTCCTTCATTTTTAGAGTATGAAATATCCTTGAGGAATATAAAAATCTATTTATCTAAAATGAAACATTTCCTCCTAATTTATTGATATGAATGAAGCTAAAATTTGAACTCAATGATTACCAAGTATTTATATCTTTAATGTTAGACCTAATAACCTAACCATAATTTTTAATTTACAATTAATTTACAAATTACAAATAAAAAGGGTTACAATGTAGAAAAAGGCATTGGTCAACATTGATTAATTTTTAATAATTTATTACAAAACAAATTCTTTTAAATTCTATAGAAATTCAAACAATTTTTGATTGAAGACAACTGAATTATTTTAGGATATTTTCATATGTACCCATGTATTCAGTTTACAAACAAATTATAAATGTTGAGTAATCATGTATCTAGATCAAATCATAGTTTGACTAATCTATCACGACTATAAGGAATCCAATCCAATAAACTCACCAAGAAACCAAATCCGTATTCATGTTCATCTATTCATGTGGGGTATCTAAAATATTAGTACCATGATAAATGGTGTACCAAATAAAACCATCCTCCTCAACAATTATAATAAAATTTTAAGAAATTGTCATCCTCTTTTACTAACATTTTAAGAACCCATAATTTGCATTAGTGTACTATAATTTTAAGTAACCATCATCTTCATGAATTTGGATTGCAAGTTTAAGAAACCATATTGGAAACTAAAACTTATGGCACCGTTTTTGGAAAATATATACGTGGGCATTGCCTATCTAAATGAGAATTATGTAATCGTGCAAGCGTTGCAAAATTGAAACCTTCACGATTGAAACATCTCACTAGTAAGATTTATTTTCTCTTCATTTATTAAATACTAAAACTAGAAAAGGATGCCCAACCATGTCAAACTTCCTTACATTTAAAACTAAAAGTAACAATTTTGTAAAATTCATGAATCTCTTAGTTAATTTTAACAAGGTTATCGAAAGAAATTGTACAAGAGGTCAATTTTTAAAAGAAAGAAATCAATTTAAATCCCATGCCCAAATAAATAATATAAAATATGCATATCTTAATATACGATAAACATATAACTTTAAAGTATTTTTAAACATCATGAATGATTTCTTTTTTTTTTGTTGAGGTTACCTAGGGAGAGGGCCCTAGCCCTTTGTGGCATCACCAACCCACATCGGCTGTGGAACCATCTAAGGATTGAAGTTTAAGCTCTTGACCAGCCCACAGATTAAACCACATTATCATGGTTCCTTATCATGAGGGTATCTAAACTGCCGGTCGTAGGCCACCTTAACACGGAGCCGAGATTTGAACTTTGAACCTCCCAATTACTAGGAGACCCAAAAACTGTTACACCACTACCCATTGGATAACATCATGATTGATTTCATAAAACATATTTTTTCATTAATAAATAATGAAATTAATCTAGATATAGAGAAACACCAAATAGTAAGATATTTATTTCTAATTATAGGTTTAAAAAATTAGATAGATCTTGGGAGAAGGAAGGAAAGATATTGATAGTGATCAAAAAAATAACTTCAATTTAATGATAAAATTGTACCATCACAATTAAAAATGACTATATATAGTTTATTCTATTAAATAACACAAAAACATCATTATAATATTATTTTCTTTCAATATAAATATATAACATTAAGATTGTATGATGTTCTCTAGTTTAAACCACTTTGCAAAGAAAGTTTTCATTCTTTCACAAGTAAAAGGAAAAAGAAAGCACACAACAAGGTCACTATCCTTTAATACAAATTTGTTTGACTAAAAATGTATGATTTTTTAAAGTTTAAAAACCACTAAAAATTAATTATGAGGAATTTTTTTATTCTTGTGAAAGTAAGAAGAAAAGAACATTACACACAAAATATTTTTTCAATATAAAGAATAAATTATAAATGACCAAGGTAAAATTACATATATAATTTTATAGATAACATTTAATGATAAAAATAAAAACATTCATCATTATGAAAATATCTATTTTATAAAAGAGAGTGTTTTTTAAATAAATTTGTCATAAATATTATTGATTTAATAAATAGAAATGCATAAATATAAATTTATTAGTAAATGTATGCAAAATGTTTTAAAAGGTTTACTCTGTATTTCCATATACATAAAATATAGCTACTAAGAAACTTGATTTGAAGTGAATATTGCTACACTTTTGTTGATTTTAGGTTCTCCATTTTTTCATAATCAATATAACTAGTACTAAGAAACACTAACTTGGTGAATAAAAAATGCATAATAAATCATGTGGTGGTCATAACATTTCATTTAACTATAGAATCAAAGTGAATTTCTACAAAAATCTCCTTGTATCCACTCATTCTCCCATCTCTCTACCCACTGTCACCTTCCACATATGTCATGCATATCCTACTACTATTGCTAGCATAGGTAATGCATTACTTTCTACAATTGGAGGAAAATTTAATTAATTGTCATGACTCCTAGGTACTAGTACCTCATAACATGTCCTTTCTTTGATTTAATTACCACTTACTACTTACGAAATTACTTTCTATGTCTATACTAGGGAGAGAGGAGCCAGTCATGGAGCATTACCCAATAGTTGTGAGGGTAGTTGACATCCTTGACTCCAGTTTTTACACATTAAAATATTAATAATTGAATGAATATTATCCTATAAATGTACAAACAATCTTCAAAACTGATGTAAATGTCACTTTTCATGTACAACCATGAATCTATCAACAGTAGAATACTTGATATCATTTTTAAACATAAAATAACATATATTATACTTCCATGATTGCCAAATTTAAAGTCAACTTGTATTTAATACATGGATATATCATTGTATTCCATCCCTATACAAAATTGATACCACATCATCATATCAATTTGATGTCACTTTTCATATAATTTAAGTTCCCATTTTACAATGTTAAAGATCTTGTCATACACAAATTTTGGGGCAGGTTCTCACAAGAATAAGTCCAAAGTGCACCATTTTCAAATACATGTTGTCTTTTAAGCATTAACTTTCTCACCATTTTCTATACCAGCTACTCCCATAAATGATGTACTTGTATATTTTCAACAAATGTAAGACTCAAGAAACAAAGATTGAATCGAACCTATTTACAAATGTACAAGACATGATTTGTTGGTTAAACTTGGATATTACGAAAGTGTTTTCTATGAAGATCATCAATTACAAAAAGGACTGAGGAAATGAGAGTACGGAAAGAGCAGAAAGGCAACATGCAGAATTATAGATATCAGAGTAATTCTTTATGTATGCGAAGTCACAGTGAATTGAAACAAGATCATTTGTATCGGATAAATAAGATGGAATTCAAAGACACAAAGTTCTGTAAATAACATCTGCTAGAACACAAAGTTTCTTAACATAACACAGATTCATTAATCAAGGACACAAAGTTCCTTCTTGGTTATACAAGATCACCATGCTTGCAAAGTCGAAGAGTATGCAATCGGCAAGACTAATAAACTTGAGACAAATGATCTTCACAAAGAAAATAAATGAAAGCTTAGGAATAACAGAGATCAGATAGACAAAGAATGGAAAGTCCTTCTGTATTGATTTCTTTATGATCTATTTACACTTTTCAGAAAATAAGCCAAGTTCTTCCTCCTTTTAGAATGGCGTAAAGAAGGCCATTATATAGCTTACAATTCATTACTCTTAACCATTTCTTTTAACTAAAGAATAGTTAAGGACCGCCAATCACAGTACCTCAACCTATTACAAAGAAAACGGAAAAGAAAGGGAAGAAGAGAAAAGAATGGGGAAGAAGACAGTGGCCATCAGAGAGGACCCACCGACTTCAGAATCCGCTGCCTGAATTTCTTTAACGCCTCAGCTATGTCTCTGCCACGAGGGACTGATGTGTTGGCCGTAGACTGAGTCCAAAATCCAAGACATTTCTCCATCTCTTTATCAAACTCGACATGAGTATGATAATCTTTATTTGCTTCTCCAATGGTAGATTGAAGAGAGCAGATTTCCTTCATTTTCTCTTTGGAGATTGAGCTTTCCTTGAATAGATTATCTTTGACATAAGCTCTGAATTGAGCTTTGATTTCTTGCAAGGAAAGGGAAACACCAGAATTTTCATCCTGAAGATGACAGTGTATATCTTTGAAAGCAGAGACAACCAGTGTCTTGAAAGCTTCGCCCTTCCCCAACCCTTTGCATCATCAAAGACTTTCTTTAGTTCTCCCAAAGCCTCCTCCAGGACTTCGATCTTCATATTGATAGTATCGAGCCATGAACCTAAATTCGGGAGGAATTACGAGAAAAGGGATACACGCGGGAATTAGGTTGCGAGGGGGTCGAGCAAGGGTAGCATGGAAACAATGTAAGAATTGCAAAGGTGGCTTGCTCGTTATATAGCCGTTGAGGAGAGAGAAGGGTGATCAATGCGCATTAAATTCATATCTATCAGTTTGAAAAACAACATATTCGGGTAGAGCGGGAAAAACTAAGTATGAATGGCATTTGGTTCGCTTGGGACATGTGAGACGCGAATGCGCGAAACACGCGGCTCGGCCGATTCGGGTGAAACAGGAGAAGACGCACAAATGCATTTTGGGACATTTGGGATGAAAACGCGCGAAGGACGCGGTTCGGGTGTTTCGGCCGAAAATGGAACAACTTGCACTTTTTGACTTGGGACATTTGGGACATGAAGTAGTGCCGAAGTCTGTGCGTTAGTTTTTCGGCTGAAAATGGAACAACTTGCACTTTTAACTTTGGACATTTGGGAACATGAAAGTTAAAATCACGACTTGGTGACGTTCGGGTGAAAAAGGTTGGCCGAAAATTTGGGACATTTGGGACAAAAACAAGTACGCGACTTCGTCCAAGCAAATTTGGGACATTTGGAACGAAAAAGTCGCGAAGTCACGCGACTCGGGTGTTTCGGCCGAAAATGGAACAACTTGCGAAATTAACTTTGGGACATTTGGAACAAAAGAAAGTGTGAAATCGCGGTTCGGGTGTTCGGCAAAAATGGAACAACTTGCACAATTCCATTTGGGACACTTGGGACGAAAAGTTCCGACGGGCCCGAAAATGGAACAACTTCGGGGATTTCGGCCGATCGGGAAAGAGCGCACTTGAACTTGGGACACGCGGGACAAAAATGTCCGACAGGCCCGAAATACATACAAAATGACCCAAAATGCAGATTTTCTCAATTTCACGACTTCGGTACATTAGAGAAAACACTTAAACTCAAAATTTTGAAATTTTTACTTTCATCAGAGCAGGGAATTTTGAGTGGACAACAGCTGGCTCCTTCAGGGATGACTTGGCATAAATTCAAGGAATGAGACAAGGCAAGAACTTAGACAAACTCGGGAAGCGGACCAAGACCTTATCCATTGGGCAACGAGTCAAAAGCAGATCAATACAGAGACAACACACACCAAAACAAAAAGGAAAGAAAAGCAAAAACGCTGTACAGAATATACAAGGGACTCCTAATCACCTAGGACTTGAACAACTTGAGATACTGCCCACTATAAGGAAGTGGGAGAGGAGAACCATCCATGTAATCAAGATAAAAGAATTCTTACCAGCAAAGTGTCTGATCTTGAAAGGTCCGAGCCAAAGGGAATCAAACTTTCCATGGCTGCCACGAGGTTCATGCCTTTTATCCCATAACAACACAGTGTCTCCAACTTGGAAATCTCTGAACCTAGCTTTCTTGTCAAACAGGACCTTTACCTTCTGCTGGTGAACAGATATCCTATCAGCAACCACCAATCTGTCCTCATTCAGTTTGTGCAGGTACATAATTCTCTTGTCCAAAGCATCTCTGAAACTAGTATCTTCAATGGCCTTCATTAGGTGCAAGGCTGGCAGTTCCATTTTACTTGCAATTGAGCTTCTACTCCATATACCACTTGAAAAGGAGACATTCCAATAGCTCTCTTTGGTGTAATCCTGTCTGCCCAAAGAGCATCGTAGAGCTTCTTGTGCCAGTTTCGTTGAGACTCATTTACTAACTTCCTTATAATAGTCACCAGATTTTTGTTAGTGGATTCTGCTTGTCCATTTCCCTGGGGGTAATAATCTGAAGAATGAGCCGGGAGATGCCATACCCATGCAAAAATCCATTATCTCGATTGAAGAGAAATTCAAGCATTATCATTTACAATCTTATTAGGTACACCATACCTTACCAAGATGTTCTCTTTAATGAAGTTGCACACCACTTCAGAAGTAGTACTCTTGACTGGAATAGCTTCTACCCATTTGGTGAAATAGTCAGTGGCAGTTAGCACATGAGTGTGACCAGCACTAGAAGCAGGATTAAGTGTTCCAATGAAGTCCAAACCCCACTGTTGAAATGGTTCCTCAATCACAACTGGCTTGAGAGGCAAAGAAGCCAATTTAGGTCTTCCCACAAAGGTCTGACAAGCCTCACATTTATCCACCCATCTGGATGCATCTCTCGAAACAAGGAAGGCCATGTAATATCCTCCACGGAGTATCTTGTGAGCAATTGTGACTGCCGTTGATGAATAGTGCCCTCCACATGCTTGATCATGAAAAGCTGAGAGCAACTTTCTCTCTGTTGTTCCTTGTCCACACATTTCAAAAATCTCCCATCTAAGCCACGCTTGAACAAAGCATTTTCCCACAATACATATTGCACTGACCTCAATTTAATAGTCCTCTTTTCTTTGGCAGTTAAATGAGAGGGGCATTCCCCATAGGTGAGAAAATGGGCGATGTCAGCATACCATTCATCAACTGAGCTAAGGAACAGAATGGTAGGAAGGTCAACTTTCTCCTCCAGCAACTCATGTTTGGCTCCTTCAGCAATGAGCTCACAAAGGCCTTTTCCACGAACCAGCTTGGTCGGTTTGATGTCAATGTCATACTCTTGGACCTTAGCAACCCAGTTCCCTCTCTTGGATCCAAATTCTTGCTGTGTGAGAATCGACTTGACAGTTGTATCTGGGACCAATACCATGGAATGAGAGTTGAGGATGTAAAAGCGAAACTGCTTGACAGCTTTAACCACTGCAAAAGCATGTTTCTCCATCATGGTGTATTTCAACTCATGATCCTTCGAATATAGCTCATGAACGCAATTGGGATTTCATGCTCATTAGAGTCTTCTTGAGTTAACACAACAGAGCCAAGGTATTATCTCAGAGCATAGCAATAGATGATGAAATCTTTGCTGAAATCAGGACAGGCTAAAACAGGAGTTTTAGCGATAGCTCTCTTGATACCTTCAAAGGATTCCTTTCCTTCAGAAGACCAACCAAATGTTTGCTTCCCTTTCATCATCTGAGAAATATTCAAAGTTAACTCTGCAAAATCAGGGATGAACCTTCTTAAAAAATTGATCTTACCAAAGAAGAGTGCACGCCCTTTTTACTGGTTGGGAGAGGAATTTGCTGGATAGCTTGTACTCGTTCAGGATCAATCTTAATACCATCTTTGGAAACGATGTGCCCTAATAATTTTCCCTCTGTGACACAAAAGACAGATTTTTTAGGATTCAAAGAAATCCCATGCTCTCTGCATCTTAGCAGAACTGTTTCCAGGTGATCAAAATGATCCGCTCTTGTCTTGGAAAATACAGTCAGGTCATCAAGATATATGACAATACACTTCCCTTTCAAACTTCCAAAAGCCAGATCCATAGCTCTCTGGAAAGTGGCACCAGCATTAATAAGCCCAAAAGGCATTCTCTTGTAAGCAAAGGTACCCCAAGGAGTAGTGAAAGTTGTTTTGTGTTGATCTACAGTATCAACCTCTACCTGATTATATCCCGAGAATCCATCAAGCATGGATAACATCTCAGATCCTGTTACTACTTGCAATACTTGATCCATCATAGGCAAAGGATAATTATCTTTCGAGAAGCCTTGATTCAGATTCTGAAATCAACACAGATGCGGATCTCACCATTTTTCTTCCTAACAGGCACAATATTTGCAATCCATGTTGAATGGTGAATGGGAAAAATGATTTTAGCCTTCAACAACTTCTGAATTTCCTGAAAGATGGTGTCAGCTATTTTGGGATTATATTGCCTCTGTTTCTGCTTAAAAGGTTTAATTCCTGGTTTGAGAGGGATAGAATGCTGCATATCTTTTGGCTTGAAGGCTTTTAGATCCTCATAAGAATAAGCAAGAACATCCTTATACCTCTTTAAAAGAGCAATTGCTTTCTTCCTCTCATCTGTTGTGCAACATTTTCCAATGTTCACGAGCTTAGGGTCAGTAGAACTCCCAATATCAATCTTGTCATACTCAGCTGATTGTTGAGGTCCAGTAGAAGCTCTAGACTTCACATACCTGTCATGTTTATCAAATAGTTCCTCTAAGCTTACCAATCCTTTAGGAATCTTATTCCCCTTGAGTTTAATGCACCCATCCTGATCTGTTTCTTCCCCTTGGGTGACTGCTTTGTCAAAGGGCACACTCTCACGAGGCAGGTTGTCACTTCCCTCAAAATACAGTTGTTCGAAATTACCCTTGAGTTCCAGGAAGGAAAGCAAATGTTGATCATCATTGAAAACTTGCCAGTTATTGGTATTATCAGGTACACTAGGCCGATGGACCATCTCAATGGTGAACTTATCTTGAGAGAAATCAGGATGAGGAATCAGTAGTGACCCTGAGACTAGCTAGTGAATCAGCCCTGTTGTTCTTTTCCCTAGGTACTGCTTCGATAGAGAAAGCATCAAGGAATTCAATGGAATCCCAAACCTGATTCCGGTAATGTTTCAGCCTTCCATTTTTTACTTGAAAAAGGTTTCTGACCTGCTTTACAATCAACTCTGCATCACCACGAGCCAGAAGATTCTTTACACCTTGTTCTTTGGCCACTTGCAATCCGAGAATGAGAGCCTCGTACTCTGCTGTGTTATTAGTATTCTCGAACTGCAACTTAAATGAAAAGGGGTGTAGGCTTCCTTCAGGTGACACCAGCAGGACACCGGCTCCAGAACCAGCTGAGGAACAACTTCCATCAAACTCTAAAATCCAAACCCCATTAGGATCTTTAGGAGACACTTTGGGAAGTTGGATTTCATCAGGGGACATAATCATGTAGTTACCATGCCCCATATCCTCGTAGAGTATTTGTGCTTTAGGATCATCCGTTTTCTGCACAATATACTCAGACTGCTTCTCAGGCAGCAACTTCTTCATTTGTCCATTGACAGGCACGAGTGCATGTGACCAGTCCATTTGGATTTCTCCACCCACATCCTTACAAAAGTTCCTACTTAACAACATCCCGTATGAAGGAGGAATATCTGCAACTAAGATGGTAGCCAAAACTCTCTTTTCAGGCAAAGCAGCAAAAGCCACTTGTGCATCTTTAATTCTTCCAACCAGGGGCACTTCCTTACTCTCCATAGAGTAACAAGATCCATAAGTGCGTGTGAGAGTTAGGCCTAAAGCATGAGCTACTTTAGCAGGCATCACATTATCTGAGGCTCCGGAATCTATGACACAATTCTGAGAGCCTATGGCCAGGCTATAAGAGTGTTACATAAAAAGGCTTGATTTTGTCATTAGGCGAGGTGACAGCGGCTACCAGACTAGGTTGTGGTGCAGAAGAAGGAGTAGGTAAAAGACCTTTAGAGGTGGTTTTGGAATGGGAATTAACAAATTGAATCATTTTGGCAAAAGCTTTGGGATGAGTTTGATAATACTCGGCCTCTGAGATTTGAACCTTAGTCTTTTTCAGATGATCAATAATATCAAAAGACCCAGAAGTGGACGGGCCATCATCATTTGAAATTCTAGGCTTATCAACTTTAGGAGAAAAAGAAGGAGAAAATTTTAGTAGTAGGATTAATAGGACTCACCTTTGGTGTAGATGAGGTAGGGATAGGAGATCCTCTTTTTGCAATCACGGGAATAGTTGTCGACTGCTCCTTAGATTTCTTGATGGGCTGTGTCACTTTCTCCCTCTGACTTGTCTGCTCTCGAGTCATGACAGTGAATGATTCGCTATTCATGTCTGCTACTACTTCATCATAATCATCTCCATCATCGATGCCCTCTGTGGTGAAGAAATTAACTCGAGATCCCTCAAGTTCATCTGCTTCATCATCAAATTCTTCCACAAACTCCTCGCAAGCTTCATTATCCTCATCATCATCTGGTTCTTCAACTTCACAGGTTGCATTCACAGGAACCTTAACAGGAGGTCCTTCAAGTGCTAATCTTGTTTGAGAAGCAGGCAAATGATTTCTGGGCTGAAAATTCTCCTTGGAACGTCTGCATAAGGAGCATGCTGAGCTAATTGTTTCTTTATGGCAAGAAGATCATTTGCAAGTTTTTGAACTAATGGATCAGTATTAGGTCCAGGGGTGGAAGAGGAAGAAGCAGCAGACTTAGATTTGGAAGGGTCTCTTCTCAACTTCCCTGACATGATCAAGTCATCCTCGATACTAACAGCGAGGGTTTGATCCTCGACCAATGTTGCGAGATTAGCCCTTCTTAGTGCATAACTAACTTTGGGCGATTGAGCATTTAGGAAGAAACATTTTTGAATTTGATCAACAGGTCGGGTAAGCTGCGGAATTTTATTGATCAATTTGTTGAATCGGGCCACAAATTCTCTCATGGGCTCTTGTGAATCTTTCTTTATCTCCCGAGATTTGGGCTAGCAAGGCATGTACATCTTCTACTTGGCTTGAAACGGTTTTCGAACTGAGTTCTCATTGTGTCCCAGTCGGTGATAGCGCCAGCCGGAAGGTGGTAGAACCAATCAACAGCATTATCTTGTAACGTCTCAACGAACAGCCTTACGGAGACGTCTTCATATTCGACTCCCAGAACTCCACATGCAACAATGAAGGCTGCGATGTGTTCATCAGGATGCACTTTGCCATCGCCTTTGAATTTAGGGAAGTTCTTCCGGTTACCTCTGGGTAACTCATGCAAAGGCTGAGTAAGGGCCAGGGGCCCGACACGATGACCCCATGGTAATGGCGCCGCCATTCTTGGAAAAACGGCTTGGAGAGGGACTGCAACACCAGCAAGAATCAAAGCTTGAAGATTAGGGCTAGCTGGCTCTGAAGAAAAACCACCTGTGGGAATTCTGTCTTGAACAGGTGGAGTGCTTGTCGAACGAGTCCTTCTATTTGTTGAAGGGAAAGGAAAACCCTGCTGCTCCAAAAGCTGAAACTGAGAATCTTCAATACCAGGGCCCTCCTCCCTCGAGTAAAACGTGGAGTCGCCAGATCAAAGGATGATCAAAAAATTACAGAACTGGAATGTGATTTTCCCCAGTGGAGTCGCCAAAAACTGTTGGTCGTCAAATAGGACTTTTAAGAAGAGCAACAGTCAGGGGACAAGAAGTCCCTCCTCTTTAATGGGAGAGGTTCCCTTATTCAGAAACGAACCTATTTACAAATGTACAAGACATGATTTGTTGGTTAAACTTGGATATTACGAAAGTGTTTTCTATGAAGATCATCAATTACAAAAAGGACTGAGGAAATGAGAGTACGGGAAAGAGCAGAAAGGCAACATGCAGAATTATAGATATCAGAGTAATTCTTTATGTATGCGAAGTCACAATGAATTGAAACAAGATCATTTGTATCGGATAAATAAGATGGAATTCAGAGACACAAAGTTCTGTAAATAACATCTGCTAGAACACAAAGTTTCTTAACATAACACAGATTCATTAATCAAGGACACAAAGTTCCTTCTTGGTTATACAAGATCACCATGCTTGCAAAGTCGAAGAGTATGCAATCGGCAAGACTAATAAACTTGAGACAAATGATCTTCACAAAGAAAATAAATGAAAGCTTAGGAATAACAGAGATCAGATAGACAAAGAATGGAAAGTCCTTCTGTATTGATTTCTTTATGATCTATTTACACTTTTCAGAAAATAAGCCAAGTTCTTCCTCCCTTTAGAATGGCGTAAAGAAGGCCATTATATAGCTTACAATTCAGTTACTCTTCGTAACCGTTTCTTTTAACTAAAGAATAGTTAAGGACCGCCAATCGCAGTACCTCAACCTATTACAAAGAAAACGGAAAAGAAAGGGAAGAAGAGAAAAGAATGGGGAAGAAGACAGGTGGCCAGTCACTGAGAGGGACCCACCGACTTCAGAATCCGCTGCCTGAATTTCTTTAACGCCTCAGCTATGTCTCTGCCACGAGGGACTGACGTGTTGGCCGTAGACTGAGTCCAAAATCCAAGACATTTCTCCATCTCTTTATCAAACTCGACATGAGTATGATAATCTTTATTTGCTTCTCCAATGGCAGATTGAAGAGAGCGATTTCCTTCATTTTCTCTTTGGAGATTGAGCTTTCCTTGAATAGATTATCTTTGACAAAAGCTCTAAACCGAGCTTTGATTTCTTGCAAGGAAAGGGAAACACCAAATTTTCATCCACGAAGATGACAAAGTGTATATCTTTGAAAGCGAGAGACAACCAAAGGTGTCTTGAAAGCTTCGCCCTTCCTACAACTTATTCTTTAGTTCTCCCAAAGCCTCCTCCGGACTTTGATCTTCATATTGATAGTATCGAGCCGCAACCTAAATTCGGGAGGAATTACAGAGAAAAGGGATACACGCGCTAGGGAGAATTAGGTTGCAAGGGTTCGAGCAAGGGGGGAATAGGGTTCATAGCAGGAAACAATGTAAGAATTGCAAAGGTGGCTTGCTCGTTATATAGCCGTTGAGGAGAGAGAAGGGTGATCAATGCGCATTAAATTCATATCTATCAGTTTGAAAAACAACATATTCGGGTAGAGCGGGAAAAACTAAGTATGAATGGCATTTGGTTCGCTTGGGACATGTGAGACGCGAATGCGCGAAACACGCGGCTCGGCCGATTCGGGCGAAGCAGGGAGAAGACGCACAAATGCATTTTGGGACATTTGGGACGAAAACGCGCGAAGGACGCGGTTCGGGTGTTTCGGCCGAAAATGGAACAACTTGCACTTTTGACTTGGGACATTTGGGACATGAAAAGAGCAGAAGTCACGCGGTTCGGGGTGTTTCGGCCGAAAATGGAACAACTTGCACTTTTGACTGGGACATTTGGGTGTTCAAAGTGCGAAAATGTTCGGGTGAAAATGCCGAAAATGGAACAATGAGTTTCCTGAAAAAGTTTGGGACATTTGGAACATGCAAGTCAGGCGAAGTACGCGTTCGGGCGTTTCGTAAAAATGGAACAACTTGCAGAATTAACTTTGGGACATTTGGAACATGAAAGTGCGAAGTACGCGGTTCGGGTGAAATGGCCGAAAATGGAACAACTTGCACAATTCCATTTGGGACACTTGGGACGAAAAGTTCCGACAGGCCCGAAAATGGAACAACTTCGGGGATTTCGGCCGATCGGGGAAAAGAACGCACTTCGAACTTGGGACACGCGGGACAAAAATGTCCGACAGGCCCGAAATACATACAAAATGACCCAAAACATGACTTTTCTCAATTCACGACTTTTCACACTACATTAGAGAAGACACTTAAAACTCAAAATTTTGAAATTTTTACTTCAAGCTCAAGTTTTATTCAAGAGTATTATTTTGCTAATGCATGAAAATTAGAGTTCCAAGTTGCCATATTCATATGTTATTTTCCCTCATAGTGCCACATAGTAAGTTCTTAACTTTGTTGTTATATTGATGCACATTCATTTAATTTTATATATATTTTTGTTAATCTATATATTTTATGGAGTGCTTTGACAAGGAGAAAGACTTGCTTGATTCAAGTTATTTTGGTGTTCAACCCATCTATTAATTGGGTATAACTGGAAATATTCCTGGAATTTTACTTTATGTTGCCTTTTCATGAAGATGTATATTAACAAGTAATTCTAGGATAAATTAATGAAATTTGTCAATGTATATTTACAAGTAATTCTAGGCTAAATTAATGAAATATATTTAGTAATTAATGTATATTTATTTACAAGTAATTCCAGGAAAATTAATGAAATCTGTAATTTATATTTACAATTAGATGTATGTTCTATAGTCTAAGTATATTTACTTGTAAATATACATCTGTTGAATACACATCTACTTGTAAATATACAACTACGAATATAAAACGACATGAAAAGGAACATAAAATATACATCTAACATGTAATTACTTGTAAGTATACATCTACATATTTCATTAATTTAGCCTATAATTACTTGTAAATATAAATCTACATGTACACATACATCTACAGGTTTCATTAATTTAACTCAGAATTACTTGTGAATATTCATCTACATGAAAAGGAAGCATAATATTATATTGCATGCTGCCTTTTTCATGTAGATGTATATTTGGTCATAAATTCAAATATGTATTTGTTTCAATAACATTGCCTTCTTCTGTACTAGACCCATTTTGACCTTTGATCTTTGAAGTATCCATTGCTCAGAATATAGGCACTCACATCAAATGGCTGCACTTCCTTTTATGTGAGTTGATTCAATATTATTTCTTCTCATTGTTGTAAGTTACATTGGTTTGGTAAATTCATCTATCTTTGCAGGTTTTTATTGACATCATGAGGAGAAGGCAACTTCCTAAAAGAGTAAGACCTGCATGTGCCAAAATTAGGGGAGCAAGATTTCGACCAAGTGAATAACATGAAGAAGGGGCTAGCAATACCCCACCTCAAGATGCCAATGACACACCACATGAAGAAGAAAATGTCCAAGCAATAAGAGTGAGCCCTTCACCCAAAAAAGTGACAAAGCCAAGAGCTGCTTGGAACAAGTCTGATATGGATAATGCCATGAAAGATGTTGAAGAATATGGATACTCTACACGTGCTTGCTGCAAAAAAATGGGGTATACCAGCGGTGACCACCCTTACTTCTTGGTTGATGGGCATTACCACTACTAAAAGAAAGGGTCCACCAATAATTCTAACAGATGAAGAAGAGATGGAGATAGTGAGTTGGTGTCATGAAATGGCTGACATGGGCCATGGGTTAGAAATTATACAACTTAAGACATGTGTGGCAAAAATATGCGAAACAAGGTCTAACCCATTCACGGATGGTTTTCTAGGTAAGTCATGGTGGGTAGGTTTTAAAAAAAGACACCCAGATCTAACATTAAGGACAGTTGAAGGCCTTGATAAGGATCAAGCAATGTGTTTGAGGCCATCAATTGTCAGTTCCTTCTACATTACTTTGTCTAAAGCTTATGAGGCCAACCCATATGGACCAAACCGAATATGGAATTGTGATGAAACTAGGTTACAAGATGGAAGGAACTATGGTATGAGAGTGCTTGCTAAAAGGGGTAGTAGGAGTGTCCCATATATCATCCCAAAAAGTAGAGAATGGATTACCATATTGTGTTGTGTAAATGCTTTGGACAAAGCATTCCAGAATTCTATCTTTTTAAGGAGAAGAACCATTTAGAAAATTATATTGCAGGTTGTGAGCCTGGAGCTTGCATGGCAACACAAGCACATGCATGGATGAAAAAATATTTATTCATGAAATGGTTACATCACTTTGCATCATCTATACCTGGTGGTGTGTCTCCTACAAATAGGCATTTACTAATTTTTGATGGCCATGGTTCACATGTTGCTTTGGGGACAATTCAAGAAGCTAGGAGTTTGGGGATTGATTTGTTAACATTGCCTGCACACACCTCTCATAAATTACAACCATTGGATGTGAGTGTCTTTTCTCCATTCAAAACATACTTCAAGGAGGAGAGACACAAATGGATACTTGAAAACCATGGGATAGATGTGAAAAGGGTTGAATTAGCTGAGTTAGGGAGCAAAGCATGTATAATGGCTCTTACACCTAGCAACATTAAATCATGATTCAAAAGAACAAGGATATGGCCTCTTAATCCGAATTCCTTGGATGAAGACATGGGACCTAGTCGAACATTTGACATAGCTTTTCAAGATGATGCTGGTGCAGCAAAAATATGCTTCATCTATCTAGGGTTGATTTAGAGCAAAGTGAAGATGTTGAGATGGTGCCTAACACACAATTGGGAAAGAATCAGAAGCTCAGCAGAAGGAGATAAATATAAATGAATGTGTTGATCAAAAATTGGAAACTCCAAATGGAATTAATCAAATTGATGAGTCACTATCTATGCCCACAGAAGAAAGCCCTCCTGATTGGATGAAAGAAGCAACTCTTAATCTTGGTGTAAACTTGAACTTCAATAATGAAGAGGTCAGCCTCTCTTTACCCTCTCATCCAACACTACTTCATGACTCGATTTGGTGCACTACTATGTTGGCAGTCAAGCTGAAGAAAATGATGCAGAATCATAGGTAGAGGTAGCAGGGGTATTAGGGGCAGATTCAAACCAAACCTGTGAGGGAAACCAAGGACAAAGAACTCTTGGTAGATTCTTGAAACTCCCTGTGGAAAAGGTTAGAGAATCATCAAGGTCAAATAGTGCTTCTGGTATAAGATTGAGTAGGGAATCTCAACTAATCACCGCATATCAGTACATGGAGCTTCTGGTTGAGAAAGAGAAAAAAAAAAAGAAATTGATGAATTGAAGCAAAGAAAAAAGGAACAAATCAAAGAGAAGAAGGATGAAACGAATTGTTGAAAGGGAAAGGAAGGAGCAGGAAAAGATTGAAAAGAATATAAAAGGAAAACAAAGGAGCACCAAAAGTTGATTCAAAGGCAAGAAAGGGAATAAAGAAAGGATCATGAAAGGATTCAAAGGGATCAAGAGATAAAGGAGAAGGAGTTTGAGAAGGCAAGAAGAGAGTTAGAAAGGAAAATGAGATTGAGCAGTCCAATTAATCCTTTTCTTGATCAACACCCAATGTTAAGAGAATTAATGGGCATACATTGCCCCTATCAGTTTCAACACACAATTTTGCAGTTGGAGTGAATGCTTCTCCAAGTTCTAATCCATTCCCAACTACACCTGTGAGGGATGTCAACATGGGGAGGCAACTGCAAATTAACACCCCAACTTCAACCTCAACTGTAGATTCAACACCACCCTTCCCCGGATTTTGGAAATGATATTATCGAAAGTAAATATTTCTTTTTGAAGGCTGAATTTTTGATGTTTGGAATTGGCCTTTCGATTTAAAAACTACAATATAGTTATAATAGTTATATGGCCCAAGTATATTGTATGACCATGTTTTTGTAATGGACAATGGTAATGTTTACTGAATGAATATATGTCTTCCAAGTTATGTGATTATATTTTCCAAAGATTTAAACTCCTATTGTTTCTGAAAATTACATTTTTGAAATTGAAAAATAGTAAATGCTAGTATGCAATTTTCCAATAACCTATATTGGTCATTAATGTAACAACCAGAAGCCAATAACACATTCTACCAGTAGAAAAGAAAATTATGAAATAGTTTCTATCACTGCCTCAATGAGGGTAAAAACCTCACCTATTAAAACCGTATGGAGTGTAGATATTCAAAGAGAATCAAACAATTTCCAAACTTATTTGATGTGTTGATAAACACAATTAAAATGCTGCTCTGCATCTGCACTTCCAATCTGAGTCACTCCAACAAGCATAACAACACCACTGCAACACATGTACAAAAAATACTATCGTTTTTAATATATAAAAATCTATATATTAAATCCTGTTAAATCCTCGCATACTTAAATCCTATTAAATCCTCGCATACTTAAATCATGTTAAATCCTTGAAAATCTATATTACCAAAACTATTAAATCTATGTGTGAGGAGGTGGTGGAAGATGTAAAACATCACTTGCAAATATGATGGTGATGGTTCGTATTCTTTGCAAACATAATCTTTCAAACTTATTTTTTTCATTTTTTGATTGGTTACAATGAATGGGTATCTCAACCACCACTCATGAAATCTTAGGGTCGAACTCTGGACAAAACTGGAACCAAAACAAAATACTCATTAGCCACAATAAAACGTTAAGCAAGTCAATTTAGCCACATCTATAATACTCAATAGATGATTTTCGTAATCCTCACATACTTTCATTTGGGTGCGTCTATTCTGGAACCAAAACTTAATTTGCCGTGGTGAAAGCCCGAATTGATTGCTCAGAAGCTGCCTTTGCTTCTCATCTAGATGAGGGCACTCTGTGATACGGTTTCTTCTTGGGATGGTTACCTTCCTGCTCATCACCAGATCCATTGCCCTCCATGTTGTCACTGCCAGACTCTCATCTTTCTATTTTTTCAAGCTGAGACTCTCCACCGCTGCTTGCCAAACACGTCGGGTTTACCTTCCAAGCTACAAACAGATGCCCATATGGAAAAATAACATTGACACACATTTCCAAACGAAATGATCAGGTGAATTTGAAGGATGCTGCAGAAAATGCTAAGCAAGTTTCTGTTTCTTCTTTCTGTTTCATCTTTCTCAGACTCTCCACCGTGAGGTTCAAGCAGGAAACTCCACGCAATTAATGGAGGGCGGTGAGATGTTTATTGGTGCCTTCAATGACAATAAATGAAGAAGACTTGTACATATTAAGATATGCTTCACTGAAATAACACGACATTCCCTTTCTAATTTAATACTATATCTACATGCATAGATTTCCCTCTCCTCGAAAATCATGGATCCCTTTGTAATAAGTGGCAGACTAAAGAGTAATAGGTGGGGTGATTAAGTAGCATGTATTGGTCCAACCCCTAGAAAAGACAAAAAAATTGACACCTCTCACTCCATCAAGTATGCACGGTGGGTTACGTGTCAGATTTGTTTGGAAAGCAGATTAGGCTGTAGAGAATTCTCAAGTGCTTCTTTTGACAGATTTTTGGGATTTTTGGGATTACCAGGTGCTCGGTATAATCTCCCAAAGTTTGGGTGCACCATGACTGGCTCCCTCCCTTAGTTTTTATTTATTTTACTAGAAAATAATTTATGTGATACATAAAATGCTTCTTTTAAACAATAAATAGACTCTATGTTATGATAATGAGTGAAAAAATTGAAAAAGATCTTAATATCCAGCTTTACTATGTAAGAAGTATTCACGTAATATTAAAAATGAAAGATGAAATACAAGGAGAGTTATTTAACAATGAGTGAACAATTTGATAAAGCTCTTAATATCGAGTTTATAATGAAAATGAAATATTCACACAGATACCCATAGTGTAACATGTCCTTGCTTTGATTTAATTACCATTTATTAGTTACGGAAATTGCACTCTATGTCTATACTAGTTTGTTATTTATTTTAATGGAAAATGAGTTTTTTTCTACAAAATGTTTGTTTGTTGACATGGAAACTAGATCATTATTTGAGAATTTACAAATTTAATTGAAAATAACCTATTGCAATTGTTGAGTTCGATAACTGATGTTTTAAAAAAAAATCTGTTTGAAAAGTTTAATAAATTACTAAAATTCTAGATAGTCAAATAGTTTTTGCATTTTGATTTGTTTTTAGAAGTTTTTTTGATGGGTTTGAGTTCCTTGAATACGTTGTGATGGGTTCAATTTCAAACATTGATGGCGAACCATGTTGAAGTTCCCTATCTCTAGAATAAAAGCAATGATCATGTCAAATTCATGAATATTATAGTATTTATGGCTTTATTGTCACAATATTATCAAAAGAAAATGAGCAAATGGTCAAAATTTCAATGTTATATTCTTATGATCCCATTATTTATTCCTCGATTCAATTTATAGTTTTATTAATTAAGGCATGAGTTAAACATGTACATATAAACATTATACTACATTTGAATACCATTTCAAAATTTTAATGCCTACATATCTAAGTCATTGTTGTTAGAAACCAATTTTTTGAATGCCACATGTATTATTCACTACTCTCCTCTCCTTACTTTTATTAATCCTAGCACCCATACATTTTATTCTTACAACAATGATATTACAAACATTTGAAAGACTAAATTGGGAGGCTATGCTTATGGTTTAAAATGAGATGTTACTTACTTGAATTTCACCGTAGAAAAATCCTTTGATGTATGATGTGCTTAAAATATATAGTTTGGTGAAATTTACTATGCGGTTTGAAGCGTTTTTAGTAATTATAACAACGAAAATTTTAGCGGTGAATATTTGTAATTATGTGAAAAGAAAAGATTTCTTAAATAATGTTTGGATATTTGGTCATTGTATAACTACCTCTAGCTTCACCGAAAAATATCACAATTGTTACCATTTCCCACTCACCTAGCCAAAGGATTTGTAGTCTCAATGAATTTTATCATGGATCACCTTCACATCGACAATTCAGGATTGTAAAAATAATGTTTTCATCACCCCAGATTATATGGGCCCTCGGATCACAATCATCAATATTAGAGAGGTAAATTTTCAAATTAATTGAATTCTTGATGTGTATGTACATATATTAAATTTGCTTAAAAGTAATTAATTTTATTTATCTTTTATAAATTTTGAATTTGCAACTTCGACATTGGTCCAAATAGAAAAGGAATTAACAATAGAATATTTCTTATTTCTTGTAAAAATTAGATAAACAAAGTTCATTCAGGCTACTACATTTAAGTTTACAACGTAGTACCCTACAAGTTACATTTGGTAATTCAACTGATAATTGATCTATTTTAATCTTGATAACATGTTTTTGATCATGCGATGTTGCACCGCTTTCTCTAATTTTGTGAGTTAGTGATGCTATTAAAATTTGTGATGCTTTTCAAATTATCTTTCCTTAATTTGTGGCACTTTTAGTATAGGTGTGACATCACCATTTTTATTTTTCATGTAATAATTTTTATGCTTCTTACCATACTTTATTGTTTCCATGTTGTGTGACACCACAATGCATAAGTTGATTTCAATTAATCACAACCATTTCATATGTTCCACGTGCCATGATATATGAGTTCCTTTGCATCGCAACACTTCACCATGATACAAAGGTATATTGTACAACATGAATAATTTTTTGACATAACCCTCAACGATGATGTTATATTTGAAATATCCATATGCTATAAAGCTCCATTATTTTCATTATGCTTATTATTATTATGTTAACCATTTCCCATGTGATGTTATCCTCATTTATGCACTACTTGATCTAGAGGACATTCCTATGTCATATGCTCCCTAAGTTTCCTAAAACTAGTTTCATACGGAAGTATTCATTAATATATTTTCAACGCCTTTTGAACAAGGTAAAATGGAGTCCATATGAGGAAGATATTGTCCACTAAATTTTAGGTTCAAGTAGAAAAAATGGATATCATGTTTGCACAACATTGATGTGGCATGTTGAGAATGCAAAAACTGGATACATGTGGTGATGAGAAGTGGCATAATTCCTTCTAAGAAAAATAATGGTTTTAGCCTCCAATCTTCAATTGTAGAGATGGGTCAAATATAGTATGTTAGTTGGAGGCCCAACACCTCATGGGGTTCATTTTTTGTATAGAGGGGGACCCTGCTGCCATTCTTCACAATGCATAACATGTGATTTTTCTTATTAACCTCACCGAGGTTCACATATTAAAGTGTATGTGGGATAATTCCCAAGAGTTTCTCAAACATCTCAACTAACTTGACGAGCTATAAACCAAGCTAGCTTCAATGCATTATCACATACCTCTCAAATTTTACAAGCCAACTCGTTAAAGTAACTAAGCTAACTGAGATCCTCATCATGCTAATAAGTCATAACCACCTCACCACCAATAAGCTCATGAATCAATCTTATCAAACTAATTTCATTGCATAATAATTGCCGAGCTATTAATCGAGAGCAAGATACATACGAGCTAAGAGGAATTGTCACCTCATAACTTCCAAGTGTCTAAGTCATATGCAATGTAACCAAAAACTAAATGCATAGCTCGAGGATCAATATATACACCAAGGATATGAATCCAATAAACAAAAGGATCAATACATGCCCTAATATTCACACTCAATGCTTAATAAATCCTATGCTCATCCCTAAACTGCTTTCGACATGTGGGATGTAGAGGACTTGCCACCGCATAACTTTCAAGTGTCTAAGTCATATGTAATGCAACCAAAAAATAAATGCATAGCTCAGGGATCAATATATACACCAAGGATTTGAATGCAATAAACAAAAGGATCAACACATGCCCTAATCTTCACGCTCAATGCTTAATAAATCCTATGCTCATCCCTAAATCGCTTGACATGTGGGATAATACATCCCACATATAACAAAGAAAACCAACCACATGATGGAGGTGGAGTGGCACTCGAACTTTGGTCATTTAGTGTAAAAACATTAAGGCTTTACTGTTACAAACCAAACTAGGAAATATTATATAAGGAACTCGGTAGTATATAAAGTGTAATGTCGCAAGATTGTGCTAAGTCTTATATCCTTTTTGGAGATATTTAGCCTATTTTAATAGAGAGAGGGCATGTTTATATAATTTTATATAGGGATGATGTAGAAGAGATAAAACAGAGACATATTTTCCAATTTTGAGAGTTATTACCCATTTTTGGGGAAGAAAATCACCTCATGAGGAGAGAAAATCCTTTTTAGAGAGAGAAGAGAAGGTAATCATCTGAATTTTAAATGAAGTGTTAATGGAATATTCTTAAAATCTTAGATAGACAACAAAATACTTATTTCTAATTATAGGTTTAAAAAATTGAATAGATCTTAGGAGAAGCAAGAAAATACATTGATAGTGATAAATAAATAGTTTATATTTAATGAAAAATTATACCCTCACCATTAGAAATGACTAAATGCAGTTTATTATATTAAATAATATAAAAAACTATAGTATTATTGTCTATTAATATAAATCTATAACATTAAGACTATATGATGCTCTCTAGTTTAAGAAAACACTAAAAAGAACTAGAAGAATGATTTCATTCTTTTGAAATTAAGTGGAAAAAGAAAGCACACACTAAAATAACTATCGTTTAATACAAATTTGTAAGGCTAAAATTATATGATGTTTTTTTGGTTTAAAAATAATAAAAATAAACCATGAAGAATTTTTTCATTCTTTTAAAATTAAGAATAAAGACCTAATTGGTGAACCTTGGTTCTATGGAAAGACCATTTTGCATGTCTCTAGATGGAGACTTGGTATGGTTGAGTTGGATTTGGTTCCTAATGCCTGGTTGAATGGGTAAAGTTTCTACTTTACCGGAAGAATTTTGGGATAAAGAAGTGCTCTTAGGAATTTATGAAGCCATGTGTCATATCTTGGTTATGGATTCTACCACCAAGGCAAGATCTAGTCTTGTTTGCTGGGAATGTGTGTAAATGTGGATGTGAGGAAGCATCTCATAGCTTTTATATGAATTATTTCACAATATGAAGAATGAGATAAGAAATTCATCTTTGAAGCTTCCCTTATTTTTAGTGTGGTGTGTATATTTAAGGGACATAGAGAAGGTGCTTGCAAATTCAGGTAGGTGTGGACCAAGAAGGAAAATAATTGTTCTTCAGTCCTGTGCATCTTCTTTTAGTGGATGCCCAGATCATGATGGCATGTAGTTGGAGGAAAGAAGACTAATAAGGACTCAATGGAGAAAGTCGGATCTGTTATTGACTCTCCTATTTAGGTGGATGACCATGATTGGACACATGTTGTGGTCGTTTAGAGGACCTAGATCATTGTCCAGTTGTGCTATATAAAAAGGATGAAGCACCACATGTTGTCCAGGAGTTGCTCGTGGAGGACATGGATTTGATTAAAGGATCGATGCTTGGGGGTTCAACCCCAGTCCTTGAGTTGAGTGGTCAATCAATTGATCTAATTGGAATGTGTAGAGATGAGTGCTTGGGGAATGTTCGGGGAGGGCTTTTAGAGTTGATGTTAAAGTTGGTCTGCGCTATGCGTCGATGGAGACAAATGAAATCAGCCCTATTTCAGGGCTGAGCACATGCATAGTTACCCTATGTGGCTCTATCCCAATGTCATCTTCCAATAGTAAATTTAATAACTGTACTCCAGATCATTTGTCTATTATGGATATTGGCCACATTTAAAACCCTCCCTTGACTCCTACGTAGGTAATGGTTAATCCTTTTGAGGTGGAGGCTCAAAATGTTTCTGATTGGCTTCAGACATTGGAGTGACTTTGAGGACATATCATTTACCAAGGAGGACTAGGATGGATGAAGCTTGATTGTTGTAGAGGATGTTGATGAAGGATCTATTGATCAGCTCAACCCTGGTAATATTGAAATCATGTTAAATTTTGAATAAAATGGGTGTTTGACAACAAAAACTAGGTAAAAGGATGAAAAGATTGAGGGGAAAGCTCTATGTGACCCCAATAGACTCAATTTTATTGATTACTAGGAAGGTCCTCATTATCATGAGTATGTTTTTAAAAATTTCAGTTTTAGGAATCATAATGAACTTATCGAGCATGAATTATAAGAAGAGGGGTGAACAAAGTATTAAGTAAATACAAAAGGTTTTATCTTTCTCTGGTTGATTTCCATTTCTATTTAGTCCGATGATTGAGTTAAGTCCGTTTGAATCTTTGTTATATATTTTTCAGTTCTCTGTGAGATTCATTGTAATATCTTTCTTGTAATGGCCCTTGGAGCCTTTTCCAACCATTATGTAATGCCCACAAATATGACACACAAATACAATAGTAAAAATACAATTTTTTTTTTTGACTTACATTGCTTGATATATGACAACACAAGGGATTACTTAGGACAATGCATAACACATGATACACTTGCACAAACATTATCCCACATAGACAACATGAAAATACATGATGCACATCAAGGCCAATTTTCCCCAAATGACAAGCAAAATAACGATTCAACTACAATATAAACTCCCGTATGGGCACCATCCATGACACAAAAAATTTTCGTTTTTTACATATTTATTATAGTCATATTTTGTTATTGACCTTAATTATTTGAAAAACACTTATCATGCAGTCCTTCATTCTTCTTTAAACTAGACTACATTATCTTTATTTTGCTTAACATTTTACTTGTAATGATTACATATAATTTTACTTATTTTTCTTATCACACAAAAATGATGTAGCCGATTTGTTGAAAGGAACATATGTAGACACATGAGGCTGCTAGCGTTTGTTCTAAGGATTTTTTTTCTAAAGGCATGTTTCTTGGCTTTATAATTAACCTTAGTTGCAATGAGGGAGGTTCACATAACATAAAGTGAATTTTATTAGTTCAAGAGTAAATGGATTATGTGTCCTTTTCATATTAGCATTTAATTACTAAGGTTACTCTATTTGGTTTTAAGATATTACAACTAACCATATATTCTAACTACTTAACTTAAATGCTTAGTCATCAAGATCCTAAGGAGTATGATTTCACACTCAACCAAGTTTGGATTCCTGGGCAATTAAGTATTAGATGCGTGTTACAAGGAGACATTCAATTATAAATTTTACACACCTTACTAAGGTCACAACTAGAGTGATTGAACACCCTTATCTCCAATAATCATCTTGTAACTCTAGGTACATTCAATACTTCTTGTCAAGATGACACTCTTGTTTGAGAGGGGTTAAAGGGGATTCACACTCAATATTCTCATGTGTAGGTAACTAAAACACAAGATCCACTCAAATCATTTACATTCATCTTAAAATAATATCACTTAATTTTATTTAAATAACGTTTAGAAATTAGTTGTGTAACCCATTTGTTAATAAGACATTTGTATCCTCATGGGACTACTAGTCCTTGTCTTAGGGGATTTGTCTCTAAGAATATGATCACATAGTTTCACATCATACATCCATTACATAATAGGAAAAGTGGGAGAGCAAGAGGGGAAATTCCATTGTTTAAAGGTTAAGATTCACATTAAATTTTACACAACGTGGATCTGGTTTCCCACCACAAGATGGTTTAAACACATTATATGAATGATCTAAATTTTAATTTCCTCCTAGTACATCATCTATGGTTACATTTTCACAAACTAATCATAAATTAAAAAGTTTTTAAGTTTCACAAATAACTCTTAGTATTGTACCATAGAAACCAAACGATAATAGAAATTGGGTATCAAGCTCATTTATAATCCCAACTCCTAAAGGTGACTTTCAAGGGTTGTTAGAAATATTTTCACACAAAACCTTCACTCTACACATGTTTTGGGCCAAGAGGGTTTCACATTATGTTTAAAGTTGGTTTCCCATACACACAATACTACCATTCCTAGGAGGGGACAACATACTCAAGACAAAGTTTAATGATGTCGTTCCTAATTGTCGGGTTCACGGCCATGTCACTAAGCATATAAGCTAGGATGGAAATATCAACTTGGGCTCTTATCTCCTTAAGCTAGAGGGTGTCATTGAGTATAAAGATTTAGGTTCATCCTAAGGTTTTAGTTTTCCTATGCTAAAAAGGATAGCATGAGAAGGGTAGTTATGCACAAGTTTTATAATAGGGTTGGTTGTTTTGTTTATATTTCTTTGCTACATTTTTGAGTTAAATAACAAAACACATCGAGATTTCATCATAAATTTCACATCGAGAAAGCACTATAAGATGTCAAATTCAATTTCATTTAACATATATATTTCAAATTTTACAATACAAAATTTGGAATCAAAATAACATCCATGTTTAGATACACATTTCCCTAAACACTAACATCTCATAAATATTACAAAATTTCAATAATAAACCTTTCAATACTTCAAAAATGTTGATTTAGCCTCTACAATTTCATTGTTTCAAATAACATGCAAAAATGATATTTTTAGTGGCACTTCACCTCCTCCAAGTCTTGATACCTGCAACCACCACATGATCAATAAAATGCTGACATGACATCCACCTAAGTCTAGCATAATTATCATTTTTTGTTTTCCATTTATGCAATAATAATAATACACACACAACAAGAGAGGGTTAGGGCATATATTCAATCCATTTCATTTCATTTTTTTAACTAAGGGAGAGAGAGACAGGGATAGGAAGAGAGAGAAAAACACCATTTTTCTAAAAGTCACATTTCACAAACAAACCACAATAGAGAGAGTTTCATGTAGTTATTTATATGTTTCAAAAGTCTTCACGATGGTTTATTGTCTTGACTAGGGTCCCACAACCTTATTTTACATTTTTCTACTAGTTGTGAAAACATTTAATTAAGGCTCGGAGGCTAAGGTACCACGTTCAAAAATTGTCTTTTGATGGGAAAATGAACAATTGTTAAGTTCCTACACGTATTCATATATACCAAGAATTCACAGGAACTCATGGAGTTCAGGACTGGCGAACGGTTTACAATTAGCGGCTAGTTTTCCGGGGCCATCCGTCGTAATAGGGCTAGTTGCAAAAACAACCAATTTTAGCTCGAGGGCTAAGAAACCTCATCCAAAATTTGACTTTCGATGGATTAAATCTCCACAGAAATATTCCTACATGCCCTCATATATATGGATAATTCATCGAATTACACGAAACTAAGAATTGGTAAACAAGTTACAATTAGTGACTAGTTTTCTGAGCCACCGGTCATAATCGGTCCAGTTTGACCTAGTCAAACAGTGACCAGGGGCTTCTAAAAATCCCTTTTGCAAAACTAGCTAGAAATACGTTTCTCCCTAAACATAAGGTTATAGGCAATTTTCTAGTAAAAATACTAGATGTTTGCGAAGGTGGAAAAACATTCCTTCACTTAGGGTCAAAATGGTGGGCCGAACAAAAACCAAATTTCTAGCTTTAACAACTCCCTTAAACTATAAAATGGGGTGACATGGCTCTTAGAGGGGCGGAGAAGAGAGCACAAAATGTCACCTAGGATTACTCTAAGGCTATAATATATGACTCCCCACATAACAAGGGTCACAGATGAAACTTAACATCTCCTTTTGGGTTTCAAAAGGTTGTTTTGTGGGTCTTTAAATATTGTGATTTAATATCTTTTACAAGGGAACTGTTGGTGGGTTTACGAGGAAAACAAACTCATCTTATCAATAAAAGAGTGTCACAACTATCTAGTCTAGTTACGAAGTTTTCTAGATCGTGGCTAAAGGAGGGGTTTAAGTTTATGCTTGACTAACAAGTGTTATTTAGGTTACATAAGTGCTAGATGACATTTTATTGTTTTACAAAACAAGTTTATATAAAATAATCAAATGTATGATACTCCAAGGTTTTAAATTTATTTCACGTTGCAAATGAAAAACTAAAGTAGAATTATTAGAATTATGAAAGACAAGGTGAAATGAACCATGCATGGGAATAAAAGGTGGGGGTTCACAGGTAAGAGAGAGCTCTCAACTACCAAGCAATACACCCCACACTATCCTAGGCTTAACTAGCACCAAGGTAAGGTTTAGAGCTAATCAACAAGATCACCAAAAGAGATGATTTCTTATAGTATTCATATATATATATATAAGCCATATGACTCCATACACGTATATATATATATATATATACCATATAATACATCCACACATATCATAGGCATACATATATATATACATACATACATAGGTTTACATTCCTATATATATATATATAATAATATCTTATATGTATAGTGTATATATATATATATATATGTGTGTGTATATATATATATATATATATATATATATATATATATATATTCTGGTTTTTAGAGAACTCATGCCATTTAAAGAATTTACAGATTGCCTCCATTCAAATTTTCACCTTCCAAAGGTCCCATTACATTCAAAGAACACATTTCTTTACATTGTTTGGAGTAATGCACACACCTAAGTGAGGCACTCATATAGATATGTCTGGCTATGGCATTTCACATGTAGAGGAAGAGTGAAAAAAGACCAAATCTTGAAAAGACATACGTGGGATAACAGAAAGGCACTTTCAATGTTTTAATCAACATAACCACTACTTGAAATAAAAGAAAAAGAATGGGACAATGAAGTGGTAATCGACATCTTCCCCGAGCATGGTGTAGCAAGGTTACAGTGCACGTAGCACAACTTAGAAGGAGAATAAGAAAAATCAATATAGCTAGAAAAAACACCCAAACGAAGTGCCTCCTAATATTTAATCTTCTTCTTTATATGCATACAAAAAACAAACAAGCGATAGAAGCTATTTTCTCTCATAGAAAATTGAACCCGCTTCAAATGCATATTCAAATCCAAATCACTCAATTTATGTATAGTAAAGTGAGGAGATATTTTGGGTGGAAATTTATCTATCCGTATAGGTTTGATTCAACCCATGATGAATTGATTTTAGAATGGTTGTAATTAGAGCACTATTAACACAAATCCACACAATGTTCTGTTTATTTAACTTTTGAGTGTTTTGCACTCTTGGTTAAATATCCAATTACTACTAAATTACAACATTGACTTGGGTTTCATCATGGTTAACAAATTGGATCTCAAATAAAGTGCTTGTATTATAATGTAAGGGAAATGAAAGTTTTGAAGGTTGTCCAAGATGTTTCGATCTCCGCACTCTGTCCAAGGTTCCCGTGTTTTCATAGGTTGCCACTGATGCTAACAATGTGAAATGGTTAGGTTGGATACCTATTTGTTGCATAGGGTGAAAAAATCAAACTGTCTTGGTAAGAGACCCATGCCTGCCACATGCCACCATGCCCTGATAGATTGCACTTCCTTTCCCTCATTAGGAGGATCTCTTTTTTTTTTATAATAACGGTTGAAGTAGAAACCACCATCATTGGATGGGGAGGAACTAGGGCATTACATCTCCCTCTACTTATAAGAGCATCATCCTCGATGTGACACAACACCAAGGGAAGAAAGAGGGATATGAAATCTAGGGAAGTCAACAATGATAGCCCCACTTAGGGAGGAGGCTCTGTCACTTTAAATGCGACCACAAAAAAGTTAATCATATTTTAAAATTTTCTCAATCTTAATGCTCTATGAAGATTGGAATATCTCCTAATTTTATTACTCGATTAATCTTTTCCTTAATACATTTCCTTAGTTTCAAGGTTCATACGATTTCATTGTTCAACATTTCAAATCCCTAGTGAACTCAAATCCAAGTTTTGATGATTTTTTTGAAGCATATTCACTTGTGTTTTCTCATAAGTGTATTCACAATTTATTAGTTTTACCATTTGTAAATTTTTTTAATGTTCACAATGTTATCACTTGTTAAGAATTTCAATTTTCAAATGTCCATAATGCTTCCCAAACACTTGACATCACAATGTCACACAAGGTCCAAAGTACAACACTAGTAACCCACAAAACACCTTTTTAACACATTTTCACGACTATACAACAATAAGACTATCATCCCAACTAGTGAGAAGAATATAATGACACATGTCATTTAACATAATGACTTTTCAAGACAACATGATCACGTGGAAGTAGACTAATTTGGTAATATCTTAGATCTTAATGTTATGTGAAGATTGGTAGTTAGTTATCTTTTACTTTATTACTCAATTAGTCTTTTCTTTTACAATATTTCTTAATCTCAAACTCTTAGTATTCATTGTTTATAATTTCAATTGCCTTATTTTCTAGGGTGCCCAATAGTAATTGGCTTCAAGATGTCACACAAAACTCAACACAACACAAATGACCCACGAGACATCTTGCTACATACTTTCATGACTGTATCACATCACAAGACCTCTAAGTACAACATGGAAAGACAACAAATAGTCCACATAACAAATAATTTCTAACACGCACATGGGACTGAAAAACAAAATCATCATGTTGATGTATATACAACTAGTATCATATGACCCAAAGACCATGACTATACCGACACAATGCTAAGACAATATCCAATAGTACATACTAACCAAGAGGAGCGTCAAACATAAATAATAACAATTCCTAACAAGACTCACAAGAGTACATATAATTCATAATACCAACTCCACACACCACAAAACAACTCCATATACCTCCCAAACATCACAAAATAAATCCATATACCTCCCAAACATCACAAAACAACTCCATATACCTCCCAAAGCATCATGAAACAACTCCATATCCGGTCACTCAACCATAGAGCCCTATCACCTTATTTCTCCATATCGGGTCACTTAACCATAGAACTCCATCTCCTTATTTCTCCATATTTGGTCACTTAACCATAAAGCCCCATCTCCTTATATTTCCATTTAATGAGGTCGGGTCACCCTATGGCCCTAGGCACATAGAGACCCATCACCCCCCACCCAAATGACATAGTAATATGTAGTTCAAAACTACACAACCCTATGAACCTCTTGGGCATACCCCATACAACGAAGAAATCCATAGGTCCAACCACTCCATGGTAAATCCCATGACCTTAATCTTACACATCATGACATTAGAACCAACATAAAATCAGGGCTTTCAAATGCCAAGTGGCAAAAATACCAAGCCTTGGGCTAGGCTATAAAAAATTTAAACTTGAAAAGCAAATTAAAAACTAAGAAAACAAATGGCTAAATAGCCATAATTAGTGCAAAAATTTGCACGTTAGTGCAACAACAAAATAAATTTCCAAAATTGCAACAACTCAACCAAAATTTAAATAAAACATTTTGTTGGTTCTAGAAAAGGGAGAGAAAAGAAAAGTTAAATTTACGAATAAAATACGTATAGAGAAATAACACATCACAATCACTATGTGGCCTTATATGGCCACCAAAGGGGTACTCATTGAGTTGTTGGCACTTGGACATCGAGCCTCGGCTTGTAAAATAACATATCAAATAATATAATTGTCATCATCTCTGCCTAAATCATCCCTCCATACTCCCACAAGGCTCAACATAGTCTGAGAGGGGGTATAGGTTGCCTTTCACTGAGCTTAAGGTGTTTTGAAACACAATATACATGGTGCCCATTGGGCAACCATACATACCAAATGAACAAAAGTGGGTTTTCAATCTATGTAAGACTTCACTCCCTATCTCATACTCGGCTCAAGTGACTAGTCAACGATACACCAATGCTAAGGTACACATAGGTCATCTATATGAAAACCATATAGGGAGAGAGAAAATGGTACAGTCACCATCTACTGAGCCTAAGGTGTTCACGAAACATAATATATATGGTTCCCATTGGGCAATCTACCATACATACCAAATAAACTAGAGTGGATTTTCAGTCTATGTAAGACTCCACCTCCTATCTTGTACTTGACTCGAGTGATTGGTCAATGGTACTCATTTCCTCTCTCTAAACATACACTTTTACCGATTTCTTCCCTTAGGGTCGGTTAGTGTAAGGTTCACAACATAACACATAACTACATTACTAACATGATGGTGATTCACACACATTAACCATAACGTCTTACACATGGTATAGCACAATCGTTACTTTCATGGGTTACAATACATCACATTTCCACATAATGCACCCAAAGTGCAAGCACTTTAATAATAGGGTCATACGATCACCATATGCCCCTAATTCATGACATGAACCATCACATATTACATGAATTATACATATGATGAACACAATTAATAACATTACAACATATAGTCAATTGCAATACAACATGGTGACACGAATTATTCATCACAACATGGTGGGGACATCATGATATAATCCAATTGACTATACACCAATATTGTCATACAACACATCAAAACAACAAAAACAATCCAACACTCCGCAATCCACAATAACATTATTTTCACACACACAATGTGGCACATCCTATATATCACATAATAACAAAACACTCCAACACTCCGCAATCCACAATAACATTCTTTTCACACACAACAATGTGGCACATCACATATGAACTCCTCATTGAATCCACAAAAAGGAGAGTGAACACTCTCATCACAAGCACATCAACATGATAAAAATATGCACTAAGTGACATGCACAACACGTGCGTTCATAATATCACAATTACAACATTGTTCACATCACAACATATATCACATTATTCTTCCCATCTCCACCACCACCATGCAAGATCATATCAATTCCAATCTATCCCGCAGGTTCAAGAGCATGAACCTCCTCGCCCACAAATATTTGACATACCATATGTAATGATTACATCATCTGATGTAGCACTGTTGCTTGTTGATATCCATAGAAACCAAATGATAATAGAAATTGGGTATTGAGTTCATTTATAATCCCAACTCCTAAAGGTGACTTCCAAGGGTAGTTAGTGATAGTTACCACCCATAACCTTCACTCTACACCTGTTTTGGGCTAGATTGCTAATTCCATTTTGTTTGCTTCCTATCAAACAAAGAATGATGGGTAGTTTGTTGAAAGGAACATATGTACACACATGAAGTGTCAAAGAATCGCTTGGATTTGTTTTCTAAAAAGGCATGCAGATGATTTTTAGCAGCTTTCTGACAATTAACCTTAGGTTCACAAAAATGAAATTTATTAGGTGGGTTACATATCCTTTTCATATTAGCATCACATTATGTTTACATTTGGTTTCTATACACACATGACTACCAATCCTAGGAGGGGACCACATACTCAAGACAAAGTTTAACTCTAAGAACATGATCACATCACATAATACATCCATTAAATAATTGGAGGGAGACGGCCATGTTTAAGGGTAAATATTCACATTAAATATAAGCTTTCCCAGGATGGAAATCTCAACTTGGGCTCTTACCTTCTTAAGGTAGAGGGTAACATCATTAATATAAAGATTTAGGTTCATCCTAAGGTTTTAGTTTTCCTATGCTAAAAAATTGTGATCAAGCACGAGAAGGGTGGTTATGCAAAATTTTTATATTAGGGTTGGCTATTTTGTTTAGATTTCTTTGCTTACATTTTTAAGTTAAATAACATAACACACCATAGATGCATCATAAATTTCCTAGGTTTTAGATTTCATCCAAAAGGGTAATTATGCACACTATAAGATGTCAAATTTTGAGTTCATTCAACACACACACACACACACACACACACACACACACACACACACACACACACACACACACACACACACACACACACACACACATCCAAATTTTACAATACAAAATTTGGAATCAAAATAGCATCAATGTTTAGATGCACATTTCCCCTAAAAATAACATCTCATAATTATTAAAAAATTTCAATAATAAACCTTTCAATACTTCACAAAATATTGGTTTAGCCTCTATAATTTCATTGTTTTAAATAACATGCAAAAATGATATTTTTAGTGACACTTCACCTCCTCCAAGTCTCGATACTTGCAACCACCGCATGATTCACAAAATGTTGGCATGGGATCCACCTAAGTCTAACATAATTATCATTTTTTGTTTTCCATTTACGAAAATTTAATAATACACACAAAAAGAGAGGGTTAGGGAAAATATTCATTCCATTTCATTTCATTTTTTAACTAAGGGAGGAGAGAGACATATATAGGGAAGAGAGAGAAGAGAGAGAAACACCATTTTTCTAAAAGTCACATTTCATGTAAAAATCCACAATAGAGAAGGTTTCATGCAGCTTCTTTATACATTTCAAAAATCTTCACGACGGTTTATTGTCTTGACTAGGGTCCCACGACCTTATTTTATATTTTTCTACTAGTTGCAAAAACATTTAATTTAGGCTCGAGGTTAAGGTACCATGTTCTGAAAATTGTCTTATGATGGGAAAATGCACAATGGTTAAGTTCCTATGTGTAATCCTATATACCAAGAATTCACAGGAATTAAAGGAGTTCAAAATTGGTGAACAATTTACAATTGGTGGTTAGTTTTCCATGGCCATCGGTCGTAATAGGGCTAGTTGCAATAACAACCAATTTTAGCTCGAGGGCTCAGAAACCTCATCCAAAATTTGACTTTCGATGGATGAACTCTCATGGAAAGATTCCTACATGCCCTCATATATATGGAGAATTCATCAGACTTGATGAAACTAAGAATTGAAAAATGGGTTATAGTTGGTGACTGGGTTTTCCTAACCCATCTAGATCATAATCGACTCCAATTTGACCTAGTCAAACAATGACCAGGGCCTACAAAACCCCTTTCCAAAACTAGTCCAGAAATGTGTTTCTCCCCAAACTGAAGGTTACATGAAATTTTCTAGTAAAAATACTAGAGGTTTACGAAGGTGAAAAATCATTCCTTCGCTCAGAGTCAAAATGGTGGGCCGAACGAAAACCAACTTTCTAGCTTTAAAACTCCCTTAAACTAGAAAATGGGGTGACAAAGCTCTAGAGGGGCGGAGAAGAGAGCACAAATAGTCACTCGAGAGTGCTCTAAGGCTTGATATGAATCCCCACATAACAAGGGTCACAAATGAAACTTAACATCTCCTTTTAGGGGTTCAGAAGGTTGTTTTGTGGGTTTTTAGTTATTTTACTAGCTTTTACAAAGGAATCTGTTGGTGGGTTTACAAGGAAAACAAACTCAACTTGTCAATAAAAGAGTGTGACAACTATCTAGTTTGGTTACGAAGTTTTCCAGATTGTGTCTGAAGGAGGGGTTTAAGTTTATGCTTGACTACCAAGTGTTATTTGGGTTACATAAGTGCTATATGACATTTTATTGTTTTGTAAAACAAGTTTATATAAAATAATCAAATGTAAGATACTCCAAGGTTTTAAATTTATTTTGTTGCAAATGAAAAACTAAAGTACGAGAATTATGAAGGACAAGGTGAGATGAACCATGCATGGGAATAAGAGGCGGGGGTAAGAGAGAGCTCCAGGCGATCCGCATTCACAATCAACAAGATCACGCAAAAGGAGATGATTTCTTCGAGTGGTTCACGGGTCTTGTTGAAGCCAAAGTGACTCCATGCACATGTGCTCCTCAAAGACCAAGCAATACACTCCACACAACCACCCCAGCTTAACTAACACGTTGAAGGTAAGGTTTAGAGCTTCCTCAAGGTACTGGCATGGCCAAAATTTCTTCCACGCATCCGCATAAGAGTTGAATCATATATATATATATATATATATATATATATATATATATATATATAGTTTTTTTAGAGAACTCATGCCATTTGAAGCATTTACATACTACCTCCATTCAAATCTACACCTTCCAAAGGTTCCAACACATTCAAAGAACAATTTCTTTGCATTGTTTGGAGTAATGCACACACCTAACTGAGGCACTCCAATAGATACGTCTGGTTGTGGTGTTTCACGCAGAGGAAGAGGAAAAAGAAAAAATATTGCAAAGACATACGTGGGATAACAGGTAGAAACTTTCAATATTTTAATCAACTTAATCACACTCAAAATAAAAGAAAAATAATAGGACAATGAAGTGGTAGTTGACGTCTTCCCGAGCATGGTGTAGCAAGGTTACAAAGCACGTAACACAACTTAGAAGGAGAATAAGAAAAATCAATATAGCTAGAAAAACACCCAAACTAAGTGCCTCCTAATCTTTAATCTTCTTCTTTATATGCATACAACAAACAAACAAGTGACAAGAAGTTGCTTCTTCTCTCATAGACAATTTTTTCTTCTTTTTTTCTTCTTCTTCTTTTAACCCGCTTCAAATCCAAATCAATCAATTTATGTATAGTAAAGTGAGGAGATATTTTGGGTGGAGATTTATCTCCCCGTGTAGGAATGATTTAACCCATAATGAATTGAGTTTAGAATGACTGAAACTAGAGCACTATTAGCACAAATCCACACAATGTTCATTTTATTTATTTTTGAGTGTTTTGCACTAGGTGCAACTATCCAATTACTACTAAATTACAACCTTAACTTGGGTTTCAATGTGGTTAACGCATTCTATCTCAAATAAAGTGATGGTATTATAATGCAAGGGAAATGACAGGATTGAAGGCTTTCCAAGATGTGTCACTCTCCACACTCTATCCAAGGTTTCCATGTTTTCATAGGTTGTCACTATGCTAACAATGTGAAATGGTCAGGTTGGATACTTGTTTGTTGCATATATATAGGGTGAAACAGTCAAACTGTTTAGTGAAGAGACCCATGCCTGCCACATGCCGCCATGCCCTAATAACTGCACTTCCTTTCCCTCATTACGAGGATCTATTTTATTTTTATTTTTATAATAATGGTTGAAGTAGAAACCACCATCATTGGATGGGGAGGAAGTGGGGCATTACACCTTACCAATCAAAAACATTAAGAAGAAAAGAAAAGCACACATAAAAGATAATTTTAATCTAAATAATTAATTGTAACTTCTCTATTATACAATGGTAATATTGAGAAGTTAAATGTGTCATGAACGCTATTTGATTAGGTTGTATCATCAACAAGGGTAAGACTAAGAGAAATTATAACTTTCTTACTAGGGAAAATAAGGGAACATTTCAATAATGATGATTTTATTAAAGCAATGACTATAATAAATCCCACTTATTAGAATAGTGCACAATATGAAAATTATTTGTAGGATGGCTACCAAAAATATTGACTTACATTGATTTAATCTTTTTGTAAACCTATTAATATCAATGGAATGAATATTCTAAGTATTTTAAACAAAAATTGTTAATTGATGAATCCCAACAAATTTCCTAAACAATTCTTGATCAATGAAAATATTTGGATAATCCTTTTTAGTGTGGAACAATAACTTGGTTAGGGAAATAATTACTTTTATCATATTTTAAAGTAAATAATGACCGAGTTTTTGTCACTAGTTGATTTATGCCAAAAAATAATTTTGGGTTCGCTTGAAGATGAGCGAGCTTTAAGTGCCTTGTCCATCTTAAAGTAAAAATTATGAAATAATCTTGATTAAAATTTGGAAAACTATTTGAGAATTTACACATTGCAATATGAAGTGAATAACCGTCCCTATGACATGCCAATTTGGTAATATAGAAGTCGATTAATGAAAGGAGAGGGGTTGATAAAAATGACATCGACATATGTTTTATGTTGATAAAAATTCCAATGAGAGGGGTTGAAGTCGATTTATGTTTTATCATAGATATCTTATTTATTTTAATTCAACATAAACATTCGATTGGCATACATGAATAATCAATCAATTCTCTTAAGTGACAGTGCTAAGCACTTAAGTATCTTGACTACAACTCAACTTATTATTATTAATATTTATAGTTTAGTGGACGGCTTAACAATTGTGACAAGAACTTGCCAACCTAAACAAATTTTATTTTGATATTTTAGAAAAAACTTAATGTATATTTAGAGAGATAAATGGTGTCATGCTCATAATCAAAATTACATACAATGGACCAAAATGGTAATGGTAGTTGTGTTGATGAGGGAGAAAATATTGTGAAGGTATCCCAATATGTTGCTTTCCTCCAACCAATAACAAAATCTTTGTTCCAACATTTCTATGTTTTTTTAACAACATTGTTTATGCCTTTATAAATTCTAAAATTTGTTTTTGCAATACCATGGTAGGTAATTATAGAGATGGTGGGCATCTTCTTGATGGTGTTCTCTATATGTAATAATTTCGCAATGGCTACGATAGCACATATAGAGAACACCATCGAGAAGGTGCCATGGCAATACCATGACAGGCAATTGCAGAAATGGTGGGCACCTTCTTGATGGTGTTCTCTATATGTGTTATCGTAACCATTGCGAAATTATTACATATAGAGAACACTATCAAGAAGATGCCCCCATCTCTGCAACTACTTGCCATGGTATTGCAAAAACAAAAATTAAAATTTATAAAGGCATAAACAATGCTGTTAAAAAAACATAGAAATGTTGGAACAAAGATTTTGTTACTGTGTGAGGAAAGCAACATATTGTGATACCTTCACAATCTTTTCTCCCTTATTAACACAACTACCATTACCATTTTAGTCTATTGCATGCAATTTTGATTATGGGCATGACACCATTTATCTCTCTAAATATACATTAATTTTTTCTAAAATATCAAAACAAAATTTATTTAGATTAACAAATTCTGGTCACAATATTAAACCGTCCACTAAACTATAAATATTAATAATAGTGAGTTGAATTGACTTCAATACTTAACATGCCATTTTAGAAAACTGATTGATTTTCATGCCACTATAAGAGAAGTGAAATAATACATCTACTTCAACCCCTCTCCTTAACATTTTTATCCGTTTCTCCTCTTCTCCTCGTCTTCCTCCTCTTGTCTTCCTCTTCTACTTCTTCCTTGGCATTCTTTTTCTCCTGTCCAGCTCCAAAAGGAGGCCGCCTGAAAGTCTCGGGACACCCAGGGAAAACCACGCCCAGCCTACCCTCGCCTGATAAAAAAGAAAACCAGAAAAATGAGACACAGTACATAATAATATATTACTATAAATTGCAGAGCAGGCTATCTTATGGTTTGCGACGGTAGCTGAGCTCGTAGATTCTGCACTCTGCACGATCGTTGCTGCAGTTGATGTTCATGCCTCTCCTGCTGCTGCTCCTGGCGCTGCCATCTCTCTCCATCTCAAGTACATGACCAACTGCAAAGTAAGCCCAAAAGCAGTAGAAATGAAGCTCCCATCTCCCATATCTCTAGACTATACCAGGCTGAGAGTGAATGCTAAATGCTATACATCTTTAGATTTTTATAGGATGAGTGGCGATATTATTGATGGAAGAAACAAATGGAGGAAACCAGAAAAAACAAATGTTGAATTTGCGGTGTCAATGTTGGGAAACAGGAAATGCTTCGTGTGATGCGGCTGCTTAACGATGCCTGACTCGCATCACGGTACGCCTCCAACTCCTCTTTTCTTAATCTTGTCCTTATTCAAGAATTATGGACGGATGGCCACTTAATCATCAAATTTGAAGGGTAGGTATATATTTGAGTTGCCTTTTCATGATAAAAGAGTTTATAAATATTTGCTTTAATGTATTAAAAAAGGTCAAATATAATATTTTTGGCCATCGATAATATTCAATATGAATAAGAAGGATCAATATATTCAAGTAGACACTTAACCCAAATCATTATAAGTTTTAATAAAGAGAATAATAAATATACTTGGATAAATAAAAAATTAAGCACAAGATCATTTTATGAGTGATCAATTATTCAAGAATTTGTGAGTACTTTGTGAGTCATTTAATACCATCACCTTTTGTTTCTTTACCAATCCAAAAAAATTCAGATTTTATGTGTTGTTAATGCATGAAATTACATGGAAAGATATTTTTGGGGTGTATTTTTCAGTCAAAAACTCCATATCCTCTTTTTCTTCACCAAGTGTGACATATCTTCTTCTTCTTTGTTGGGCCCTTCAATATAAAACATTTTTCTAAACATATTTATGTCATTTTATTCATTTTTATCGCAATTAAAAGATATCCCTTTTAGTAGTTTCTCTTTAATTTTTTGAGAAGTTAATCATGTAGGTTAAGGGAATGATTGTGTTGGAAGCATATACTTGTCGTTATTAGTGGCATCCCTCTGCTTTGACAAGATCTCTTTCCTCCACCCAAAACCGATAAACTACCATGGATTCTCGATATAGAACTATGATCAAGTAGGTAAACATCAAGTTGGATGATATCCTTGAGACCACCCATGAATTGATAATTTAGGACATCATATGAGATTGCATTTGCTAGTAAGAAAATGTTTTGAATTTGGGAATATAATCCTCAATCGTCCTTGTTTGCCACATATTTTCTATATGGATAAATAGCTCTTTGGAAAACTATTACTATAGTGCATCTAGAGAGCATGTTTAAACATTTACCATGTAATAGAAATACCCTTATTTTTACTTTGTTCACACATCCATATTTACCAAATGAACTATTATAGTTCTATATATAAGGATACTATTACAACATTTTTCGACTTGGAACTTGGTGCACATAAAAACATTCTCCATTTATTTTATCTAAATGACCAAATCATTTCCATGAACTTATGCATTTCCAATTCTAAAATCATGTTTTTAGAACTAAATAAAATATCCAACTTGTTTTTCTTGAGCATAGATCCACCTAACTAGGATAAGGTTGATTTGAGTGTGCTTTGCTTGAGGATCATTTGTGACTTGAATAGGAATTCATAAAAATAATAATGAAGAAGTTAATGATTTCCAATTCAATCATCAATGTGGACAATATATTGTTTAATTATTCATTTAATTCACCCTTCACTTAGTGTAGGTTGTTATTGAAATTCACCAAAAATTTATCGTTTAGTTATTACAAGTTTCAATTGAGGTCATCTTTATTCATCTTATTTTTTTACCTTTTCCTAAATTTGGGTGACTACCTCTAATACCCAAGAATATGAATATTCAAAATCCATATATTCCTTATTTGGAGTCATTCCTAGAGTGAATTTCCCTTTCCTTGGGATCTAGATGATCTCCTTTTCATGATGTAGGGTTTGGGTTTTAGGGTATAAGGATCACGAGTAGAATTTAGAGTTTGTGTTTTGTATGGTTTTTGAACAAATAGAGAAACACAAAGAACAAACCCTTACTATTTTTAGCAAGATTTTCGAAAATGTAAATAAATTAGAATGTTTTAAAACATTGTAGACTATGGAGTAAATTTATTTTAAAAATAAATTGGTGATAACTTGTATAAAATAGGGGAAGAACTCTTTAAATTTGAAAAGTAACTTAGTTGAGTAATTTTAGAACTTTAGTTAAACAATTTTATAAAAAGTTGCATTGGTTCTCAAGATATAACCGAATCCTCAAATTAGGTTTTTGACCTACTCCTCACCCAACTCAATGCTCTAATACTACTTGTAAGGAAATTACTTAGATAGATTAGAATATTAGAACCAATATAACACCAAAGAATTCCAAAATACAGAGATAAGATCAACTATTATATTAGAAATGACTTAGCCATTTTAAGGAGGCAACTTCCACACTTGATGTTACAATAAGACCAAATGCTTACGATGATCATATATGAGTTAAAAACTCCTATATATACCCTAATATGTTTTTAAACCAGCCAGAAAACCTAGTAAACATATGAAGGAATATATAAATTAGATATGACATGTTAAGGGATTATGTTATCCATAAGTTGGTCATACATATCTTGATATGTGGTAGTGGATCAAGGGTTTAGATTAACCTATGCATGGTTAATACACTATTGGTGTCTTTAAAAGGTAAGTACCCCTAGTTATTTTCATTTTGTTAAATCCTTTTCATATCAACATTTTATATTCACATTATCCTTGCCATCAATATTACATTTTTGTGAAATCAATGTGAATCTTACACCATGTTGAGTGAATCATATTCACACTCATCTTTTTCTCTTATTTTTTCTCCTCAAATAAATATTCATATCAACTCTATAACTCATTTTTATCATATGTCTTATATCATGGAGCATATTTATAAATCCAAGGAAAAGACTAGGGAATTCACCTTAATTGCAACCTTTCCATGTAAATTTTTACATTACAATAATAACTTTAAGAAACATGTGCCTAATATATCTATTAATGTAGTTTCAATCACAAAAAAAATCCTTTAGGATAAATTATATAAATATGGTGAGTGTGGGATAAAGTCTATACAAACTACAATCTCACCATGTAAATATTTATCCAAAACTTTTTTGAATATCTCGGGGAGATTCTCAATATCATAAAACAATGTATGGAGAAATTTATCACTGAAAAAAACCTATTCAAAACATATTATTAACTAATGGAGAAATCATGTAGTCCCACTCTTTCAGTTCCATAGTCACCTTATTCTTCAACAATGGTGGGTGTTATTCTTATCAATACAATTCCTCAAACCAAAAAAAAAATCAATTCCTCTAAGGCCTACCTTGACTAATCTCCATTCTTAGATATCAAATTTTGGGGTGGCAAATTAGTTTTTGGGTATACGGTGCCGCCTACCTAAAGATGAAGGGAACTAGGAAAAGTTGACTTCCCCCAAGGTAGATTTTTGGTCCTAGTGGAATCCCCCAATTTCTACTAATTCTTTTCATTTCAAAATACTTTATTCAAACACGATGATGGTGCAAATATGTTCCAAACTTTTTTAACCCAACTCAAGATGAAGAGACTTATTCTATATCATCAAAACTAACCATTTTGGTCCCAATTTTTTGGGGTCAATAACTAATATACTTGAACCTACCACTGACTAATCCACCTTTCAACCCCATATAAATTAAACTCAAATAATATTACAACTCATCGATCAAATGAATCATGATGAATTCTCTAGTAATACTCCATTCCTTCAAATACTAGCCAATTTGGATCAAATGAACAATTGCATCACCATATTCAATGGGAAATTCCCTAAAAAATATCCCTCAACCCCCTTTGTGGTCCTACTAAGAATCCACTCCCACAACCTTTCATCACTAACAAGGTTCTTAAAGCATTTCAAATACAACCTTTAGCTCCCTATATGGCACTATGGACATTAGAGGCATTTCCCCAACCTTTTCCTATAATTGATCTACTAATATTTATGTTCATATTAAGAATTTTATTTTGTCTCAAATATTGGATCAAAACTAAATCTTATTTGGTTACCAAAAACTCTCGATAATAAAAAAAGCCTATGAAAAAAACATTATTTATTGGTGTCACTCCCTTCCCGATAGCTCCATTGTTGAACTTGATGATTTAGTTAAAAGGGATTAGTTGAAGAATGTCACTATTAAAAATTATCTACAAAAATAGTAATTCTTATTTTAATTATAAATAATCCAAGCATTAAAGGAACAATTCTTCATCAAATAATGGAAGTAAATAGAAAATAACTCCAAGCATAGCTTATTTAATCACAATATATTTCATATTTTCCTTTCTTCTCTTTATCCACTTTGGAGAAAGTTTTTGAAAAAGATAAAAACAAATTACCTTATGTGTGAGTTTAAAAATCTAAAGCTAAACAACAACCATAGAAAAGTTTTCAATTACTAATGATATGTCGAACCACATAAACATTAATTATAGTGTAACATATGACTTTTATCATGGCCATGCATCTAACACACTATCCATAAAATTTATTAAACCCCTCCTCAACCTAAAGAATAATTCTTTCCTCATATCCCTTTTCAAGTTGATTTCCATCAACCGTTCTTAGAATAGAAGAGTTAATGTTGTATCTTTGTAGGCCATGCTCACACCCTGTGGACCCCTCCCTACCTTTTTGTCATTTTTATGAATAAACCAAATTTTGTTTTTTGCATGCCAATTAGGGGCATTCTCAAGATATTTTTGAGTGCCTAGAGCCCTTGCTTATCATTTTTTTTTGGACGGGACTTTGATCATGAATGTAAGGCTTGTGAAATACATGACAAGGCTTTCAAGGTGTGAGATGAAGAAAAAAAATGTCATTATCACGATGTTGGTTTCATAAGACCAATGGTCACGCCTCACACTCTTATTATCTCCTTGTTTCCTTTTCCTCTCTCTTCAATTATATTTTGAAACTAGACTATATTCAGATGACAATGAATAGTTAAGATACCCAAGTAGTACTAGAATTTGGAGAAATGTTTATCGAGGTATGGTGACAGGTGAGGACCTGAATTTAAAGTTGTTGAAGAGACTTTAACCTTTAGAATTTTTAGTATTCTTACAATGGGAGCGAGATAACTTACGATCAAATTTAAAAATAGCTTATTTAAGTTTTTCTTCCTCAACCCTAGAGAATTCATTTGAGACACCACTAAAAGGGTGGATAGATCTTCTCTCCAAAGAGTTGTTCAAAAACAACCTTATTTATTCAAAAATATAACTTAATTGTAATAAAGTATGTTTTTTAAAGAGAAAAATATATAGTCTTTAAATTTTGATTTGAATTTTATGCATCTTTTATATACATATATACTTTTATCATTAAAAAATAAGGGCAAAAATTACATGTTTAAGTATTATACATAAAATTTTAACAATAAGAAATTGATAGAATTGGGGAGGTTGTATATAGCTTTGTTTTTATTTGAGTTTCATGTGGGAATTGTTTGAGTTAGTAAATTTGCAATTTAAAAGTACAAGAATATAAGTGTAGGATGAACAATTTATTTGAAATGTCTTTAATATAAGAAGATTTTAATGAACAATTACATTTTTTCATTATTTATTGAAAATTTTAATAATCATCATCAACCATTGTTGATTATTTTCATCATCATTATCATAATCATCACTAAATGGTTGATCATCATCTTAAGGGTTGTAGTTTAATTGGTAGAGATGATTGTTGTTATGCTATTAACATTCACCAAGGACAACTCTCCGATATATATATATATATTGTCAAGATTGATTTGATTTAAAATACTAATTTATTTGATTTAAATATACTTCACCGAGTACAAATTACTAAAAATGAAAAGTATTAGTTCTAAGATGAATTACTCATCTCCTCATTCAATTGTAGTCCATTTTTAATGTAATCTAATTCTTAAAAGGCATCTTCACATTTAATATCATTTAGTTGTAAAGAGAAGAGATACCAACATCTACAAACCTAATTTCCTTTTATTGAAAACTAATTATTTGTAAAATTTAGATTAATTAGAATTTTGAGATAAACATGATTCAAGAAACATTTAATTAAAAAAATTTAAATAATTTAATAAAAGATATATTTAATACAACCCATTATTGCAATTCTGCTATCGAGATTAAAAATGCATAACTTAAATTCGTTACGGGATTCCAAATTTCGTTTTTTTACACCGAAGCGTTCCCCCTATGAGAAAGGCCCTCCCAGATGTTTTGACAACTATATTAAATTTGACGTCCATTTGAACGTTTTTTCAATGCAATTAAAATTGACGGGCGGTTTGACGTTTTTGCATGCAAACAAGGAATTGAAGTGATTGTCAATATAAATCTGTATGCGACGAGCTTCATCAGAATAAACTGGAGCTCAAAATTCTAAAGTAGGCAAAAGTTGACCCGGCTTCAATTCTGGCGGGTTTGAGTATCTACACTGCTCGGTTTGATTACCTTTGGTCTGGAGCTAGGATTTATTGCATGTGTCAGGGCAAAATTGAATATCCAGGGCAGGTTTCCTGTTAGGGTAAGATCTCTCTTTTGAATGAAAATTAAGCGACACTGCCATGGATCTTCTGTGCAGAGCACCAATCAATTGCTCTTTATGGAACATAAGAACAAAGGCCAAACCGACACCCGAGATTCGATCTCGCGACCTGTCATCTAAAAACCGTTCTTAACTGAAGACTTAGAGCTTCGTGGCATAAATGCAATCAATCCCAACGTTTACTGCATTAAAAGGAAAACCCAGTAAAACATAATCAACAATGGGGAAAATAGTTTATGAGAATAACGACCAGAAGAAAAGCGAGTAACACCAAGACAAATACTTGTAACTGAAGACCACAATTTTTTTGGAAAATAAATGCATGTAAATCGTGATCTTGGAAAATAAAATTAAAGCCGAAATCATTCTTGTTTACTTTGCCTACTGCTCAAGAGTTTTTTCAATCATTTGGTCTGCCTTAATCCACAAGAATTGCACGGAAAGAAACCAGTATGGAAAGTTATTGCATCAATCATCATTGAGCGAAGAGAAAAAAATAATTCATTAAGAAGGAACATTTCAGTAGTTAGATAGATGCAGGGACTGTTATTGTGGGAGTCATAAAGAGGCAAAAAAACTGAGTTGTGGGTATGATAAACATGCCTATTTGGGTTGTGGGTAGTTTTGGTTTGAATTCGTTACGAAGTAATACCAGTTGGGAAGTTGGTGAAATCTTAATCAAGTGCTTGGGTATGGGGGTTTTTGTATTCTAGGATTAGCTAACCTCCTTTAGTTTTAGTGCAAACTGCAGAAAACCCAAATGTGAGTCAGTGTGAAGCAATGTTTATGGTGCAACAAATGTTTTTTTGGGTCTATTTCTCGTGGGGAGATGGGAAAATTCTGACACCCAAACACTGGACGGGGAAGCAAAGCCTTGTGGGCATGTGCAGTGCTTTCATATCAAGAATCCCAAATGCACTAGGTATGCATGAATATTTCTTTTTTGACAGATTTCGATCATTTTTTATGCTGGTATTTTATCTAGGAATTGCATGGAATGATCTGTTGCTTGTGTTTTTCTATGTTCGGATTTCAACAGAATGGTCTATTAATGGTGTTTTTCTTAGCTAGAATTTCACAGAATGGTTTGTTAATAGTGTTTTTTCTTGGTTTGGAATTTCACAGATTGGTCTGTTAATGGTGTTGTTCTAGGATTGGAATTTCACAGAATGATTCGTTAATGGTGTTTCCTAGGTATGGAAATTTGGAGAAGGTTTATTTATGGTCTTGTTCTAGGTTTTAGCATTGGGAGAGGGTCATATATCTACAGTAGACTGTTGCACAAGAAGCCCTGTCAGGGTTTTAAATTTTAGAGCCATGGAGTCCTCTTTTAGCCCTACCAAGAGCTTCAAACGGTTATACTGTAAAGTAGATTCTCAAGTTTGGAGTGGGAGTATATTTGGATTTGGATTGGTCATTGCGGTGTTCTTTTGCTTCATTTACTTTGACATCAATACAATCTCTATTGGGTTTCTGCTACATACAGAAGATGGGCAACTAAATATATTCATGGAAAATTCTTCTTCTGTTGAAACAAGCATTGATATTAGGAGATTCTCGTAGATTCACCGGTAGAAGTTTTCTCGGAATTTTAATGAATGTGAAATATATACTGGAACATGGGTTTAGGATGATTCACATCCTATCTACCAATCCACCAGTTTCCCTTTCATTGATCCTGGGTTTCGCTGCCATGAGAACGGGAGGCCCGACAAATTATTCATGAAATGGCGATGGCAACCTTTGGGCTGCAATCTTCCAAGGTTAGTCTTGCTTTCCTCCCAAGTTCTCTGTAGTTGATAAAATGCTTAAACTCTGTTTAATCTATTCGAGATATATTATGTTCTCAATCTAAAACTTTGATGGAATATTGCATTCAATGCACACATTATGATAATATAGCCCAATCACAGACTAAGATCAAACATGTTTTCTTGTTTTTCTAGATGATTAAAATTTGAGATTCAATCTATCATGTTCAACAGATGTTCTATTAACAATCTGAATCCTTTGTTGAATTTCATATTCAATTAAAGTAAAATGCAATACTTATGAGAAACATACCAATTATAGAGATAGGTGAGGCACTTATTTCTTCCCCAATTCCTCTTAGATAATACCATGGCGAAATTGGGTTTGATTTGCAAGAGATATTATGCCTCCAATCTAAAACTTTAGTTCAATTCCACACTCAATGCAATAAAATTCATAATCTATATGAGAATACACCAATTATTAGATTGAATGTTATTACATTATTCAATGTTACTACAATATTCAAGACAATCCAAACATAGAATTGACATCCGTAGGTAGAAATGTGTTTTGTGTTTGATCCTTATTCCTTGTCTGCATTTTTAGATTCAGTGCAAGCAACATGCTGGATAGGATCAAGGCAATCCAAACATAGAGTAGCTTTTGTATTTAGAGATGTGTTTTGGGTTTGATCCCATTTCTTTGTCTGCAATTTCAGATTCAATGCAAGCAACATGCTTAACAGGATACGTAACCGTCATTTAGTCTTTGTTGGTGATTTGATTGGAAGAAACCAGTGGGAATCAACGATTTGCATGTTGGCAAAGGCAGTTCCCAATAAGCTCCAAATATATGAAGTAAATGGAAGTCCCATTTCAAAGCACACAAGGTATTTTTCCTTCAGATTTGAGGAGTTCAATTGCACTGTAGAATATTATAGGGCACCATTCTTGGTTTTGTAAGGTCACCCACCTAAAGACTCACCTCCAGAAATTAAAAATACTCTAAAATTGGATTTTCTAGACTAGAAATCTAAGCATTGGAAGGATGCAAATATCATGATATTGAAGAGCATTTTCACTTTTTGCTATTATTTTTAATAGTTTTGCTTTTTCCATTGTTGATTCGTGAACAATTGGGGAGCTGCAGAAAGTTAAAATCCTCTCCACACGGAAAAGATCACTCAGTATAAGACTCGCATGGAAATGCCAAATTAGGAATTCTAAAATACATACAACCCCATTGCATAGCATGGATTCCCTTTTGGGTTAAATGTTTGATTTCAAGGTGTATTTATTCTGCTTGGACTCTCGCCTAGCATTGCATGGATTCCCTTTAGGTTATATCTTATATATTTGATTTGAGTTATTCTAGGACTCTCACCTAGTGTCATCCCTCATTTTTCCATTTGGAGGAGAGTTTGGATGGAAAAATTGTAATGAGGAGTTGAAATATTGAAGACAGATTATGATTTTCACTGTCTCTTATGATTAGAAATCTTCTTGTTAAAAAAACGTCCCTACAAGATAATAAGTGAGATATGTTGGAAAATTCTGCATACCAACCCAGTGTCAATTTTAATTTTTCACTAATAAGCTAAAATAGGAAAAATATCTCATCGCTAAAATAGGAAAATGTATCTCATTTGTTGTTAAGATTAAAATTTCAAGATGAGCATACTAGGTTCGAATTCAAGCTTCTCTCCAAGCATTATCCCATACACCATCTGGTACATGTTTGGATATCTGGATTCAGAACAAGGGAGTGAAGGGTTTGGTTAAACAATCATAGAGATGTAGATTCGGGAATTTGTAGTAAGAGTCTAAATCCCTTCATTATTTTGGTGGTCTGTATGTGGTGTATCTGGAACTAATGGATCCCATTAGCTCATTAATTCTAACCATGTAGAAATTTTTAGTCTTACTTCACATCATAGTAAACAAATGTAAGATCATTTGTAAGGATATAATATAAAAATGTAGAGCCTAGAAGAAGAAGTGTAACATAAATTTTTGAACTAATCTGAAATAAAGAATGTTTTTATATCATCTATGATCTTCTTAATATTTGTTTGCTTTTTTGTTAAAAATATTTTTCTCAATTTTTTTGAAGAATCTCAATCATGATATTAGTCCACAATCAAGATTTTACAAACATCGGTAATGATAGGAATATGTAATAGTGTCATATCATATAAACCCATGATTTCATTAAGCAACATAGGATATAGAATGCTAGGTAAATTATAGATAGATATTTGAGAAAGGAATTTCCCTATATTATTTAATATAAAATATTATTGTAAGGAGCTATATCGGAGAATCAATAGAGTCTCTTGAAGATATGATGAAGGAGGTTTCATTCCAAAGAACACAACATTCATGGAACTTGATAAATGTTTACATTTGCTAGATACGAAAATGAAAGATTTGTAAATGCAAAAAATCTACCTACAGAGAAGGCCATACTAAATGGGTTTCTCAAAATGTGTAAGGTGCAAGTTTCCAAAATGGATATCCATGAAAACTAAATGGGTATCCATAAAATACCTATGACATGAATTGTAGTAGTTGGGAATGATAAATCCCTTTTGTTGCTGAAGAATAGCTTGTTGCATGGACTTTTGTTATTTCAATCTTTCTTATGGTTGATGGATATCCATGAAAATTAAATGGGTATCAATACAATACCTCTGAAATGAAGTTGTTGCAGGAAGAATGACAAAGCCCTTATTGTTTTTGCATGAGCTACTATCTTTCCAATATTTAATGTAGTTGTTGATTTGCTAAATGAACTACACTTCCTATCCTCCAACTACTTTGTGTTGTTAAAGCTAACACATCTATACACCATACATGTTGTCAACCTCCTTTATCACTATCAACAATGATATACCTTTTGTTCGGGCTCCTTGATTAGTATCCTCAAGTCACAGCCAATATTTTCGAAGAGCTAAAATTCCTCTTCAATGGAGGGAGGAGAACCAAGATGACCAACATTCTTTACCCTTTGAAGGAAATGAAATACGTGTGTTCAACAATGACATTTAGGGTTTGGGTTTCTTGAAGAATACTATGTAGAACACAAAAATAATCATTTTGATTATATGGTCAAGTGCAAAAACTATTAGTGAATGTCCTATTTGTGAAGTTACTTCTTATGAAAAATGTGAATCCTAATATAACACCTCATCAATGGTCCAACAATTAAGAAAAAAAGGAAGCCATAGAGAAATAAGTGTGTAATATGCACCCGAAAGGATAACTATTAGCCAAAAGACCATTTCAAGAAGTGCAAAGATAACACTAAACCCTTACAATACAAAGAATCCCTTTAATTGACTCATACTAGTACAAAAAACTTGTTCCATGCAAATGTTGGAAACTTGTGACGACTGTAAAATGGTGAATTGTGTTGAGGGTAAGTGCACCAAGTTGGGGGGCCAAAAGGGGTCTTAAGTGGATGCATTTTTCTAAAAATAAAAACTTCAACTTGTATGAGTTTTTTTGAAATAGTTACACTCCAAATTGGAAGATGTTGTATAAACATAAATTGTAGCATTTTGAGTCTAGTTTCTAAGCTACTAAATTTTATTGAAAATGGATAAGTTTAAGTGGGAAAAATAACTAAAATACCAATAGGTGCTCTGTTTTGTTAAAAACATATTAGTGTGACTTTCGTGCCCCCCACCATTTTTTGAGCACCATTTAATATTATTGAAAACCCTTTTGTAGAAAGATAGCTAGGAGCATCTAGTTTGTGTTAGAGTTTTTTTAGATTTTTAGCTAGTATTTATTTTTTTATGATTTTTCTAGTACAAAAATTTAAAGTTTTGAAAAATAACAGAGCTCCGACTGTGCCCCCTAACTACCTCAAAAATATCGAAAATTAGATTTTTTTAATATGTATAGAATTAGGCCTAGTTTGTGCTAGTATATTTTTTTTTCAATTTTGATGAGCCAAAAAAAAGATACACGATAAAAGATAGGCATATTTAAACATTAAAAATAGCTATAAAAAGGCATAGTTAGAAAATAAATAATATGGAAACCTTATATTAGTTAGAAAATTTGAAAAATTATATTTTTAGAAAGAAGAAACTTTCCTCTACGAGTATGAACATTATATGTGCTTCTAGCATGCTTTTATTTTAAAAAATGTTTAAGTGATGAAAAACTTATACTTTAAATTTATTTTAGTAAATATAAGAAATTAGGGCCACTCTACACCTTATGGAACTAGTCTCACAACTCCATTAGTCACGATTTAGGAGATAAATTTTTATAGTATAATTTGGTCGGTATATATGTAATTTTTAGGATTTCAAATTCACCTAGAACTTTTAACGTTTAAATTCTACAATCAAAACCCTAAACCTTAAACCATGAACCCTAGGCCCTAAACCTAAACCCTAAACCCTAAACCATCATCCCTAAACCCTAAACATTAAACATTCAACCCTTACCCATGAGCCCTAAACCCTAAACCCTGAGCCTTAAGCCCTAAACCCTAAACCCTAAACCATGAACCATGAGCCCTAAATGCTAAACCTTAAACCCTAAAAACTAAATCCTAAACCCTAAACCCCAACCCCTAAACCCTAAACCATAAACAATGAATCCTAAACCCTAAACCCTAAACCCTGAACTCTACAACCTAAACCCTTAACACTAAACCACTAACTGTAAGACTTAAACCCTAAACTATAAACCATAAACCCTAAAGAAAAATAATAAACCTCAACCCAAAAACTAAATCCTAAACCGTAAACCCTAAACCATAAACCTTGATCCTTAAGCCCTAAACCCTAAACACTAAAGCAAGAGCCTTGAGCTCTAACCCCTAAACCTTAAACCCATAACTCTGAACCCCGAACCTTAAGCCATAAACCCTAAACCATGATCCCTAAACCCTAAACCCTAAACCATAAGCCTTGAACCCTACACCTGATTGCTGAGCCCTAAACCCTAAATTTAGAGCCTTGAGCTCTAACTCATAAACCTTAAACCCGTAACTCTAAACCCTGAACCCTGAGCCATAAACCCTAAACCATGCACCCTAAACCCTAAGCTCTAAACCATAAACCCTAAACCTTAAGCCTTGAACCCTACACCTTGATCCTAAGCCCTAAACCCTAAACCATGTACCATAAGCCCTAAACCATGAGCCCTAAACCATAAACCATAAACCTTAAGCCCTAAATGCTAAATCCTAAACCATAAACCCTAAACCCTGAACTATGAGCCCTAAATGCTAAACCCTAAACCCTAAAAACTAAACCCTAAACCCTAAACCCCGAGCTATAAACCCTAAACCCTTAACCCTTAACCTTAAACCCTAAATCCCGAGTTCTAAACACTAAAACATGAACTCGAACTCTACAACCTAAACCCTAAACCCTTAACCCTTAACCCATAAACATAAACCTAAACTATAAACCCTAAACCCTAAAACCAAAATAATAAACCCTAAACCCTAAAAATTAAATCCACGAACCCTAAACCCTAAACTCTAAACCTCAACCATGAACCCCGGACCCTAAACCCTAAAAAACAAAATCCAGAGCCCTAATATCTAACCTCTAAACCTCATATATTTCCAGTAGGTCTTATGAGTGAGTTCATCTTTTTGAATATCAATATTAGGACCTTATTTCCTAGTCTTGTGCCTAGAACCATCATTAAGTCTTCTTGTACAACTACCTTGTTTATGAGAGGTGGGACAAGAAACTAAATGGATATGGCATCTACCTTGTGCCTTGTAATGCATATTACACATCTCTAGCCAAACTTGTTTCTCCCCACATATACTTGTGTTCTTGAATGTCAATTTCTTTACACTCTGAAACAAATTTCACATTTCTCATATTTCCATGTATGGTATTATGCAAGCTAGGATGACCCATTAGAAGCTGGAAAAAATAACCATCGCAACACAAAAATTAATCTCAAAGGAAATGGAAGAAACACAAATAGTATACCAACGCGGAGGTGTAGGATCAGAACCAAATTACCTACAAGTATCCTCTCCTCTAGAAAGAGAAAGCTCTTATATTACTGGAATGGATAGTAAATTTGACAAAACTTCCTGAAGTGTTCAAAATAAGCATAGCAACTGGGGAATGGCTAAGAACACAAAGGAGTTATCAATCCCCTAGTAAATCTTTCTTGTTTAGTTTTGAATGGGAGTCAACTGCCTACGACTTAGTGACCTTCCATTCATTGATAATTCCTTCTATGATAAACCCATGGATGCTTTCAAAAGTGCCTTAAAAAAGATAGGGGTAGTCATCAATCCTAGTGAAGGGTGTGATGTGATTTCCAAACAACTTGAAATTCATATAGATTTAGAGGTCATAACATGAATTTACAAATATCTCTATCGTTATAAATGGAATCCAAGTAACGGTGTCTCTTTATACCCAAGGATCTAGGACTACTGGGGTCTATGGTAGGATTGGACATTCAGAATCATTGAGTGTTTCATCAAAATGTCATTGAATTCGACTCCAAATAAATTCACACACGAACAACACAGGGATAATTTTTTTTTTTGACTTGCTTTGACACATAACATGACGCAACATGTCGTCACCAAGGATACAACTAACTCTCGTGAACAACTCGATACAAGGATGGCCATAAAGGCAACACGGAAACGTTCACACCTATCAAGGACAATATAATTTTTTTTTTTTTTGACGTAACAACATGTGAAGCCCAACCACATGTGTAGTGCCACCATTATTACCATCCATGCTTTGTTTGGATGGTAATGTTGGAGCATTTTAACTATTATCATGTTATAGTACATCATTTTCTCAACAACCAGTTTTTTTTAAAGCATTATCACCGAATTTGAAACTTTTAAATACCACCATTATTACATGCACCAACCGCCATACAATCGTATAATATTTTTAGCTTGTAAATTATTCTTTAATTCCTAAGCATGAATATGTAGTGCCTTGTTTGGCATACCAATGAAACTAATTATTTTCCTAACCACCACCATATATTTTCCTTCCCTGCCACGCAATGCTGGCAGTTAATTCTTTTGTTGGCTGTGAGTGTGAGGTAACTCCCCCAACGTCCCTTTCAGACTTGACTCTTTCCTTGCATAAGAATACAAGCAATCTTTTAAGATCCTGGAGCCGTATCCAATCTGACCCGAGTTAATGAGAGGAGTGGTTGGATAGTGGTTGGACAGATCTTCCCTCTCTGCATCCTAGGACTTCGTTCCCCTCACTCTCAAAATGATTTTCCGGATCTCAGTATTTTTGGAGGACACTTGTTTTCTAGTCTAACCACCTTAACAAAGGGAAGAGCCGCATTCAACAATATGGTCAATGTTTTTATTTGGGTGCCAAGCCTGAATCACAATCTGATCGATGGCTTAAATCTAGATCAGCTGCTGCAGGGCGAAGGAACCGTGGTGTTGATCCTGATGTTCTGGTTGCACGCGACCACAGTGGAGATCAGTTGTTGCAAAATCTTGCAGACTGTCCCTTCTCCTGTACACGCGAATCCAATCTCTCCTTCCCCGCATGCCTTTTCCTTCTGCTCTGCCCATGCGTGTAGGCCCTTCGGTTAGTGTTTCTTGTGTTCGAAGTTGGTTTTTAGCTATGCCTGAGACGGGAAGATTCAAGTGTGTCCGTGAAGGGGGAGAGAGGAGCGTTGTCTTCTTCTGCTGGCCGCGCACATCTGCGAGCTTGTGTAACAGGCGTGTTACCTCCTTTTCCCTTGGGTGTTGCGAGGCATGTTCTTGTCGGGGATCCACAAAGATCGCCTCCGCGACTGTGATCACCAGCAAGCAGCGGGTTACAGTATAGTAGAAGCTTTTTCTTTGGGCGCGTCCAGCAAGCAGGTTGTCCAACTCTATTGTTTTCTGTTCAGTATTGAACGCATCCTCAAATTCGGGATCCCCTTTCAAGATATGTCCTTCAAAATCGATTAAGTGACAGTAGGAGTGTTACCAGAAGACCTGATGAAATTTATTGTTAATATTCTCTTTTGACTTCTTGCTTGTTCTACGATTTAACTCATGGAAGAGAATCTCGTTGGCGTGGATCTGTTTCATATCAGAATATTCATGAAGCACTATTTGCTTTGCAATTTTATGAAATTCTTCAGCGAGTCACTAAGTTGGCAGGCATAAGGTTTCGGTTGGAATTACCACACCCTCAAGCTTCAGCTGAAACGTTTGCACCGAGAGTTTCTTTGCTGCAGTCCTCTCAGTTCGTTCCTCGAAGATCCTTCCACCCAATCCTTAAAGGATATTGCAAGAATCATTTATGTATATTTTGGGCCTATTCTTTTCTACTTCTTCTCGCTAATAATATACAAGTGAATAGCAGAGTACCCAACTACTCGCTCTTAAGGGAATATTCTAATTCTAATCTGAAACATCTTCAGAGATCGCTCCAGCTTTGGGGTCCGAGCTTGCCCACCGCCCCCTCATAGCTGATGAAATCAGCAGAGCCTTCTGTTGTGCCTACAAAACACTGCAAACATTACCCATGTGGTGGAATGCGTTGTTTGTCTCAGTGTAAGATTGAAGGGGATCGGATAAGGGAACTGCCGTGCTCTCTTTTCTTCCACAGAAATTGTCTTGTCAAGTGGCTGGATCACCAACAAACGACCTGTCCTCTATGCAGATTCTCCCTCATACCAGAAGAGCTCATGTTCTGGTTCTCCTCCTTCCACGGTCATGGATTTCACGGTATGTGGTGGCTAAGGGCTAATTTGGAGCGGTGTTCGGAGGATTTTGGATCTACTTCTGAGAACCCCAGGGATGCATGGCAACAATCTTTGGGAAGAGGAGATAGGGTGTCGCCAGAAGATCAGCGAGGGAATGATAATCGGGTGTCAATGCGACCCGACCGAACTAAGGGCAGAGATGCACATTTCGAACTATACAATTGATTTTACGAAGTCAAGAGCATGGCCGTTAACGAGTTTGACCTTGGCAGCCGAGGAAGAGAAGTTGCGCTGGTTGGGTTCTTTGCCAGCAGGCCCGTCCATCTTGTTATCGACTACGGGAGCTTAATCAAGCACGATATTCTCTATACCATTGATTCTTATGTTGTTATTTAACTGATTCATTAAATAACCCTACTCTTCATATAAATGTCTCGTGTGATGGTATGCTATGTTTGGTTTCCACTTCCCTTGCTCGTTTGTATTCCTTTTTGGCGTTAGAAATGATTGCGTTGGTTGAAGCCTTTATATTGTTTTCTGGGTTTTAATAAATGCTAGTTGGGTGAACTTTGTTCTTAAGTCTAATAAAACAAAAGAGGTGGGGTCCCGTAATGAACACCCCTAGTTCCTTATGTTGGTCTCACGATTGGAATGTTTTATCAAACATTGTTGTTGGACTCAACCTTATAGTTCCCGCTTTGTTCTTATTCTTGTTTCGCCGAGATCCGTAGCTCTGGGTTATGCGGGTATTTGCGAATTAGGGATTGAGTCTGCATGAGTGCATTGTGTATAGGTGAATGATGCTTTTCCCGTCTCTATTCTTTTCTTTTAGTTGTTTTAGTTTCTAGTAACCCTTCCCTTGGCTTGGTGTGTGCTTAGCTTGATCGATTATCAAATTGAGCCAAGTTGATATTACTCTCAACGAGGTTAGTTGCTTTTGTTATTTTTAAATCGCTCAAGAAATACTTTTATTCTTCAAGCATCATGGTTGATCTTCATAATTTGATATCAATTCATGTTCACCATTTGAGATTGTTTTCTTTGGAATCACCTTCTCTCCTTGGTGACTCAGTATGTTTGAGGAATGTAGCTGATCCTATGGAATGCCTTCTTTAGACGTTACTCACATTTCTTTTAGATAGCTTAAAATGTCAGAGGAAATACTCTTTTTCGTACCTTGATTTTGTTTCACACATGTTGGAGGATACGAGATCTACTGGATCATTAGTGAGGAAGTTTTCAAATCTTAAAATTGGGATGTTGGTTTTATGCGTAAGAAATTACTCTACGTTTTTCTCCGTAAAGATGCTTAAATTTCATTCTCCTGTGACTTAGAGGTTGGTGTGTTTGGAAACTCATTGGTTGACTGGTTTTTGTGATGATCATTGTGATACGACCTCCTTTACTTTGTCATTGTAGTAGAATGGTTATGTATTGACTTAGAAGGTTTAAGTCAACTTGTTGTTGACGGCAGATCCTTTGGAAGCTATGTATCCTGTGTTGTGTTCTTGTGAATGATTGAGTAACCCTCCTGTAAGATTTATAATGGTTATGTTTGGTCTTGTCAAGTTTGTCCTTTTTCTTAAGACATTCTCTTGATTAGAAGAGAGTCTAATAGAAGGATTGTTAGGATAGGATGTGACCCATGCGAGGTCATTTGTGCGTTTCATCCCTTTTCTTTCCTTTTTTATTTATTCGGTACTGACATAAAATTAACTGTTATAGGCACATCATCTTAATATTAACAAGTCATGTTGGTTTAGATATTCTCATGTCGATTGATTGTTTGGGATCTTCCAGTGGCATAGTGGATCCTTGGCTTGGTGAACTAACTTAAACAAATAGGGACAGATCACGTTTGAAATTAATTCTCTTCTTGTAATTGTTTTCGTTTAGAAATGTTATCTTGTTAAAATGACGATCATTATTGTGATATGGGTGAAATTCACTATGATGTTTATTAACTGCTCCTATGAGAAAATGATAATTAATTTGAGTTAGTGCCGTCCCTTTTATTTAGACATTTTATGCTTTTGGACAACTCTTTCATTGCTCTTGTTTAGACTCTTAGATTATTTTTTTATAATCAACGGTGTCTTTTTCTCCCTTGAAACAGTTAGATAACAACATATTGTCTTAATGTTATAGCTTTTATCGTGCTCAGTTCTTGCGAACTAACATGTGCTAACAAATGTGCAGGAGGATTTTCCTGAGTAGAAAAGAAAAAAAAAGAGAGAGAAAAAGAAACACGTGTAGAAAGTGGACTCCAGCCTTCTTAGGAACTGTTGTTGTACGAATGTTTTTCTTTTGCTTTACAGCATTGGTATGGAAATTGTGGAGACTATCTAGAAGGCATTGCGTTATAAATTTGTATTGTTCTCATGTAGGTTGTTGTTATCGTTTGAAAGTCAATTTGAGAAATACTATTGTCAATAAGATTAAATGAACTTGTTTTGACATGCGCATCCTTTGTTGAATTTTCACTTTTCAGAATATGATTTATCCTTGAATTGTCAACCTGATTATAATTACCTAAACTTGAATCAACTTACATCACCTTGGTTACCTTTGGTCATGTGTCGTTTGGTAGAGGACTATGTTTTGAACCTAGCAAAAAGAAAACAAGAGAAACAAATATACCTGGTGATCCCACTTAAACTAATCAACAATCTCTTATTGTGGTAGATCCTTAGAACGGTCTTAAGGTGAAATCAATGATTGAATTCTTGGAAAATAATAAGATTTAATAAATAGGAGGAATCGGTTTCGAAGCCATGTAATCTGTCTCTCAACCAATTGAAAGGTAAATTGTTTTCTTTTGTAAAATCATCCAGTGAAGCCTAAGTAAAATATTTAATAATTTTCGATAAATCCTCAAGCTTCTTTAAAAAAAAAAATGAGTTAATAACTAATGAGGTCATAAAGATGAAATCAACTCGACCTTCTTCCTCTAACCTGTTATTTTTCAAGGTGCTTTGTCTTCCTTCTCTTAAGTATGTTGAACGCAAACCCATGTTGTCATATGGGCAAGACAAGTTCTAATAGCGTAAGTGTAAATAGATGGCCTGGTAGGATTAATTTTCCCCTTTCTCTAAATAAACGAATTAAGCAAACAAATGTCATAATAGAGAAGTTTTAAAAATGATTACTCAGTGTAAAAAGAATAAACTTAGCTTGGTACGATGAATTGTATGAGTCATATCTTGAGCCTTCTTGAAAACGTAAGCTAAGAATTGCAAGATGTCTTTTTAAAATAAATAACCCTCAAGAATATCTCATTGTGGTTGGCCCTAACTGTAAGTGTGTTTTGTGGTTGGACTTCAATGTTGTTCTGTCAAAAAGAGAAAAGTAAATTGTCCTTGATAGGTGTGAACGTTTCCGTGCTGCCTTTATGGTCATCCTTGTATCAGGTTGTTCACAGTGTTAGTTGTATCCTTGGTGACGACATGTTGCGTCATGTTATGTGTCAAGCAAGTTCAAAAAAATTATCCTGTATTTCACTGTGTTGTTTGTGTATGACACTTTGAGAGTAGTTCACTTAAAGTCTTCTCCTTTATAACCATTATTTGTTTTATATATTTATTTGATAAAGATGGTAATTTAATTCCTTAAGGCCATCTATTCACACTTACGTTACTAGAACTCGTTCATGCCCTTATGACAACATCGGTTCACGTTCAACAACTTAAGAGAAAATTACAAGGTACCTTGGATAAAGTTAAAGGAAGAAGGTCAATTGAGTTCATCCTTGAGACATCATTAGTTCTTACTGAGGTTTAATTGGAGCTTGAGGTTTTATACGTAATTATTAACGCTCTTACTTAGGCTTCACCGAAAGAGCTTATCAAGAGGAAGCTACTTACTTTTAAATAGGCTGAGAGATAAATTGAGTGGTTTCTAAATTTTCTTCTCTTACTTGTTAAATCTTATTAGAAACTAACCATTGTTTTCCTTTAAGCTTGTTTTAAGCGTTCACCAAAAAGAGTAGTGTTTACTAGTTCAGTTAGGGATAACACGTTATATAAAATCACTTTGCAAGGATAGTCTCACTATTGATTACTTAAGGCATTGTTTGTTTTCAAGGGGATCTCCTCCACAACATATTTCTTTGAATAAAACTTTTAGGTAACTTCTGTAAGGAAAAGCCACCCCATTAAAACTTACATATAACACATCAATACAAAGTCTTAGAAGATTTAAATTAACACTTAACTCAAGATCAAAGTTTTACAATGCTTATGCCAAAGTGAGAAGATTGAATATTATTTCTCACTAAGAAGAGTTACCAGCCAAATTACAAAAAAAGACAAAACAACTTCTTCACGTAATTCTCTGAACAATTCCAGGCAAGAGGTCATATAAACTCTTTGCAAGCAATGTTACACAATTTACAACACATAGAACACTTTTACAAAGAACTTCATAAGTTGCCCTGATGAAACCTTTACAAATCTTTCCTTTAATCTACTCGCATAATCCATCTGCACAAATACTAGATAGAATCAGTTCGCGAGAACCGAGCATGTTAAGGCTACACATCAGCAATGTAAGCTAACATTTAACAATATCAAGAAAGGAATGTTCTAATTCAAAAATGGATTAAAGCACAACCCACAACTCCAAAAAATTATTTGCATGAGAAAGAAATCTAAACCAACCAACAAGGAGAAAGTCAAAATACCATTAAGAACAAAATCACATAAAACAAGGCAAGACCTTATGGGTTAGGAACAAGAAGGTCAAGAGTTTTGATATCTCCTTCATGTAATCCCATGGATTACGTGATTGGAATCCAAAACTCAATCCATCCAACTAAAGGGGTCCAAGAGAAGACAAAACATACTAATTTTGATCGTAGGCGCGAAACAAAACGACGTTATCCAAATCTCCTGGGGAGGCTTCATAGTAATATGGGTTCGACGCCCTTAAAAGAAAACAACTATAGTTTCAGTTTTAACCAAGGAGTTTACCACTACCTTCTTATAGGATTTCTTAAATGTAGGACTAGTTAACAAAAACAAATCCACTCTTCCAAAAGCATACAAATGAGACACAAAAAGGGCCATTATTCTACCAACAAACCTTATCCTAATCGTCAACTTCTACATAATATAAGGGAAGGCTAAACCCAAAAGTTGTTAATAATTTTTATATATTTCCGACAATGTCAATAAGTATTTTAAAATAAAAATAAAAATTGATTTCCTTAACAAAGCCACAAAATGGGACTTTTAGTAACCAAGTTCGAAGAATAAGATATTCGAGTTCGAAAACAAAGGGATTCGATACACGGTGGGTAATACACCAGCGATGCCCCAGACTCAAAAGACCTTACCACGAGTGCAAGCACAAAAATAAGAACCAACACACATATCCATCAGGAAGGTTACATAGTGTAGTCAGCCTAGAAGTTCTATGAGCTCCTTGCCAATGGTATAGAAGATGGAAATTTTACCCGATCCATGTGGGCTTATCAAGGAAATGTCTAGAAATATCAAACATGATGAATATAATAGCCACCTATTATATTATCACCGTAATCAAACGTCATCTAACAGAAACGAGTTCACAGTCCAATACCATGGATTCACCTACAACTTTTGTTTCACCCAATTATTAATAGCTTGCTCCCGACCCTTAATAAAAATTGAAGAGATTTCATTCAATTAAACTTACAATGTTTCCCCTTACTTTAATCAAACAAGAGTTTGAACCAGAAGTAGGTATAGTAATTCTCTCAACACGTAGAGGCCAAAATAGATGTCAAAGTTATTCATCCTCTAGAACCGGGTACAAAAGTCAACCATGTACGCTTCTAAAGCAAAACCCTAATGCCATTTTCTAATTAAACAAAAGTAAGGAATGCCCACAGCTTAAACAAGTTTTAGAACACAATGTCACTATTAATGTACCTTTAGCAAAACAGGAGAGCCCTAAACAGGAAATACGTATTTATTCAAGCAAATAGAGATATGAAGGCTTAACCTTCCATATAGTAAGCCTTCAATTATAAATACCATCACAGAATTCTTTTAAAAGAGAGTCATATAAGCAAACGAAACTCTATAATGTTTCCTTCCCTACGAACTAGATTGCATCACTCAATATTACAAAGAGCCCATTTAGACAAATATGAAATAGAGTAAGCTATAAGAGAGGAAAAGAACATTCCAAGCAAAACCAGTGAAATTGGAACGAGATTTAAAGGAACAGCCAACACATTCAGGCAACGATTTAAACAACCACGAAAACATTTTGTCTAGGTGCCATTCAAGGGGAAAGAATATTCATTTCAAGATACTGAAAGAAGGTAGAAAACTATTACAAGGAGTATAGTTAACATGCCCGATTAAAATTCTTCCAACCAACAACCACGTCGACTGTGGCTCTGCAATAAAGAACACAACTCCTGCTGCGAATTCTCTTCCTCACTGCAATATCCATACCCGTTAACGGCCATGCTTGCATAGAAAGGGGTGATTGAAACATGCCTTCTTGAAATCCTCTGGAGAAACTCCGGAAGATAGAAGCACTCGCTCCAAGAGCATCACAACCACCATAGAAACCCACACAACCATCGTTATGACCGCCATATCTAAGAAGATCTCGTAAATCCTCCGAACTATATCTATAAACCCACTTTTCCAATCTCAAACTTCATTGGGTATGTTAGAAAGTTGGATTTTTAAACAAGGGTTTATTAATTTAATGGCACCAACTTCACCACTATGCATGCGAAGATGATCTCGCACCTTGCTCTCCTATACCTATAGACCCCTTTTCCTTTTTCCCACAAACCCAACTATATTCTCCACCAAATTCTCATGCAGCCGAGACAATAATTGGATTGAAGCAGATGGATCACCACAAAAAAACTCTTGGCATACGTTTAATAAGCAAATGTAGCAGCAAATTTCCAGCCTCTCACGTAAATTCTCAATTGCCATATTGATAAAAATGCTTTGCGCAAACCCCGTACTCAATACCAAAGAGTAATGCAAAGAACCACTTCATGCAGACACAATGTATCCAACGTATAACTTTCCTCTTTGAGCCCGGTTTAAAACACCATCTCAATATGCATCCGATTGTTTCGATTTGGACCTCCGACCTTGGTGCTCTCCTATTAGGAGTAGCCCTAGTCCGAGACGCAAGCAAAAGAAGATGGCTTTATAACCAAAAAAATCTCTTGCATACAGGACAACTCATATCCATAAAACAATCCCTAGACTTAGCATCTTCAATTAAGGCTGACCGATACTAGATTGCTTCAATGCACTACTTTGCCCTTAACCCAAAGTGCTCAAGAGCTCGGGCTAGTGCCACATTCATGCGGCGAATATCACCTACAAAGCCAACCCCATGATTTGAAGCTCGACACAAGACATAATGATTACATCACGTTCCTGATTCGAAAGGCATCTACCGTAATGATATATAAACCTTTTCCTTCATCATATTTTAGGACAACATCAAACTCAATAGGTCTGCAAACATTTCAAATTTTGTAGCTTGTAAGGTGTGATAATTCCAACGAAACCTTTATGCCTCGCAACTCACTGTGACTCGTTGAAGAAGCTCATATAATTGCAAAGCAAAAAGTGCTTCATGAATATTCTATATGAAACAGATCCACCCCTATGAGATCCTCTTCCATGAGTTACATCGTAGAAAAAGCAAGGTCTCAATAGATAATCTTTGCAAATAAATTTCATCGTTAGTCTCCCGGTAACACTCTCACCAGTCACATAGTCGATTCGATAGAAATATCTTGAAGGAGAATCCCAAATTTGAGGATACATCCGATACGAGAATGTAAAAACAACAACGTAGTTGACAACCTCGCTTGTTGGAAGTGCTCACAAAGGCTTCTACAAAATCGCAACCTACTCTACCGCATTTCTTCCAGCAAGACACATCATTCCGCTTGCTTAGAGGCGGTGGTTCTAAACCATAGCATGACATGTCCATAAATGAGGAGCCTCACAAGTGGTTCACTCATAATCCTTTGCCACCATATGGTAGTTCTCAAAATTAACCCCTGGGAGCAAGGGGCACGCCTTGCAAGAAAACAAAAGAATGAGTGCTTCACAAGTTTCTTCTTCGACTGCATAATTAAAGGCCTCATCTTTGACCTAGGGTTTTGCATAGTCGGGTCGAGGGCAAAAAGCGTCTAAGAACTTTTGTGGGTGGAAATGCCGCCGCTCCACTTTAAGTGCAAATCATCCAAAAAGTGCAGCTTCCAACATTAAGATCTCCTTTATGCCCATTGATTAAGCTCAAGGAACCCGAAATGATGATCTGCAAGCAATGGCATCACCCATGAACAAGATCCTCCGACAAGAACACACCTCGCAGCATTCAAGAAGGTGGAGGTAACACGCCTGCTCCACTAGCCATCAAGTCAATCCAAATCGCTGCCCAATAAATGAATAAATGTAATCCAAAAGGAGATCCCGGTGAAGAAAAATGAGGCTCCACCGACTCCCATCTCCCTCACGCAAGGTAATAAAAAATAATTATGGTCATAAAAGTCTCGGAGTTGGGTGGTTGGGGAGGAGACCAAATGCATCCACGTGCAAACATGACTTGCACTGGTCGCCAAGGTGGCAAATGGAGGCAACATGGCAGTAAATGGGAGTCGATGCCCAACTGGGCATTACAAATATTCTCAGATCTAGAGAAACATTTTCAAACATTGGAGTAATGCATCTTGGAAAATAAACTTGAACCTCATAAATCCTCTTAAAGAATAGGCATTACATAAGCACTCGACATATCAATCTTTATTCTTCAAATGAAACCTTCGTTCACTAAGCTCTCAACCGAAATAATTATTCAAAAGAGCATCAAAAATTTCTTTATACCAAATTGTTCATGGATATCTAACATTTCCCTCCTTCAAATATCAATAGATGAAAGACACCAAATTGTGATTACTCTCTTTAAAACCTAAACCCTAAGCCTCAACCTTGAGCCCTAATCCCTAAGCCCAAGTTCAAACCCTAAACATTGAACCCTGAAACATGAAACCTCAACCCTAAACCCTAAACCCTAAACCATGAGCCCTAATCCACGAACCTTGAGCCCTAAACCTCAACCCTTAACCTTGAGCCATAAACCCTAAAATCTCAACCATAAACCCCGAATCGTGAACACTAAACCCTGAGCTCTAAACCATAAACCCTAAAATATGAACCATGAGCCCTAAACACTAAACCCTAAACCCTAAACCCTAAACCCTAAACCATGACCCAAAGGAAATTCATAGTAAGATCATTTAGCATGTTTCTCTTGTGTAGGGAATAGTGTCTAAGATGATTGATCAACTCATTTAGATTTGATGAGAGATTACTTCCTTTGAAGGCCTAAAAAGGCCATTTTTGGTCATTTTGTAGATAATTGAACACCCTTCAGAACAAGATAAAATGAGTTAGTAATGTCATCAAGGTATCAAGGACCATCATGTGTGAAGTATTAAGGCATCGTTTGTCTCCATGAGAGACATATGAGCAAAAACATGTATGAGAATTGTGAATTTGATTCCATGAAAGGATAATTTTAGAGCTAGGAAAGGTGAGGGGATGATCATCTTTATATGGAGCACCATGTTTCTAAGAATGAGAAATCATCTGAGTTTACTTGATGCAATTCACTTAGTACTATTCATAAAAACTCATTCAACTCCTAGTAGTGTGATCAAACATTAAGGAGGAGGCACATTACAATCACCTCATTTTGGCCATGAAAAGGAATCCCATTTAAGGAGCAATCCTCTATCTACAAAGTGAGGATCTCATTTTAGTAAGAAGTAATCAAGCATCATACAACTTGATTCATGGTCACGAAAGTGAATTATGGAACAAATTTAATAATTGGTACCAATTCAAGCAATGGTAGGGCCAAAATCCAATTTAGAAGGTAAAAAGACCTATAAAACGAGTATATGCTTTCTCAAAACAAAGACCGACTAAAATATATATGCCCTGAAATTTTTAGGTCCTTTATTGAAATCCTGAAAAATAAGTTCAAGATCGACCATATTAGATTTTGAAAAACTATCTTCTAGATTATAATTGTTGGAGCTACGAGACCACTTCCATCAAGTGCAGAGTGACCCTAATTTCTTATATTTACTTAAACATTTATTTTTGTAAGTATAAGCCCCCAAATACACATATATAGTCCATACTATACAAAATGAATATGCATTTGAGGCTCGGTAATTACCAACCCAAAAAAAATAAAACGCAATCGTGTTATGGAAAACGCGTACGCGTTTCGGATATTTTTGGATTTTTGTCCATTTTTTGGCCCCCGAACTTGGTGCACTTACCCTTGATAATCCCTCTCAACACAATCCAAAAGTTACAGTAACAGATTTAAGCTTCACCAAGAAAACATTATCTAATATTCAGGAAAAGAACATTATTTGAACTTGCAGGAAGCTACAACTTTGATTTAGACGAGGAAAGAGGTCAAATAAGAAACTTTCATTAATTGAAAAGTGAGCTCAATAAGAGCTCCCGAACTATCATAATTGTAATGATGGCATTGTTGTTATCTATAATGTTGCCAAGAAACAAAATAAGGTTTGTGGAGAGAGATTCAGAAAGCCTTCAGGAATAAGAATTGAACAAATTTTCAAATGTTTAATGCATTTGCTTCAGGATGCATAAACAAGCTTTTGATGTGGGTAGGAATAATCATCTAATGATTTTCTATCATCCTGAACAATATGCCAACCATGGGAATAATCTAATAGATCTAAATAATGTGCAGACAAAGCTTAAAAGACACTTCAAACATGGACAATTTTTCTGAATGGCTACCATTTATGGAACAAATATGTTGGAGTCACTAAAAAAATATGGAAATGGCTATCAATACAATATACTCATACCCCTCACATTTTAGATCATGAAAAATGTTTATGTAAAGGAAAAATAGAGAAACTGCCATTTCTATTTTTATTTTCAATCTATTTTCTCTGTTGTTGTGCTTTAATGATTCTGGTGATTTTAGAATGCTTTATGGCCCGTTCCCATATTGGTGGCCAGCAAAGTGCAACACTTGCATTGTAGAAAAACAATAAATTGAAGTGTTATTTGTCGTTATGGATTTCACAAGGGGATCCTAATATTATTTTGATTTTGAGATGCAGTTGGGGCCATTTAATGTCAAAATGCAGGCCCCACACTTCTCCATCCTCACATTCTACTATTGCTTGGGAGAAAATGCATTTGGGCTAGATATTTCTTCCAAAAATCCAACAATATTTTTGAAGACTACATTATGGAAATGGATTAAACACCAAAAAATACGCATCATGGAATTTTTTTGAATTCTATAAATTTGCTACTAAAAATAGTATTTAAGAGGTAGAAAAAGATCACATCATGGTAAGAATGCATATTGCACATTGAAATGCACAATGTATGATTATTAAGAAAAGTAATCTTTAGTGTACACCATTAAAATTCTAAATATGAAATTGAACTACTTTATCATGCCACAAACTATTTTTTTATGTTGCAGATTTTATAAAATCAAATGTCTATGCTTTTGAGCCAAAATTTCATACGAAACAACATGATTACGTTCCTGAAAATGTTACACTCAATTTAGAACAACAAATAGATTGCAAGAAGCTGCTAAATTTCTAAAAGAGAAAATGGTATTTGCTACTGACCCACATATAAATTAACTCAGGGATGCCAAAGGAGAGGAAATTTACAATGCACATATCAATGGCCTTCTAAGAATGGAGAAGGCAGTTTACAAAATCTGATGAAGAAAGATGGATTGGTTCCAAATCCTGCTACATGCTAGGCACTATTAGAAAGGTAAAATACAGATGCTTTGTGCCAAATGCACTTCTAAATGAGGGAAACACAAGAAATAAAAATAACTATTAAAGGAAATGCTCAAGCAGATATTTAATTCCTACTCACAATCCACGTTCTGCAGAACTTTACAGAGGGCAATAGATGAAAAGAGTTTTTACTTTTCATACCTATAAAGTTGTCCATACCCTGTTCCAAAGCTCCCATTTTAGCCCAAGCTGGGAGGATGTTGGCATAGGTTGGGAGGAGGCCAAGAGGATATTGAGAGAATGATGGTTGTGGAATTCAACTTTACATCTGCCAATTGTGCATTTGCATGAAAGTTTCTAAATCCTTCACAACAAACCCATTTTGTGTGTATCCTACAATGAATCTGAAACTAAGCTGGAAATAGTTGGAAGCATCTAAGCATTGGAATCTTGTGTGCATGGATATCCGCTTTATCCACATGGAAACCTGGTAAACAGAAGTTTGTGGGTATATTTATTAACTTGAATCAAAATTGTTTTGTTCTAGGTAACAGTCCCCGGTCGTCTCCAGGTTTTCTTGTCATAGAAATCTGTGGTGATATTTTTTACAGTGAGATATCCGAAGTTGTGCATGTAGTGCTTCAAATATATGCCATTTCCTCGACAACAATGATTATAGGGTACATCATAAATGGATATGCCGAGAAATCCATGGCAACATTTCACCAAATGTAAGAGGGTAAGAAAATTCATGCTTATGCAGTCAAAAGTGCTATAATAGAAATGTATGCTAAATATGGATGAGTGATTTCTTGGACAACAATGATTGTAGCGGATGGAATTAATAGTTTTTAGGTTTTAGCCCTTGATTCAATTGTGTAGGTATGGATTTTTACAACTTTAATAGCAATACACAACAATCATGGTCACTTTGCATGAATGAAGCAAATTAATTAGAAAACTATTCTAAACTCTTTCTTACCCATGACCATCTTCATGGGCTTTAGGGATTTCAAAAACTTGGTTTTGTGAAAAATCATGTCCTCTTGTAAAGGAATTTCCAGTTGGGAATTTGGATCTACTTAGGTCACACTCTATATGAGTAATTTTTTAATTTAATCATCACCATGACAATATTAACGAAACAAAATAGGGGTTGAAAATTATAGCAATTTTTAATTTAATCTAAAACAAAGTTTAGATTAACTGATACGAGTCTCTTAAGTGATGGGAATGAGTGGGGGGAAGTGGAGAGTTTGGAGTTGGACGAAATGTTTGGTGCAACGGCTGCCTACATTGTTGTTGCTAATTTATCTCAGAAGATTCCAAATGAAGTCCAAATAAGGGTAATTTTTAGGGATATTTGTAAAAATTCACAAGAATACCATTAAGGGAAACATTTCATCACATCAATGATGCAGTCGTACTCCAAATATGTGGGAATGGATTGCCACCAATCATCTGGTGATGTTCTTCCCATACACAGTCTCAGTCAAATTCCTAAGGAGGGGATCATCAAGGGAAAATGTTGCACCATTGATATGGAGTGGACTTACTCTAAACATGTGGGCAATGATGGGCACAATTATCCTGTCCAAAGACACAAGGAGGAGATTATACAAGGAAAACATTGCACCAAATCATGAGTGGTGCAGGACTACTACAATCAAGACATTACACCAAATCAGTTGTGCAGATTTACTCCAATCAAGTAGGAATGGATAGGCATTGTAGACTTGCAAATTTCTTCCTAGATAGTCACTGCCTTGCTTTATTGTTAAGTTTTAACTCTTTTCATGGGCAATGCACATTTGGTTTCCACTGGACCTCAATACATGGTTGAAGTATTGGCCTAATAAATCCATTTCCAATCAGCTGAATGCACAACTTATGCAACTATGTTGCCATCATCTTGTACAAAGAGGCTAATTAACTACCACAATTTCACCCAAATAATTAACTACCCCTCTAAATCAAATAACATATACCGTTCGGTGTTCACATTGCATTGTACACATGCGATTGCTAGTTTTATTTTCATAAAAGAACTTTTTTGGTATGTACGCCATTATATTATTCAAGGATGGTGTTGCTTGTTTGGGAGCAAGATTTCTTAGGATCATGCATTATAATTTCAAATTTCAAATTTTGGAGTGATTGGAAGGATTACTCTTTGGGAATCACACATCCACCACCATTTTAATTGGCAAACAAATGATAATGTTTAGAGTTACCTAAATTTAGCTAGTAAGGTCAAGACGGACAACCATCCTCTATCTTGTGTGAAGCAAAAAGGACACGAGTAAAGGTTGAGGATTTTGATGCTACACCTGTCGCTACATAAGCTTGCAAGGAATTTTAAACCTTTCTGTGCGTATCGTGCATCCTTGGAATTCTGTCAAACAGTTTACATGTGCCAAAAATGGCGCAGGACTGGCAAAATATGTTAAGGGTCACGGTGTTTGTCTTTACACATGTCAAACATATGCTCCCATATTGCATTCAAAAGGATAAAACAGACAAATCCAAGCCATCCATGGCCAAACTCATTAAAGCCCCTTTCAACGAATCCCATTTTTGTAAATCCTGCAATCACTAATGTCCATATTGTACGACTGTGTTTCATTTAAGCCTTTTGTCAAATGGTTTACATGCCTTAACCCATCTTTATAAACTACAGCAAAACAAATATATCAAGCAATGCCATCCCCAACCAATCTCACACTATTTCCAACTGTTCGCATGCCAAGCGCATGCTCCAACATTTTCTTACACATCTTCCAAGAATTTGCAACTACAAACTCCCTCCTATACGCTAAACCTGATGTCCATACTCTGCTCCATGGCTCCATTTTGGCACAAAAGGGGTATGCTTCCAAAGGCTATGGCGTTTGGCTCCATAACTTCCTTACTTTATACTTTGATAGTTGTCCTCACCTTTTCTAAGGCTCCCATCTTCGCATAGGTTGTCAGTGCATTGGTAAAATAAAAACAGATCAGTTGGAACCATGTTTGTTGATATGGTGAAACAGTGTGAATGTTGTGTGAGGATGCATCAGACGTTAGTTCTGAAGCTCCCACGTCTCCCAGGGAAGTGCAACTACAACGTTTCACAAACTTTCCTTTCCTTTACGCTTTGATTGATGACCATAACGTACTCCAAAGCTCCCATACTGACGTGGGCAGTAAGGATACTCACACAAGTTGAAAGATACGAGAAGAGGTTTTAAGAATATTGGCTTCACGCTAATCACATGCAGTTGTTTGAAAACTGATTCCTTGGATTAATTCCAACATCTCACATGCTCATCATCATATTATTATTTTCTTTTCAGAACATGAATTTTCAATCCACCTCCACAAAACCCAAAAATCATCTAGTTACGCTGCACACTTACTGCCCAGGTAAAGTGGGGTAGGGCACTACACATATTAAGACTTTTAGGAGTGTATACAAATATTGGATCAAAACTAAATCTTATTTGGTTATCAATCTCTCATAGAAGACCCCTATGAACAAAACATTATTTATTGGTATCACACCCTTCCCCATAACTCCATTGTTGAATTAAATGATTTAGTTAAAAGGAAGTACTCGAAGAATTTCACTATTGAAAATTATCTACAAACAATAGTAATTCTTCTTTTAACTATAAATTATCCAACCATGAAATGGATCAATTCTTCATTAAATAATGGAAGTAAATGGAAAATAGATCCAAGTATAGTTTATCTAATGACAATTTATTTCGTATTTTTCTTTCTTCTCTTCATCCAATTTGGAGAAAGTTTTTAAGAAAGCTAAAAAACAAGTTTATCTTATATGTGAATTTAAAAAAACTAAATCTAAAAACAAATCCATAAAAGTTTTCACGTACTAATAATACCTCGTAACTACATCAACACTAATTATAGTGTCACTTATGACTTGAATCATGGCCATGCATCCAATCACACTATCCATAACATTTATTAAAGCTCTCCTCAACCTAAAGGAGAATCCTTTCCGCATATCCTTTTTCAAGTTGATTTCCATCAACCATTCTTAGAAGAGAAGAGTTAATGTGGTATATTTGTAGGCTATGCTTACATTGTGTGGACCCCACCCTACCATTTCATCATTTCTACAACTAAACCAAATTCTTTTTTTAGCATGCCAAATAAGGGCATTCTCACGATAATTTTGAGTTCCTAGAGCCCTTGCTTATCCTTTTATTTTTATGTGACTTTGATCATGAATCTATGGCTCATGAAAGATATGATGAGGCTTTTAAGGTGTGAGATAAAGCAAAAAAAAATGTTAACACGATGTTCTTTTCATAAAACCAAGTGGTCACGCCTCACACTCTCTTATTGTATCCTTCTTTCCTATTCCTCTTTCTCTCTAATTCTATTTTGAAACTAGACTACATTTGTAACGACCCATTAATTCACACACGAACAACACAGGATAAATTTTTTTTTTAAACTTGCTTGACACATAACATGACGCAACATGTCATCACCAAGGATACAACTAACACTGTGAACAACTTGATACAAGGATGGCCATAAAGGCAGCACGGAAACGTTCACACCTTTCAAGGACAATTTACTTTTCTTTTAGACATGACAACATAGAAGTCCAACCACAAAACACACTTACAGTTAGGGCCAACCACAATGAGATATTCTTGAGGGTTATTTATTTTAATAAGACATCTTGCAATTCTTAGCTTACGTTTTCAAGGAGACTCAAGATATGATTCATACAATTCATCTTACCAAGCTAAGTTTATTCCTTTTCACTGAGTAATTAACTTTAAATCTTCTCTATTATGACATTTATTTGTTTAATTCAATTATTTAATAAAGGAGGTAATTTAATTCCACAAGGCCATCTATCCTCACTTATGCTTTACTAAAACTCGCTCATGACCTTATTACAATATGGATTCGCTTTCAACATACTCACGAGAAAGATTACCAAGCACCTTGAAAAAAAAGTGGTTATAGGAAGAAGGTCGAGTTGAATTCATCTTTATGACCTCATTAGTTATTAACCCGGTTTTTATTGAAGCTTGAGGATTTATCGAAAATTATTAAATATTTTACTTAGGCTTCACTGGATGATTTTTACAAAAGAAAACAATTTACCTTTCAAATGGTTGAGAGACAGATTGCATGGTTTCAAAACCGATTCCTCCTACTTATTAAATCTTATTATCTTATATCAACTAACAATTTGTTTCACCTTAGAATCATTCTAATAATTCACCATAAAAAGGATAATGTTCGCTAGTGTAGCTAGGGATATCAAGTTATAAAATTTTTACTTCACAAAGGATGGTTTCATTTTGATCACTCATGGAATTATTTGATTTCAAATAGATCACCTCTACATTTATTTGTTGAATATAAAATTATTATTTTTGTTTAGCTTCTTTAAGGGTTAACCGACCCATTTTACTTTACTTATAATATATTGTCACTAAGTCTTAGAAAGATTTAACTTAACAATTTATTCTCAAGATCAAAGTTTCTGAATACTCATATTAATTTAAAGATTGAATATCATTTCTCACCAAGATAAGTTACCAATTTGCCTACGTAAGGACAAGACAACATCATCATGCAATTTCGTAACAACCCAAGGCAAGAGGTCTTCTAAACTCCTTTGCAAGCACTATTACAAAATTTACCTCACATTTGACATTTTTACAAGGAACTTCATAAATTGCACTAATGAAACCTTTACTGACTCTTTCCTTTAATCTACTTGCATAATCCATCTCGCACAAATACTAGCTAGAATTAGTTCGCGAGAACTGAGCATGTTAAGGCTACACATTGCAACAGTAAGCTAACATTTAACAATATCAAGAAAGGAATGTTCTAATTCAAAAATGGATTAAAGCACAACCCACAACTCCAAAAATTATTCGCATGAGAAAGAAATCTAAACCATCCAACAAGGAGAAAGTCAAAATACCAGTAAGAACAAAATCACATAAAACAAGGCAAGACCTTATGGGTTAGGAACAAGAAAGTCAAGAGTGTTGATATTTCCTTCATGTAATCCTATGGATTACGTGATTGGAATCCAATACTCAATCCATCCATCTAAAGAGGTCCAAGAGAAGACAAAACATACTAATTATGATCGTAGGTGTGAAACAAAATGACGTTATCCAAATCTCCTAGGGGAAGGCTTCATAGTAATATGGGTTCAACGCCTTTAAAAGAAAAACAACTATAGTTTCAGTTTTAACCAAGGAGTTTACCACTACCTTCTTATAGGATTTCTTAAACGTAGGACTAGTTAAGAAAACAAATCCACTCTTCCAAAACATACAAAAGAGACACAAAAAGGGCCATTATTCTACCAACAAACCTTATCCTAATCGTCAACTTCTCTACATAATAAAGGAAGGCTAAACCCAAAAGTTGTTAATAATTTTTATATATTTCCGACAATGTCAATAAATTTTAAAATAAAAATAAAAATTGATTTCCTTAACAAAGCCACAAAATGGGACTTTTAGTACCCAAGTTTGAAGTATAAGATATTCGAGTTCGAAAACAAAGGGATTCGATACATAGGGTAATACACCGGTTAGTGCTCACATTATTTAGATGTGTTAATTATATTTAAAATAAGAACCATACACATATCCATCGTGGAAGGTAAATGAGTTGTAATAACAACTCATATAGTTATTTGATTGTGAAGATGGTTTTAAACCAAATTCACGTAAATAAGAAATGTGAGGAGTGTTGTTAGAACAACCTCTAGAAAAATAGGATCAATTTCTCCTATTTATCTTATGCGTTTGAATATCAAGATAGTATGAATATGCAAATCAGTGAATATCATACAATTTATATTTCACTATCGAAATCAGTTTTCATTCTAACATGAAAAAGTTAAATTATTTGGAGGTCTAAAACCATTCTGGATTCACCTACAAACTTTGTTTCCACGTGCAAGATTAATATTGTTTTGCGACCTTAATAAAAATTGGAATTTCGCCTTCAATAAAACCTTACAATGTAACCTACCATTTGGAAAAAGTAGCCAAAATTCCACGATTTAAGGCCGATCCACGTATCCATTTGCGAATCAAGGCGTATTGATTGTTCACCCACCCACACCAACCTATTTGCATCGTGGTGTTTCATCAAGATATTAACCCATTTTTGCCCGACTCAAGGTATCAATAACCCATTATGGACGTGTCAAATGAAAGGGTGAGGTGACTTGCATGATCACACAGTCCTGATTTGATAGAGCACCTCAAGTATCTTCCAAACTATTTCCATGTATCCACATGTCCTACGTGTCCATGCAAAATTGTGAGTCAAACTATAAGTTGTGTTTGGTCATCTTTTAGTACATTGTCGGTTTAATTTTTTTATTTTGTGTAGTGCTTTATGTATATTTGTATTGAGCATGAGTTGGAATTTTCAATTCAATTTTTGTATTAAGTCAAGTCAAAATATTAAAAAGTAATTAAATATTACTTTTAGTATTAATGTAAAGATTGTTTGTGTCAATTTTGTGGTCCTTAAAATAAAGCTTTATGTCAATAAAATTCATTGTTGAAAGTTATCCAAAGTCGTCAAAAGTCAAGAGTCATAAAGTTGTCTTTGTCAAATTTATATTAAAAAAAAGTTGTTTTGTTTAGGTCTTTACGTTATTATAATAACCGTGTCATTATTTATATTCGACCTTTGCCTAGGTAAATAATTTTGTAAAAAGGGTGCATTTTCGGTTGTATCCGACACCTATCTCACATGGTCAAGAAAAGAAGAAAACAATGTATTCTCATGGAACCAATTACCATGGAGAGACCATAAAAATTTACCCTTTATCAACCCTTCATCCCTAAATTTCACGAAGAAGGATATGAAGGTGATAGTGATTTGAGGGGGACCTTCTCTACCTAAAAGGTTAAAAGAATACAAAGACCACTTTTATTGTCAAATGAGAAGTTACAAAAAAGTCTCGAGAACTTTTCTCCGACAAGGGCTAATGTAGACACCAAAAGGAAGTGAGGCATTACGAGGAAGGAGGTGCCCCGAACAACTCATTTCGCGAACCTAACCTCACCACCTAAACCTTACACAATTATTTATTAATTATCTTATATATTAATAAATCCACATCGGTTTCCATTTTCCACCTCATGCTTCTGCCACCTCATCCTATTTTGTGTGGTATTTGATGGATGTCTAAAGAAAGTTGTGTTAGAGACAAATGACTTCGGTGATCCTCCACACCCATGACTAATGGTCCTCCGACCATACTTCAACTTCTAAGATGGTCAGCTAGGAGAATACGTTCACTAGCAACTAATCCCATGTGCGTGAAAAGACCTAACTAGCAAGATCCATTTAGGAGTATGTTCTTCGATAGCGCTTTGCTTCTCGACCGATATCTATATGTGTGAATTTCACATCGGGGGAATACATACCAATGTTCCATTCCCATTCCAAAAAAAAAGGATCGACTTTCATTTGATCAAAAAGGAAAGAAATCATTGAAAGGATCCAGTGCGATTTTCTTGCTATTCGAGATCGAGTGGCAAAGTGAAGAAAGCAGAAGAGACTGCAATTAAGAACATTAAGATTCTTATAGGAAGTAATGTGAAATTTTTAGTATATCTTCTTTTGAGCATCAAGAGAGATAACTCATATGTGTTTCCTACATTATTCCACGATGTATAAGCATAGTGGTGAATAGTAGCACCGCAGTAAGTCGATTCATGGATATTGAAAAGGGTTTGTGGGAGGATCCGAAAACCACACGAGGTCGGCATTGATGAGGTTTCTGTCACTTGATTTGTGAGTAACCCCATGTTTAAAACCATGGAAGGAGAGAGCCTTTCTTTTGGATCTACTATCATGAGTCACGCAGTTAACCTTCACCCATGACATCCGCGAGGAGTGCCCGGATGTTTTTCTACATGTTTACACACAATGTTAGGAATCTTCCCTTATCCTCCCATCATTCCCCTAGATGTGTCCAATCTATATTAACCCCACTATCAATATAAACCTCTGTCCGAAGCACTTGAGTTGTAATAACAACTCATACCGTATCGTTTATTTGATCACCGTGATTTGGTTCTCTAAACCAAATTCACGTAAATAAGAAATGTGAGGAGTGTTGTCCCTCGTGACTCCTACCTAGAAAATAGGATTTTTCTCCTATTTATACCTAACAATATCAAGATCTTATCAAGATTATTCAACTGAAAATCTGTCATACAATTTCAAGGATTCGATACAACAAACTTTAACGTGACACGATAATTTACCTTACCATTTCTGCAAGCACAAAAATAGATACCTAAATCATGATTTTCGGAAGGTTACGCTTTCTTTGTTATCATTTGTGTTAATTCGTATTAAAAGAGGAACTCCACCACCTTCGAAATGGAAGTTTTATATTTCCATGGGCTTATCAGGAAATGCTCCCTCATTTATCAAGCAGGATGAATTAAAATTTGGTGGTCCCGTATTCTACTCACTGTAGTCCTTCCAAGACAAAAAGGAGTTCTTCCAATATCATGGATCTCACCTACAAGACTTTTTGTTTCACCATCTCAACATTCATATTCCTCCTAGCTCCTAACCCTTAATAAAGGAATGATAGAGATTTCATTCTATTAAACTTACAGATGTTTCCCCATTCCTTTAATCAAACAAGAGTTTGAACCAGAAGTAGGTAAAGTAAATCTCTCAACACGTAGAGGCCAAAATAGATGTCAAAGTTATTCATCCTCTAGAACTAGGTACAACAGTCAACCATGTACAGTTCTAAAACAAAACCCTAATGCCATTTTCTAATTAAACAAAAAGTAAGGAATGCCCACAGGCTTAAACAAGTTTTAGAACACAACGTCACTATTAATGTACCTTTTAGCAAAACAGAGAGCCCTAAACAGAAATACGTATTTATTTAACCAAATAGAGATATGAAGGCTTAACCTTCCATATAGTAAGCCTTAAATTATAAATACCATCACAAAATTCTTTTAAAAGAGAGTCATATAAGCAAACAAAACTCTAAAATGTTTCCTTCCCTACGAACTAGATTGCATCACTCAGAATTGCAGTAGCCCATTTAGATAAATATAAATAGAGTAAGCTATAAGAGAGGAAGAGAACATTCCAAGCAAAACCAACGAAATTGGAATAGATTTAAAGGAACAACCAACACATTCAGACGCAAAGAATTTAAACAACCACGAAAACATTTTGTCTAGGCACCATTCAAGGGGAAAGAATATTCATTTCAAGATACTGAAAGAAGGTAGAAAACTATTACAAGGAGTATAGTTAACATGCCTGATTAGAATTCTTCCAACCAACAACCACGTCGACTGGGGCTTGGGCAACAACAACACAACTCGAACTTCTCTTCCTCACTGCTGAAGGTCCATACCCTGTTAACGACCATGCTTGGCATAGGAAAGGGGTGATTGAAACATGCCTTCTTGAAATCCTCGGGAGCAACTCCGGGAAGATAGAAGCACTCTACTCAAGAGCATCACAACCACCATAGAGACCCACACAACCATCGTCATGACTGCATATCCAAAGAAGATCTCGTATCTGTTTCTATATCTATAAACCCACTTTTCCAATCTGCCCACAAACCCAACTATATTTAAAAATTGGATTTGCATCGATTTATTAATTTAATGACACCAACTCCAACCTTGGTGCTCTCGCATTAAGATGATCCATTACTCCTATAGCTATAGACCCCATTTTCCTTTTGCCCAAAACCCAACTATATTCTCCACCAAATCCTCACACGCAGCTCCATATCCAAAAATTGTGTGACTTAGCACCTTGAAAAGAAAAACCGGTCTAGGCATATGTTTAATAAGAAAATTGTGCTTTGAATATTCTAATATAAAATGATCCGAGCTCGAGATTCTCTTCCATGAGTTACATCGTAAAACAAGTAAGGTCTCTAGAATCTTTGCAATAATTTTCAAGCTCGGAACACTCTCACCGTCACATAGTCAATTTTGATTAAATATCTCCAAGGAGAATCCCGAATTTGAGGATGCATTCTATACTGAATGATATAAAACATACCTTCATCCTGCTTTGAAGTGCTCAAAAGGCTTCTACCATACCGCAACATTCCCGCGCCTAGCTAATAATCACATTGTAGCTTGAAGGCGTGATTCCCAATTCCAACACACCTCTTTATGCACCCAACTGAAAGTGGAGGTAACACGCCCGCTTCACTAGCTTGAAGCTTCATCTAAAACCACACGCGCATTCTGATATGAAACGCAGAAGACCACGAAGGACAGAAAAAAATTGTTTCCATGATCAACAGTGAAACCAAATAAGGAAAACTTTCGAAGATTTGTTTAAGGACTCTCCACCTTTTCAAATCAAGAGACACCATGAAAATCATCTATTTAGCTCCCCGTGATTACAATCTACAGTGTATGAAGGAAAGACCGCGATCAAGGGAGGAGGTATTTGAGACTTGTTTTTTTCCTTTTGCTTGTGGAACAACATAGGCTTCAACACCTTCCATGGGTGTTCTTACCCATTTGAGATCACATAATCACCACTGCTTTTACCTTGAACAATCATTCTTAGCATCACAGCTTGAAGACTCCTTCATGCTCTGTTGGGCAGATTGATGCCAAGTGGATAAAGACCTTCACACCTGGTTGCCACACTTAATGAAGTGGATTGATACATTCACCTCGCCTATTCACATCGAGGACAATCGCAGCTTGAGGAGAGAGCCCTAACCACATTTTGAATCTTCAAGATAGTGCACTCAATAAGTCTCACACAATTGTATACCAACTTAATGCTATCCGCCACCAACCAGGAGAAAAGAGAACAAAAACCCACACGCTCCATCCAGGAAAATCTCACGCGGCCGAGAAGGATATAAGGAAGGCGTCAAGAAACCAAGAAGATTTGTGCAAATCAAATTTAAATGAAGTTCGGCCACCACTCCAGAAGGACTCCAACATGCTTAGAAAAAGGAGTTAATGAAGTGGCAGGTGGCCATCAAAGTTACCCCCAAATTTTCCAATAAAAAAGTTTAATCACCTCCACAATGGATATTTCGTAGAAAAGATTTAGCGTATTCCTTGCAAATCAATTTTTTTGTTGTATTTATAATTTTCGTGTTCCTTGTAAATTCCATATCATGTTTCATTTATTCCATGTTGAAAAAGACGATGAATCTACACCCTGTACTGTATGGGAACATACAAAATTTTTATGCACACTGTTCATGTATGTATTATGCAGACTAAATTTGATGGTTGACCCTTTCTGAAATGATTTTATGATGGTTATTCAACCAACATCTCCCTTCATAGTACTATATTTTTAATGTTCGAATTTGAGAGTTTTTCATGTTTAGGTGTATCTATTGTGCTACAATAAATTACCCCCTTTAAACCTAACATCCATTAGCTTTCCAATGTTGAACTTTATAGATATCCTTATCTTAAATGAGGCGTAATATTAAGACACAAATACAATTATAACAATGAAAATACAATCATATGCTGGGAACCTAAGATTCAATAGATTCCAATAGAACTCTTTTTAACAAACGACATTAAGCATTCCATAGATCGAAGGCACGACAGACGAAAGAAGAAGAAAGGATGCTAAAAAAATAACTTCGATGAAACAGGTAAAAGTCACCTAATGATAGAAAAGGGAGCTCAATTCAACATTCAATGACATGCACAGAACAAGGACGTAACAACGAAAGTCGATGCCGAATGAGGGCATTACATTCTCCTCCCCTTAAGAAAGCATCATCCTCGATGCGACATAACACAGAGGAAAAGAAATGGTTCGTAACCAATAACATGTAAAGGAGAAATTACACCCTATGGTTTAAAATTTAGCTGATTAAAGCACGGTCACAAAGTAGCCTTAGGAACATTTGGTAGAAATTTTAACTTTCAAGGTTCTGTGAAGATTGGCAGTTCCTTCTTGTTCATTATTTCATTAGTCTCTTTCCATTAACATTATTCTTAGTTTAATTTCTTTAAAATTTCATTGTTGAGGAGTTTTGGTTTATTCCTTATTGTGGGTGCCCAACATGAACTGCTAACACAACACCCTATCAGGTTCACAAGACACTACAGATTCACAAGCACGCAAGTATATACTTCAAGATTGTATTACACCACAAAAGGTTACTCAAATACGGAATGGATTAGGCACAGTCCACATAACATAATACTCATCACACATCAATGAATGACATACAAAATACTCAAACAAAAGAGTACTACAATCCACCAGACATTTCCTCAATTCCACGTATGAGGATTTTCCATGACTCATAAAAACTACATGTACATAGGGCCCACAAGGGCATCAATGCCATAACCACAACATCACAACACATATCCACCTGACATGAGTAACACATACATCAAAATACCACTACCAAACATCACAATAACTCAACATATATCCTAGAACATCAACCATACACACAAATATCATATGCCTCCCTCAAACTCTTATGCCTCCCTCAAGTCTCTTATGCCTCCCTCAAACTCTTATGCCTCCCTCAAACTCTTATGCCTCCCTCAAGGAGGCCGGTTGACCCTATGGCCCAAGACACATAGAGTTCGAACACTCCTAACCCAAGTGACATAATAACGCGTGGTTCAACAACCCACTAGTTATATGTAACTCCTTGGGGCATACCCCCATACAACGAAGTGGGTCCATAGGTCCAACCATTCCATGGTGCATCCCATGACCCTATTCCACACATCACAACAATAGAACCAACACAACAATCCAATCTAAGTGCCAAGTGGCAAAGTACAAGCCTTGGGCAAGGAGTAAAAAAATCCCAAATTTAAAAGAAGACCCAAAATCAAGCAAAATAAATGGCCAAATAGCCATAGTTAGTATCAAAATCCACATGTTAGTGCCATAAACCAAGGAAATGCCCAAAATTGTAAAGCATGGCAATCAAGAAAAGTTCTTGGTCCTCACAAAATAAATTAAAAGCTCAATTTATGAATAAAATCAACTTATAATAATGTCACATTACGATAACTATGTGGCCTTATCTCGGCCACTAAAGGGTACTCAACGAGTTTAGTAATCGGAACATCAAGCCTCAACTCGCAAAATAAAACATCAATAGTACAATTTCATCACCTTTGTCTGAATCATCTCGCCACCACTTCTACAAGGCTAAACATAGTCATAGATACACTAAGGTTGTACCCATAAAACAACCACATAAAGAGAGAGAGAGAGAGGAGCACGGTCCACCATCTACTAAGCCTAAGGTTAGCTCTATTGATTGGTCAATTATACACCTTTCCTCACTCTAAACACACACTTTACCGATTCCCTTTAGGGGTCGGTTAGTGTAAGGTTCACAACATAACATGTAACTACATCACTAACACAATGGTGGTACATATACAAGGTAGATCACAATCATACATTCACCGAGTGTAACACATCACTTTACCACATTCTGCACCCCAAAGTGCAATCACTACACAATAGGGTTCATAGGCTCACCGTATGCCCCTATATCACAACGTGAATCATTACATATTTGCACAAATCATACATACGATGAACATAGTACATCTCAAACATAACATCCATTGCTACATAACAAGGTGGTACACACATCTCTTCAAAACATGGTAAAAACATCATGATACAACTCATTTCTTTTAACATCAATCTAGTCATACAACACATTGATACACCTACATATCACAATATGTCACAATGTTCCAACACTCTGTCATCCACATTAGAATTCTTTTCACACATCACAAACAACAATTCACACGTGAACTCTTCATAGAATCCACAAGAAGGAGAGAGAATACTCCCATCCCCAGCACATCAATATGATAACAAATACGCACTAAGTGACATACACATCACGTGCGTTCACAATATCACAATTACGACAATAATCACATCACGCTTATACCACATTACTCTTCCAATATAAATCATCATCATGCAATACCATCATCTCCATGAAACAATATCATGTAACACCATCACCATCATGTAACATCACCATACAACACCAATCCGGCCCATAGGTTTGAGAGCATGAACCTACGCTCTGATACCAAGTGTAACGACCCAGAATTTCACACACGAACAACACAGTAAAAGACAAGATTTTTTTTTTTGACTTGCTTGACACATAACATGACGCAACATGTCGTCACCAAGGATACAACTAACTCTGTGAACAACTCGATACAAGGATGGCCATAAAGGCAGCACATAAACGTTCACACCTATCAAGGACAATTTACTTTTCTTTTAGACATGACAACCTAGAAGTCCAACCACAAAACACACTTACAAGCTTAGGACCAACCACAATGAGATATTCTTGAGGGTTATTTATTTTAATAAGACATCTTGCAATTCTTAGCTTACGTTTTAAGGAGACTCAAGATATGATTCATACAATTCATCTTACCAAGCTAAGTTTATTCCTTTTCACCGAGTAGTTAACTTTAAATCTTCTCTATTATGACATTTATTTGTTTAATTCAATTATTTAATAAAGGAGGTAATTTAATTCCACAAGGCCATCTATCCTCACTTATGCTACAAAACTCGCTCATGACCTTATTACAATATGGATTCGCTTTCAACATACTCAAGAGAAAGATTACCATGCACCTAAAAAAAAGTTAGAGGAAGAAGGTTGAGTTGAATTCATCTTTTTGACCTCATTAGTTATTAACCCGGTTTTTATTGCTTGAGGATTTATCGAAAATTATTAAATATTTTACTTAGGCTTTATCGATGATTTTTAAAAAAGAAAACAATTTACCTTTCAAATGGTTGAGAGACAGATTACATGGTTTCAAACCGATTCCTCCTACTTATTAAATCTTATTATCTTATATCAACTAACAATTTGTTTCACCTTAGGATCATTCTAATAATTCACCATAAAAAGGATAATGTTCGCTAGTGTAGCTAGAGATATCAAGTTATAAAATTTTTACTTCACAAGGATGGTTTCATTTTGATCACTCATGGAATTATTTGATTTCAAGTAGATCACCTCTACATTTATTTGTTGAATATAAAATTATTATTTTTGTTTAACTTCTTTAAGGGTTAACCGACACATTTTACTATACTTATAAAATATTGTCACTAAGTCTTAGAAAGATTTAACTTAACAATTTATTCTCAAGATCAAAGTTTTACAATACTCATATCAATGTAAAGATTGAATACCATTTCTCACCAAGATAAGTTACCAGTTTACCTACAGAAGGACAAGACAACATCATCACGCAATTTCTAAACAACCCAAGGCAAGAGGTCTTCTAAACTCCTTTGCAAGAACTATTACAAAATTTACCTCACATTGGCATTTTTACAAGGAACTTCATAAATTGCCGATGAAACCTTTACAACTCTTTCCTTTAATCTACTCGCATAATCCATCTGCACAAATACTAGCTAGAATTAGTTCGCAAGAACTGAGCATGTTAAGGCTACACATTGCAACAATAAGCTAACATTTAACAATATCAAGAAAGGAATGTTCTAATTCAAAAATGGATTAAAGCACAACCCACAACTCCAAAAATTATTCGCAAGAGAAAGAAACCTAAACCAACCAACAAGGAGAAAGTCAAAATACCAGTAAGAACAAAATCACATAAAACAAGGCAAAACCTTATGGGTTAGGAACAAGAAGGTCAAGAGTGTTGATATCTCCTTCATGTAATCCTATGGATTACGTGATTGGAATCCAAAACTCAAACCATCCAACTAAAGAGGTCCAAGAGAAGACAAAACATACTAATTATGATTCAGAAGGCGCGAAACAAAATGACGTTATCCAATTCTCCTAGGGAAAGGCTTCATAGTAATATGGGTTCGACGCCTTAAAAGAAAACAACTATAGTTTCAGTTTTAACCAAGGAGTTTACCACTACTTCTTATAGGATTTCTTAAACGTAGGACTAGTTAAGAAAACAAATCCACTCTTCCAAAAACATACAAAAGAGACACAAAAAGGGCCATTATTCTACCAACAAACCTTATCCTAATCATCAACTTCTCTACATAATAAGGAAGTCTAAACCCAAAATTCGTTAATAATTTTTATATATTTCCGAAAATGTCAATAAAAAAAAAATAAAATTGATTTCCTTAACAAAGCCACAAAATGGGACTTTTAGTACTAAGTTCAAGTATAAGATATTCGAGTTCAAAACAAAGGGATTCGATACATGGTGGGTAATACACCGCGATGCCCGACACTCAAAAGACCTTACCACGAGTATAAGCACAAAATAAGAACCAATGCACATATCCATCAGAAGGTTACGCAGAGCAACGCTCGAAGCCTAGAAGTTCTATGAGCTCCTTGCCACATGGTAAAGAAGATGGAAATTTTACCCGATCCCTACTGGGCTTATCAAGGAAATGTCTAACAAATATCAAACAGAGATGAATATAATAGCCACCTATTATATTATCATTGAAATTAGTTGTCATCTAACAAAAGAAACGAGTTCACGAGTCCAAAACCATGGATTCACCTACAACTTTTGTTTCAAATCCAACTATTAATAGCTTCTTCATGACCCTTAATAAAAATTGTAGATATTTCATTCAATAAAACTTACAATGTTTCCCCCTTACTTTAATCAAACAAGAGTTTGAACCAGAAGTAGGTGAAGTAATTCTCTCAACACGTAGAGGCCAAAATAGATGTCAAGTTATTCATCCTCTAGAACCGGTACAATAGTCAACCATGTACGCTTCTAAAACAAAACCCTAATGCCATTTTCTAATTAAACAAAAAGTAAGGAATGCCCATAAGCTTAAACAAGTTTTAGAACACAACGTCACTATTAATGTACCTTTTAGCAAAACAGAGAGCCCTAAACAGCAAATATGTATTTATTCAACCAAATAGAGATATGAAGGCTTAACCTTCCATATAGTAAGCCTTAAATTATAAATACCATCACAAAATTCTTTTAAAAGAGAGTCATATAAGCAAACAAACTCTAAAATGTTTCCTTCCCTACGAACTAGATTACATCACTCAATATTACAGAGCCCATTTAGACAAATATAAATAGAGTAAGCTATAAGAGAGGAAGAGAACATTCAAGCAAAGCTAGCGAAATTGGAACGAGATTTAAAGGAATGCACCCAACACATTCAAGCAAAGTTGATTTAAACAACCACGAAAACATTTTTTTGTCTAGGTGCCATTCAAGGGGAAAGAATATTCATTTCAAGATATCTTGAAAGAAGGTAGAAAACTATTACAAGGAGTATAGTTAACATGCCTAATTAGAATTATTCCAACCAACAACCATGTCGCCGACTGGGCTCTGGGCAACAAAGAACACAACCCGTGCAACTTCTCTTCCTCACCTGCTGAAGATCCATACCCTGTTAACGGCCATGCTTGGCATAGGAAAGGGGTGATTGAAACATGCCTTCTATGGAATCCTCTGGAGCAACTCGGGAAGATAGAAGCACTCGCTTCAAAGAGAATCACAACCACCATAGAAACCCACACAACCATCGTCATGACCTGGAATATCCAAAGAAGATCTCAGATCATTTTTATAACTATAGACCCCCTTTCCTTTTTGCCCACAAAACCAACTATATTCTCCACCAAATCCATATGCATCCGATTGCTTTCCGATTTGGACCTCCTAACCTCGTGCTCTCGTGTTAGGAGCAGCCCTAAATCCGAGACGAAGCAAAGAAGATGGCTTTATAACCAA